>JANHGO010000053.1:47237937-47287734 GCA_024606505.1 Aquila spilogaster | reverse complement strand
GAAACCCAAGCAGCGTCAGCAAAGCACAGTGCTGTTCTCGTGCTCATCAGCCCATGAGAGAAGCTGACTGAAGAGTATCATCCAGTGGTTGCTATTGCTTTAGGCAGCTCCTCATCCCGCCCTTTGTTTCAGGTCCTTGCTCTGCTGGGGCACCAAGCTCACTACTGGCAGCTCAGTTGTCCTAGGCAATGGCTGAGCCACCTGCAAGTGCCCTACTTCATGTCCCACCTACAGAGGCCTATGCCTGCACCCCACTGCATGCACCGAGGTAGTTCCTTCCTCATCTTATTTACAGCCAATTCGTCCAATCGCTTCTCAGTAACAGAAGTTAATTTCTTGGCTCTCTTCTATTTTTATCCATGCCTTGGCTAAAAAGTATTTACATATCAGCAAGTCTTTTGGGGGCTTCTGAGGCACATCAAGTGGAAGAGAGGACAGACCTATATTTTCAGTTGATATTTTGTTTGGCTGGTTGTTTTAATGGCAAATATTCTTGAAATATAAAGTAAAATCCATGTGTGTAGCTTTTCCTTCAGACATTAAGAAAGCCTTAGATTTTTTTCCTTTTTTTTTTTTTTTTTTGAGGAACTATGATGACATGGCTTTGCAGCTTTTCAGTACAATTCAAGTTACACCGTTTCTTTAAAGCAACTGTATTTACTGGTCTATTTCTTGCAAGCTGCAGTTGTATCTTTATTACCCTTCATTGTTATCAGCAAAGCAAAATGCCATAGCTACACTGGAGGCAAAAGAAATTCCCTTTGTGAGAGGCAATGATTTCCAGCAGATCCTGAACACCTTTGTGCTCGATTTCAAGGAAGTAAAGGTAGTCAGCTTTCAGTAGGACTGTGAATTACAATGTGATAGAAATATGGGCTGTTCAAGGTAATTCCTGCTCAAAAATAATTCTTCAACACACAACAAAAGTCAGGAGCACAAATTATACCCTACAAAACTAATGGATAGGAGCAAATTTGTCTTAGGGTCAGAGCCACGCAACTCCGATAAATATTGCATGCATGTATAATCCCAGGGCAACACTGGCCAGGCTGCCTTTTCCTGATGATTTCTGCCTACTTTGCAGAGGTGGGAAAGAACCTCTCAGACCCTTATGTTCATACACAGATGAAGCTGATGAATCTCTCACATGCATAAACCTGCACGCACCACACACAGAAACATCCTCTTATGGAAAACAGTCTTTGCAAATTGAAAGCACGTAAAGAAAATACTTTGGCTTAAATTATCTGTATTTTTTCCTCAAAATACAAAGAAAATGTTTAAGTGGAAAGACAAATAAACAGAATGTATTTAAATAGCAGAGGGTTTTCTCCTTCCCCTCCTCCCCCCTTCCAGCAAAGAGAAAGAACAAAGAAGACCTTTCGGTGGGGAAAAAAAAATTAAAAAAAAAATCAATCCCCTCACTGATGGGCTGGCTGTTTCCCTGCCTGCACAGGCTGATGCTCCTTTGTTCCCAGCCCCACTCCCCAGCCCTCCAGCTGAGCCGATGCCTCAAAGGATGCCTCCCGACTGTCTCCCACCCTGCATAACCAAGGAAGGCAGATCCTGCCCGCTCTCCTTATGACTAGAGCTCCAAACCCACTTTCCCAAAGGACACAGCAGCTGCAGAACTTTCCAAAACATTCCCTTCAGTTCCCATTAGAAAAACGACAAATCAAGCATTTTGTTATTTTTTCAAGTCATTTTTCTCCCTATTAAAGCTCATTCACAGTACAGAAACACTACCAGGGAGGCAGGTGAGAGATGAGCCTTCCTCAGCGCAAGATTTCCAAAGGCGACTTTTGCTTTGGGTAGAAGTTAGAGGCATATGACAGCAACAAGGACAAGGGCTGAAAGGCATGCTTCATGGGCAGGAGCACGGAGCTCACCAGGCAGAGCTGTGGAGCAGCAGAAAACAACATGGAGGAAGCTGGATGTAGGACCAAGGCTTGCACCGTCACCACGACTTGCAGCAGCCCCAACTCACATCTCTCCCTAGCAGAACTTAAGCCACGATGGCTTCAGCACAGTCTCATCAGAGCTATGCACTTGCTACAAAATTCATTTTCAGTTCTCTCCTGGATGCACTACCCAGCCTGAGCTCTGTTCCACACACACTGGCATTGGGTGGCCACATTGACAGGGCACGCTTGCAGCAGATGGGGGCCACCCTAGTGTGCCTATCAGACATGGGCACTCACATTCCAGACCTTTTCCCATGTAATTAGACTATTTTGTAATTTTTTTCAAGCCTAAAAAGAACTCTTTGCTAACACATTTGTACTAAGCTAACACAGAAACCCCAACAAAATGGTGGTCAGTAGAGCCAACTTCTCTTCAAGCATATCCAAAGCTGTGTTAAAATGCTCAAGAAAGGCACAGAGAGGTACTAATAAACAAACTAACAAATAAATAATCCAGCCTCTCTCCACTGCTCTGCTTGTGCACACAGGTCACTGACCAGAGGTACAGTGTAACAGCTCAACTGAATAAGGTGCGCATTTCCTGCTTCTTGTCCCAAATCAAAAGCACGTACGGAAGTTAAAATAACTATCATCACAATCTTCCTAAAAAATTCCTTCATAGTTGCACAGATGAACAGTAGGATTTTGCATTTAAAAGAAAAGAAATAAAGAAGAAGGAATTCCTGCTAAGTGTTTTCAGCTCAGGAAGCTTGGGAATCCCTCCCCAATTCATGATACACACTTTGTCACTTACGTTCAAAACCCTACAAATAGTGAGAATAAGAAGAGCAGACAGACAGTAACACCAGGTAAAATCATTCCCAACCTCTAAACCAAATACCATCTGTAAAATATCTTTATACACAAGTGAGAAGAAATAATAAAATAGCAATTTACTCAATGGCTACGAGGATAGGATCTCCACCAACCACATATTTTGTCAGTTCCAAGCAGTCAAATGCCATAAGCTCTCCCCTCTTTATCTCAAAATCATGATCAGTCTTCAAAAATGATTAAAGCTGCCACACGCAGTCACGTTTCCAGATGAACACATCACCTTGTTACTTTAAAAAAACACTCAACACCACTAGAAAGAAAAATCGGATGAAGAGAGAATGAAAGCCAAGTTTTTGTGATGAGGAAAGAAGTTTCGGTGGGGGGGTGGGGGGTGAAAACAGGACTCTGGATAATTACAGTACCATTCTATAGCTGAATAATTCCCAGTAATGAATTTTATGAGCCATCCAGCCAAAAGGAGAATTATCCTACTAAAGAAACAGGCAGTGCTACTTCAGGAGGATCTCCAAGACAGATTCACAAACATTCAACTGGAGATACAGTAGTGCAATACATTTAGTTGACGACCAAATCACTACTACTGCTGCTATATGAAAACAAATGTACAGGTGAAGGAGATAATAAATGTTAAGGAAAGTCTACAAAGACTACACCAACAATTAGAGGCAAATAAGGACCCCCAAACCTCACCACAAAAACAGAAATTTGAGGAAAAGAAAAGAGCCTGTGTTTAGGTACCAACAGAAATGCACCAAGCAGTTTCTGGATGAGAACCATAGAGCCAGAGCCAGTTTTGTAGTGAGCAAGGGTAACACTAAGCATCAGGCTTCAGGAAAAAATGATAATAACACTCACTTGCTTTCAATGAAATGCCAACAGACACATTCTCAGAAACTAGAGAATAAGAAAAACCTGATTGTTATCTTCGCTGTCTGTCCAAATCCAATTTGTAAAATAGCACATTCAGACACGTCTTATGAAGTTGTTGGAGAAAAGGAGAAACATAGCTTCATTCCTGCACAGCAGAAGAGAAAGTACATCCTATCCCATGACTATCTGTGACCCCTTATGTGAAGAAGAAAATATAACAAAGGAAAATATATCTGTTCACACTCAAGACACACAAAATGCAAGAAAGAAAATGCTGCTCTGAGGAAGGTGTACCTGCAAGCTTGTCAGTAGCAGGCAAAGAATATCAGGTCTGGTTGGAATGATTCCTAGTCCTCATTGGTTGAAGACACCCAGAATTTCATTGTGGATACCCAGTGAGAACAAGAGGAGTACCAAGGCCCATCCAGAGCATCACAGTGATAAAGACAGTTGCAACTTTAAAAGAATGGGAAACTACTTTGTAGAAACCAGGTAAACAATTACAAACTGACTACAAGGGGTTTTGTCAGGGTGCTAGATATTTGTTGGCCTATTGGAAGACTGAAGCAAGTATCTTTAAGAGCGTAATCAGGAACTGCTTCTTCAAATAAAGTGACTGTCCCTTTTCTCCAGTTTTTCAAGAACAACCTTCTTAAAACTTGTCTGAAAGTAAGACAAAATTCTCCTTGAAAGCTCCTAGAAACCTACATATAATTATATGTCTTGGGGATCAATTTGGATACCAGTTATTATTGGGCAATGTATGATACCGCTTCCAGTGTAGTGAAGACCCTGAAAGTCAGATATAGGAGTGAAAATTCATCCTCTTGGGAGCATCTCAGCAACAATTTACTCAAAGATTTCTTAAAAAAATTACCACACAGTGCAACTCAGAGAGGCTTCTCGATCATTAAAATCTGTTATACGGTGAATGTAATTGGTTAAGTCAGGAACAAAGTCATTGGAAAATGCTGAGAGGGAAGAAAACTCACATTACTCAGCTCAGTCACACGCAGCTATTTATTACACCTTCAGTATAAGCTCAAATTGCTGCTGTAGGACGGCTCTAAATACAAGTCATTGTGCTGCTAGCCTGTAACACCCACTCCTCCAGCACAGCGCCTAAAACAATGTCTGCGTAATGTGTAACAACAGCTGCTGCAGTGTATTTGGCTTAAAGTTCCACCTCTAGGGGAAGCCATGCCAAACTATTTATAATAATGGGCTGCAATTTATGGGAAATGACTTTGCACCCATTCTACATGAGAAAGACTCAACATACCAGTCAACTCATTAATGCATCATTAGTTTAAAGAGATCCTTCATAAAGCAATAATATGGATACTTTGCTTCTCTATGGGGTCTTTATGCAAAGAATGCCAAATGTTTTCCAAACATCACTGAACATTTTCAACCTCTATAATCATTACAGAGGATGGAGAAAGATGAGCATATCTGCAGCTACTGCAGCATTGCACTCTTGGAAAAAAAAAAAAAGAAAAAGGAGGCATTTACAAGTCAAAGGACTTGGGATATCTTGCCAGGACCTCCTGTCCTAGACTTTATATTACCTGTAGAAAGGAGAAGGTCAGGAGATAATCCTGTCAGGGCAATCACACTCATATCTATAAAAGCTGTGTGAGGTTCTCTAGATTATGTGAGGGCTGTATGGCTAAGGATTTTTTTGTGTATGACTTTTTTTTAACTGCATAGTTGATAGCTTGAAAAACATCATAAGAAAATTACAACCAAATCTCAGAAAGAACCATAGCTTAAGTTTACAAAGCACTTCAGCAAGAGATTAGCTTCTAGCATGTGAGCAATTGAAAACATCGCAGCATAACCTGCTTTGCCAAGTCAGGGCCCAAAGTTAGAATCTATTGTCTCATTTAATATCTGGTTGGGGACAGCGAAGGCTGGCACACTGGGATACACAATTCTTTCACAAAGTTTGCTGTTCACTATATTAGCTACCTGAAAGCAGCCAGATTTAGAATCTGTCTCCAGGATACAAACTCTGTTCCCAGATAGAGGTCATCCATCCTCAGCTTCACTGCTTTGACTGCTGATGTGGTTTGAGTATTACCAATTTTCCTGAAAGCTTACAGCAAATTGCTCTCCGTGCTGCCCATTTCTTTCAGCTTTTTCCTCCAAGGAGCAGTGGAGGCTTCCTTTCTGGAAGGAAACGAGTAAAGACTACAGAAAATATCTACTCTCCCCAAAGGTGGTCCTATTACTTCTATTTCTTATTTTTATTCATGCTGTAATAAAGTAGACCACAAAATAACCCAGTTTCTGTGAACCAGACACCCCTGCCAAGCAAAGTCACAGCTATCTAATTCAAACCACATCATCTCAGAGCTAGCCTGTGACTTACTACTGAAGGTACAGAATACATCGTTTCATCTTTGTCTCAAATCAATAGTGATAATTAAAGCTGAGAACGTGGTCATCTTTTCTGGTCAGGGAAGATTTCCTACTGAATTCCTGCAGCTCACATACCTAAGCCACTTCTTGTTCTTTCATCCAGAAGACTTCAAGTTCTCTACAAACTTATAATAATGACATTTTGGTCCTTGATGTCTTTATCATCTTCGGGAATTAGATAAACAATCTTAAGCATTTTGTTCCTGCAGTGTACCTAATTAGCTGGCAGACAAAAAAGAAAACAAACAACAGAGCCTACATTCATGATAGCTCTGCTCTTTCGTATGTAACTTACTTCTCCTTTGCATACAATTCATCCTAAGTTGAATGATTAATCTAATGCATAAATGGACGGTGTGAGGAGGAGATCTGGGCCATCTGTAAAGATCACCAGAATCTGCTGCAGGCCTGCATTTTAACAACACACATGTCCTTGACAGCTTAGATAATTGAACACTCTGCATAGAGGCATCTTCCCTAGGGGGTATACTGCAGAAAGAAAAAATACAACCTCAGACTGTAAACCTTGCCAAGCACAAAGTACTCCACTCATCCATTACCCCACCTTGTTCAATTCCCTACCTCCTCCTCACAGGCAGAGCAGAGAAAAACAGTCTAGAAGGAATATTAAAAGCCACAGCCTATGCCTGAATCATCATCCAAAGATTTCTTTGCCAAAATACGTAGTTGTTTTTGCACATGATGTTGTTCCTTGCCAACAAACATGCAATGCATTCCCTGTGACCACCGTTGGACACTCACACAGCAATGCCATAAAGGCAGTCATAAATTTGATCTCTGTGTAGAAATACCTCTAAATCATCACAGCCCTCCAACAACAGAATTAGCCTGTAGGTTAAAGGATTATACTCAAAATAGAAAAATCCAGGCAGTTATTCTAGTTTTTGCTTCAACTTTCCTACAAGCAAGACTTTAAATTTTCTTTTTTAAGTTGTCTGTAACTGATCCTCAGAACCCAACACAATAAGGTTTACAAAACACGTGTTAAGTCCCATTTATTTTAGTGGAAAGAATTCCATGCTTTCCATTAATAATATTGCCAAATGCAGGTATTCAAAAAACCTTGAGTCAAGCACTACATTCCAGAATAATAGGCCAGTATTTTCTTTAAGATATTATTTTTCACTGAACTCATATTTTCAAGCTGTAGTCCAGAAACACAAGGATTACAAAATAGGATTTTAATTTAAAGCTGAGCATTTGAGTCTCAGCTCCCACAGTTAAAGCCTTAAGATCAACACAAAACATACGAGCATTAGCAACACTGAGTTAGATAGGCACATGCTTAAGTGATTTGTTTTGTTCCCTTCTTGAAGGGAAGGGGTTTGGAGGAGAGGAGGGTCAGAACTTTAACCTCCAACCCTTTCACCTTTGAATCCTTACTCAAAAGCTTCCAGGAAGGAAAAAGGACTTTGCAGCATGTCTGGAAGTTTAACAAATCCAGGCTCTGTTTAATCAAATAGTACAGCCCTAGGGCTTCTCTAATTCCTATAACCAATGAGGCCCCTCAGTATAGAAGAAAACTGTGAGCATAATAGGTAGTAGAGCTCCTTGAGTTCATTTACATGACATATCCCTGGCTCTTAAGCTATTCTAATGCTTCAGACTGAATATGCAAAAGGAGGTTTCCCCACCCAAAACACTGATCTGGTCCTCTCAGGGCACGGCTGACTACGGCAATCTCCAGATTTCACGCACTACAAAGTGTAGTATCTGTTATGGGGTGAGTGAAGCTCCAGAAAATTGTCTTTTGAGGAAACTAGTATTATATTTATGAAGTGCACCAGTAGGCAGATGTATATACCAGATCTGACACTGCCTGTATGAAGACAGAGGTTCGGCAAGACAACATACAAAGTAGAAAAAGCTGAACTACTGATTACAGGACAATAAATACTCTAAAAATACTTTCTTGAAGTCAGGTTTCCTTTCTGCTCTCTCAAAGGCAAGCTTTTCTGTTATGTCTTACCAAGCTCAGTTACAAGTAGCCAGCCGCTATGCTTTACATCAAGATTTCTTTTGTAGCTGTTGGAGTTTAATGCAAGGCATCCAGAATTTAGAAAACAATTTAAGGATCAAATGATTCAGTGTAATGTTTCTGCATCCTGTTATTTAACGGGCTTAAAGTCTTTCTGCAGCCACCAATGCTTCCAGGGTCACAAGTTTATTTTTACGCTGCTATTTCACTTGGTAAACGGACTGCAAGAATTTAAGGGAATGGCCAGTTCTCATGCAGGAGCTCAGCCTTCAAAAACTGTTCATTCTGCATAGTACTTTGGTTTGTAGAACAAACAGAAGCAGCCTAACTCAGTTTTGACTGCTGCCAATTTCACATATGTAAAAATGAAGTTTCTCTAATTGCTAACATGCATTCTGCTCTAGGGAATGTAGCACCATTTAAAAAATGACATGATTAAGATTCACAGACTTTGCAACAGAGACGAAGTTTCAAGTCTGCAGTTTTATTTATCTAAAACAGATTCTTCCTCACCTCATAACAAAGAAAATAAAAATAAACTAACTTGTTCACTTGTCTTCAGAAATGCAAGTCCAAATTCAGGAACTGAACTGAGTAAAATAAGGAGTTGATCGCAAAATGGTTTAGTTATACATTACACTATCTGTATGGATTATTTTCTTATCTTCTAGTGAACAGCACACTAGTCTATCTTGACTGCCATTGATGCCTCTCAATCACAGGTTGGCTGTACATCTTTTCAGCCCATGGTTTATTGAAAGTACTCAGGATTTAATAGCTGTTCTATGTACTCAGCAATGCAATATAAATATCTGGAAAAAGAACTGCAACAGGACAATAAGGAGAAGTAATTTAAAATCAATTTGGGGCAATATTTCGCCCACTTAAAATATTTTTGCCGTACTCGATGAAGTTTTTTCATAAGTATTCTGGAACATAATGAACTCCTAACCAAAAGCAAATGAGATTTGTGCTTCAGTTAAAAGAAGAAAATGAGATTTAGTGAAGAAAAAGGTTACTTACAAGATATCCACATCTTAATTAATCATACAGAAATTTTATTCAGAAAAAGAAAGGCTGAGTAGCTTTGAGTTTGGTAACGATAAGAGATGACATCATGAAGTAGTTAGTTCAACCCACGCTATAGCCGTTGGCACTTACTGCAGGCTCTGGCTGCTGGATCAATGTCAGTAAGCAAAGCAGACTTGGTTATATACCTGTTTCAAGGCATTCAAAAATTGCCTGAAAATCACCTTAAAAGTCGTTATTAATTGCTCTATCGCAATGTGGCCAAAGGGAGTTGCAGTTTGTAAGCTGTCCCTTCTAAGTGACAGAAGAGATCCTACCAGCACACCATTTCCCCAAAGTCGGTTGGTGCCCTATCACCAGTTATTAAAAAACAAAGAAGTAAAAAACGTATGAAGCAGTAATTAGAAAAGGTAATGGAGGGGATAAGGTAAAGCCTGCAAAAATAATGGTTTTGTTTAATTCCAATCTCAGCTCTGTCAGAATTCAGACATTTCAAAATGTTCTCAACAATTCTTTTTGCATTCTAGTTTAGAAGACGTATCAGTGCTAAGGAAGCCAAGTCACTGATTTCTCTAACAACATCCGATTAATTAAAACATATTCTCTTCTATCTTAAAGCTTTCTAGATGTTTCTGCTTTTTAGAGCAAAAGTCTCTTAGTTAAATTTCTTGGAATGCAGAGATAGTTAATCATTTGGGTGTCAGGTCAATTAAGTCAACGGTTTTGGACACAACATACTGTGGGACATGCAGCCAAATGGAGAACTGCCAGATTTATCACCTAGAACCCTTCCAACATAATTGCATCTGCATGAAGTCTTGAAAATATACACGAAGAAGTTCCAGAAAGTGATCTAGTTACCTCGTAAACTATTCTGTTTGTACTTGTTAATTAGAACACCTTGTTAGCACACAAAAGTTGTTTTCTTGCTTGTGTTGTTGTTGCTTTAATATTTATGCATCATCAGAATTAAAATAAGCATATCTTCACTAAATACTACAAGTTTTTGGAAACTCACAGAAAAAGCAAAGTATATACCTCATGTAAAAGAGAAAGCAAAGGAAGGCTATTTACAGGCCTTAGCTCCACCCAGCAATTCCAGGAAGAAACACCACCAATGTTTCTTGAACAAGTACCTGTTTTCCACCTTTTTAAACGAAGCACAGAAGGAAACATCTCACAAAGCTTTTCCATCCTGCACCTTGAAAATTGCATCAGATTTCTTCCTTCTGCAAATGGTAATCCAGCGTCTACAGCTACTAGCACTGTGACTTCACTTCAGCCAGCAGCTGAACTGTTTCTCAGACACTTCCTCCAGAGGAGGTTAAGGTGTCACACCTGGCAATTAGCACGTTCCCTGGCACAGGCTGCCCTATGCTGAAATAATAACATGATAGTGCGTGCACATGCTTCTGTGTGAAAACAGCAAATTGACACTTGCACCTCAAATGATTTATTGTGGATTAAGGGGAAATGGTAAACCACTCTGCACTGCTTTTGTAATGTAGAGCAACAAACTGTTTTACACAAGATGGCATATATGCCTACAGCCTGGAATGTGAAGGTGGGATATATAGAACTCAAAACCCTGACATTTACACACCATGATACCAAACAATATTTGAAAGTGTTCCTACATATTTGAATATGGCAAGATCATTCACCCTCACACTGTCGCACCCAAAGCATCCCAGTGTGCAGAGCTGTAACTGCAACATCTCTAGGTGACTGTAGACCCTGATTATTTTGTGAATGATAACTGAAAATAATTCCTTATTTCCTAGGATTGTACAGCTGGAGCAAGAGAAAAAGTGAGGCTGAGTATGAATTGTAAACAAACATCACTGATAGCTTGAGGTCTTCTCTTGTCTTAAAAAAAGCATGCATATGCACGTACACGTACACAGTCACATACAATAAAGCCAGGAAAGGCCAGAATGATCATTTATTCTGACCTTCAGTTAAGTTCTGTGAAAAAATAATGAAGCAATTTCAGTTTACACAAAAGGCCAAGTTGTCAAAAAAACACAGCACTTATAAGACGGGGTACTCTTTTAACACATCTACAGATAGCTTACCTACCACTAAAAGTAATTTTTTACCATGCTTTACCCTCACCAGATGTGAATTACTTTGACTTTGGGATCAGCTTGTGGTGCTCTCACCACAGAGAGGTCTCACTTGTGTGCTGTGGTGGAACCGGATCCTAGCCCGCCAGCCTCCATCCCACCTTCAGGCAGATAAGAGAGGATAACATCAAACTCAGTTACTCACTGAAGGGAGAATGAAAATTGGCTTTGCAAGCCCTTGATTTTTATTTTGTTCTTTTCAAGGGAAAACTGAGATAAATCTGCTTTTGTTTGCCCTATGAAGCTTGTGCAGAAAGGAGAGGTGTGTTCTAGACTCAAGATTCTCACCTTGGTGAGAAATGACTGGGGCCAGGAAGGAAGAAGGAATGAACTGCAGTACACTCAGCAGAGAAGGAGGTGAATTTTTTATAAGGAGGGGAAATTAGGGTCTATTTTTCTGTCTTTTCTATACTCCATTAAAGATTATTAAAAAAAAAAAAAGAGTAAGAGTCACGCAAATTAAAGAATTTGGAATATGCGTCTTTCCCAACAAGAAATAAGAGAAGCAAGCAAACCACAGAGGCATGAATTGTTGGTTTGGTAAACTCACTTCTCTTTTGGAGGGGGAAATGTTTCCTAGATATACTGCTGTTAGCCTTTTCTATAGCTGTGCTGAGCTGATAACAGTCAGTAGCATGTTGCCCTCTCTCCCCCAGCTCCCACTAGAGGCTTCAGCTGGCTATCTTGAATAACATAATTTAAAACAGAAAGTGTCTATTCTCATAAAACTTTACTAGAACGAAATTACACATTATCGAGCTCCTTTATCAGAAAGCATATTTAGAAACAAAGAACAGCTTTTTTATATTAAGTTAGAAACATGTTAAATGAGACATTCTTAATGCGCTAGCCAATTTGTACAGAGACACTGAGTGTCTTCCCATGTTTCTGAGGCCTACACTGAAACCAGGCATGGGTTATAAACGTGGATAAATACATTATTATTCAAATGCTATACAAAATAATAATTTATAGAAACACGTATACACTATAATATGTCCTGTTTAGAGTCCTTAGCTAGATAGACAGTCACAGTGACAATCTACAGATAGTATCATTTTCAATGTAAGATTCTTTTCACATTCAACTTCTGTCAGATATGATTTTGATAATCTCTCAAAAACCTGATTTCTTGGAGGTTTTTCTATCCTATTTCCCTATCAAAGTTGTATATTTTTGTTACTAAGATCATATTTACTATTCAAGAGGTCTGTAAACTTCCCAGATCAAATTAATCAACTGAGCAGTTCCTGGAATTTTAAATATGGTCCCTATGGCAATAAATAGGTTTCACTGCTGATTTTGATTTACAAGAAATAAAGTAGATAACTTATTTCATTCTACAAATTGATCATGACAGCCAAACTCTACAACATGGCATTTTGGCTCTGTCCTGTGGCTCTTGTGAATAAAAAACATTTCACATATAATGTACCTTCTAAGATGGTAATGTCTTTGCTATATAATGTTCTGTTGAAATATAATGGTGTGCAGACTATGGCTCAAAACAGCCTGGATTAAATATCTGGGAAATTAAATCCCTTTGGATGACTGTCAAGACTAGTCTGCCTTCATTATCCCAAGACAGAGGCTGGCACATTATCATTTTTATACATAGTTAAATACCCAGACACTGATTTCATTAATCATTCAGTTACGGCAGGAAATGTATCATGTGGAGGGCATTCCCTGTCTTCATATGAAATGCTATTTACAAAAATACTGTAGACATATTGCATAATATAAAAGTCTGATATTTTAACAATAATAATTGAACTTGAATTGAAATTCTTCAGTTTCTTTTTTACTTGCATACATATTCTTATCTGCTACTTCTATTATCCTATTATTTTAGTAGAATTGCAGAGGCTTTCTTAACTGTAATTAGAACAAAAAAAATGTTTGGTTTTGAACACCTCACCTCACTTTTCAGTTACAAGGACCTCCAGCTGTGAAGGTTTGTCTTCAACACGTGCCAAAGAATCACTCCTATTTCTTTAAAACCCAAGGGGAAAATAAATGTCCACTTTCTGCAGAATAATCTGGATCAAATTTCAAAAGATAGTGACAGAGGATAAGATCCTCCTGTCTGGCAAAATGGATCAATTTTCCCAACACTGGAGAACCCACTTGTATCAAGCCAGACCACACTCACACCAGAAATCATCTGTATGTGGACTAAGCAGATGTAGAAGTGGTCTACTCAGAAACATTCATTCTTCATTCAGTATAAAATAAGCTCTGAAGTTTGTCAGTTGAGTCATTAACAGTCATATATTTATGGCATAAACTGTGATTCATACTCAGTTTCTCTATTCTTTGATTTCATGCTGAGCCAACTGGAAGACATACAGCCTTCCACTCTTCCAAGACATATTGCAAGGGCCTAAAAACAATTTTGTAGTCCTGCGTAAGCACCCAATCAATATACAAAGTCAAAGCTTCACAAGTGACTATCATGGCATTGTAATATTTTCAACTGCTAGAAGATAAAATAACCTGTACAATATTTCATGCAAAATTTTAAAATTCAGGCCCATTTTCATATGATTTTTCTATGAAAAAAAAAAGTAAATGTAAGTCTGCGCTGCAGATTAGGTAATCCTAGTTATAAACCATTAACTGGTACAATCAGGTATTTCTGTGTTTCAATTAAAAAGGAAAATAAGGACAGAATTAGTGTCACCTGATAGCACTATTTTGTGAGATCACCTTCCTGATAGCCAAACTAACATCCAGACTTGGGAAGAAATACTTACTGTGCTGCTACTAGATGTAAGTTTTGAAGGAAGTTATTTTATTGTTTTTCAGCAGTTCCTTGTAAAGGAAATAATGACAATACCTGGACCTATCCTTTCAATAGGGTAAATTCTTGTGATTTGCAGGAAACTAGTTCATGGAGCTGTGAGAAGATGGCAGTCAGCTAAAAACTGTTGATTTTTAAAAATTTGATCTACACTGTTCTCACTGTTTTCCAAATCTGCATCTGCCATTGTTAAATAAATGTGATACAGTCCTCCAAACTGGATGAACAAACAGCTATGCTGGGAATCATTACTTGTATACATTGAGTTATGGTTAAGCTGCTTCTGAAAACTGAGTCTTACTCTACAGGAGCTCAATCTGTTGATTATTTGCTAATTCCCAATTTTTTTCCTTGATGTTGAGCCTCCCTGTTCAAGGGGAACCAGCAACTCATAAAAATAAATGATATACTGCAGCCAAATTCTACTTAAACAATAGCAGAATTCAGGAGAATATGGCAAACAGGATTTGGCCTTAGCTGTGAGTGCAATATCTATCCTGGACTGTGCATTAGGGTTTTGTATGCAGCCATTGAAAAGAGCTCAGAGCAATGGAACGTGAAAAAGTGTTATTTGCTATCACTGGATGTACACGCTAATAGTGCTCTCCCTTTACTCCCTCTGTTTCTTATTCCACTTTACTGGATGTCCTCTCCCACCAGTACATTTTTTTTGATCTCGTCATCTCCATCTCCTTTAGAACATTTCCTTCTGTGATCATTTAGTTAATTATTTCCTGACTCTTCTTCCAGTCCTTTCTCCTCTGCTATTTTTTACTAAACTCTGGCACAGGATAATTCTTTATAGGATTAATTTCCATACTATTTCCAAACAAATTACTCCAGGCTGTCATCTTACTACGGCATCAGAGAGCAGGCGCTGATCACCTGGGTACACAGCTTGGAGGTAGGACACTAGAACCTCTCGGAATTCATTCATATTAATGGTGAATTTAAATAAGGGTGGTTTGGTTTGTTTTCCAAAAACAAATCAATTTGCAGACAAAACTTTCCTCACCAAATATCATTAAGAAGATTGTGTTCTATTTCCAGATACATTTCTCACATTAAAGTGGCTATAAGTTACTTGGGTGATTTATATATAAAGTATTAATATCAAACCTGTCTAGGTAAGTCACTTTTGTTCAAAGGGAGTAACGGGTAAAAAAGTTTTCTATTTAATTATGGTCCAGAAACATTTTGTAAAACTTGTGGCAGCCTACATTGATCATGCTAGTGCTGAATATCTGATTTTGAGCCAAGAATCCTGTTCATAAGTTCTGTGGTCCTATTTACATCCCTCCTGGCCTGAGCCATATGGTACTGGGTGGGCCTCTGGTGAAGACATACAATACTGAAACAAATAAGCACTTGAAATAGTTGACTATTATTACTTTTAAAAGTCAAGTGTTTGTGTATCCCCAGGGACTCTCTGTTTGCGTCTCCTTTAACAATACAAACCATTATTAAGATCATGAGTAATGTGGCATGCTATCATCTTAGAATACCATTAAAAATAAGACAGCTAAGCCCCAAAGCTGTACTGAACATGTCACACGTAGTGTGGTCTTCTGCATTTGTTCTAAATTAAAATCCCACTTCTTACTTAAAACCTCACCTCTCTTCGCCTTGCTTAATGGCACATGTCCATCCCCCAGTAGCTAATGTCTACCTAAACAATATTCCCTTTTGATAATATGTTCAGCCATGGCCATAGCCAGGACTTCCCCAGGACCACTAGGATCTGCAGAAAACCATGTTAGGGCACCCACACCTTCTCCAATCAAGCACTCAGTTTTCACAGACAGTTTTTTCTCACTTACCTATTTACCTAACCTCAAATTTTATGTTAAATCCACGAACATGTTGACTTAATAGTGTTGGCTGCTGACCTAATTTTGCCCAGCTACAAGCTAAATCTGGGCCAGGCCTGACGCCAGGCAGCACAGCCTGCTGTAAGAGCTGGTGCTTCACAGCTCCTCTCTCCCCTTTTTCCTCCTGTTGCAACTGGTTGACACTACGGAGAAAAGAGAGCAGAGGGCTCCCAATGTGACTGCAGGCTCTGCAAGTGGCCAATATGTTCTGCCTACTGATTTTCACTCACAATCCCTCCCTCCCCTGGTTGTTTAAGTGTAACTAGGCTATCAGCCATAACTAGTGTCCATCATGCCAGCCAAGAACTCTAAAATCTCCTCAGACTCATCAGACTGAGGAAAAGTGGAGGGCTCTGTTGGCTTGGATGAATGGAGAGCATCAAGGATGAGTAGGAGCTCCAGGAACTACCCACAGAACCTGAGCGCTGCACTTCTTTAGCCCAGATTTAGAGGAGTTCAGAGGCTGGACTGATGACTGATACAGCTGTTTGTCATATTAATTCCAGAAATATGTCTGGAAAAGGTTTTCCCAGACCTGCAGACCTGCCTGAGGCCATTTCCAAGCCAGTTGTGGACTCATACTAAACCTGGAACACTGGAAACCTGCTGAGCAAGGATGGAGGCTATAAACAACTTAGGTGCAGTAATGAGTGTTTGATGTTTAGCTTTTCTTTTCAGTCTCATCTGAAGGGATGATTGAGCCAATGTTCTTTTCAGGTAAAATGCCTCAGCACTCAACCCTTTATCTTGTCTGAAAGCTAATGTACAAAGACACAAGGAACTGTTGCCTCCTTTGAGAGGATTCACAGCTATTAAAAATTAAGATCCAATTTGGTCTAGGAGCTTTCAGTGGCTTCAGAAGGAGTATAAGGCCTTCCAACCACACCATGACCTATATCAATGAGACAGGGTTTGGTGGCAGGGAGTGCTTTGTTTTGAGGAGCGGCTTTTGTTCTTTTTTAATCATCAAAACCTCAGATTTGCCAACTGATAATCCTCTGCGCTCTGACTAAGGTGTACTTCTTCTCTACGTTATGAAGTGCAGAGACCCAGCGTAGTACTTTCACCTCAGCACTCAGGAGAGGCAATATGTATGCTGAGCTGCCTATTGTGTCAGACAGCAAGGCCTGTTTTCAGCTGTAAGTTTCCAATTATAAGTAGAGGCTGTCTCTGACAATAGTCAGAGTCCAGTGAGTAGTAATTGTCAAGATCAGCTGTAGACAAAGCTTTCTTTCAGGTCTAGCATGCTGCTGTAGAGGCTGTCCTTTGGAGCAGGTTCAGTGGCTCTTTTCCAGGGCCTTCAAGGTCTGCTACTGGAAAACAAGATGACCTTTACATTTTTCTTCTTATCTGACCCACTGCTCTGTATGTTGTTCCTGTCTCACAAGGGCAACAGCATCTTACTGTCTGTATTGGGTCTCCTAATTATTCAATTAATGATTCAGCTAATATAGTTTAATGCAGGAAATGTAGATGTCACATCATTAAACAATTATTTATGTATTCTAGACCTTTACTATAATCCACCTTGAGATGTGTTAATTTATTTCTCCCCTGGTGTTTATAAGGTATGACATCCCGCAAGCAGCTAATTCTGGATCTCCGTTCTCTTTGAGATTTAATCAGCATTTGAGATATATACCTGGTATTATGCCAAGATAACTAGAAGGCAACGATGAGCAAGCTTTCAAACATTTGGCAGTTCCTTTCAAACAAGCAGAATTTTAGAACTTGGTGTGAAACAAAAAAAACAACAACTTTCAGAATGTAGCAGTTCTTTCTCACTTAAAAAAAGAAAAACAAAAACCCTCACAGAAATAAATAAACACATTGCTTATACAAGCTTGATTGAAATAATGCTTAGAAGTTCATTAACAAACCGCAGAATTATATTCCAGTTCCTCTCAAATAAAGGGAAAGCTAAGTGAAACTAATTGCTCTCAGTGCACAATGCAACTATGGATCAGCGTGTCCTGGAAAGCTTAAAATATGAATCCAGGGAAAACGCAGTCAGAGATTCATTTGATTGAGAAAATGATCTTTTTGTTTCTCTTCTCCAGACAATCACAGCCACGAAAGTGCCATGGATGATCTGGCAGAAATTGACTTTATTTTTGGTACTTCCTTATCTATTTCATTAGTCACATTAATTGGCATCAAGATGAATAGCACATTAGTCTTTGAAATGTATATATGACTCAGTTCAGTTACTCATAAAATAATTACTAGTTAAATAATACAATTCATTTAGAAATAGATACGTATTTGTGAAGGTAAGTAGTTTCCACTTCACAATGAAGCTTTTCTTTAAATTTGAGAGGCAAAGCAACTTACAGTGGAAAAAAGAGGAGAAGAAACATAGCAAGGAGCTCTCTTGTTGAGGCTTCATTTATCCACATGACCCACACCATTATGTGTCTTGGTTCGTTTTATCCCATCTGGGAAGTAAGCTAAGTCAGCCACAAGGAGCACAGAATCCCTCAAGAGACCAGCTACCACACTGAAACCATTTATATAAGTACATGTGTGTGTGTATATGATAGATATAGACATATGTATGTCGTATAAGAAAGGGACCACAGAACTTGAGCTCAAGGGATATGTGAAGAGAGGATGAAGGGCTGTAAATATTTTAGGAAATATTATTTAGGTGTTAGCAAGACAATGTGAGAAAGAGGAGAATAGGTTGGTGGGTATTGGGTTAGAGATAATGGCAGTATCGGGGACAGGTGTCTATGGAAGACAGGAGGAGGAAAAAATCCTGGTGTGTGCAGGATTCGAACTTGTCCTGTTAGAGACAGAAGAGACTGGGAAGTTGAGGAGAAGGAGTGTACTGAACCATCAAAGAGGAAGCAAAACAGATCTGGAAGCAGACACGGGGACAGAGATAAGGTTGTTCAAAGGTGTGATTGAGACCAGGGTAAGAGTGAGTGGTTGGTGGCTGGTAACCATGACAACAAGAAAACGGTTTGAAAAACAGTGAAAAGGTACAGCCCCAGGAGGGTCCTCTGCAGCTGGGAGAGCATCACCCCGCCTGCGAGGGAGCAGAGACAGTAACTCAAAGCTTCCCAGTGAGCTCTTATGTGTTATAGAGTAAGCTTTTCTGTGAAAGATAAGGCATTTGATCTCTACATAAAAGCTTCACCTAAGTCTAAGGATACTGATAGTTACAATTCTGGATAATTATGTCTCAGACAGATGACCAAAAAAGAAGTGGATATAAGCAGGAAAACAAAAGGGGCCTCTACTTGCTCAAAAGTGTGCTCTACTTGCTCATCCGTTCCAGGTAATTTACTAAGGAATAGGACTTCAGTGGATCTTCTCAAGACCCACTTAAGGGAGTAAGCATTTAAATATCAGTTGTACAATTAGAGTTTCATACAATCGCAACGTAAAAACTGTAGACACAGATGAAAATCCCACAAACTGCTATTTTACCCTGCAAATGTAACTGGCCAGATGCAGTAAGGCATGACGGTAGGTGACAGCAAGGCTCACTACAATCAATTGCAGTTAAAAGATAAGAAAATATGCAACATATATTTAAACCTGAGCCAAATTCATCATGAACAAAAAAAAGCAGAAAGCCTAGGACAGTTATCCTATGCAAAGAACAGAATAAAGAAGTCAGCACTTGAAAGCATAAAAACTTTTAATTTGGTTTTAAAAAAATAAAAATAAAAATCAGAAGAATTCAACCGTTTTTCAAAGCAGAAAAGAGCTGCAGTTTTATGCTAATTATCAATGTGAAGACAGAGTACAAAGCAGCTACTTCACTCCTATAAGCAATCTAGTATGCCGCCAGAATTTTTCTTCCAAACTGGATTTACCTGGCTCAGTGTGTTCACATACAATTCATTACTAGCTGTGGTTTATTTGAATACCAGTGCAGACATTAATCAAAATACATTGTTAGCCCTCTTCTTCCTAGCACCTTCTCAGACGTACGCAGCCAATCCTTCTGAATCCTGGCACTTGCTAAAGCACCAAGCGCACATGTGCATTAGTTGGAGGGGAGCAGGAATAGGCAAAGGCACATTAGATTTGGTTTCTTTGTTAATGCAATGGAAACAATGCATGCAACTCAGTTATGTTTGCAGGTCCTCTCTTGCTACCCACATTTAGGACAGATGTGCCTGTCCTAAACAGCCACCCCAGATAAAATCTTAAATATTACAATATTTTACTATAGGGGGCACAAATTTCACTGCTTTTCTGAATTCAACCCGTTTCTCTGGAACATAAACTGGAACAGCTCTATTTCTTTACAGTTAAAAACATATTTCCTGACCTTAAACTTCACTAAGAATATTTCTGGATGGAGATGTAAAGGATAATACCAGATCACTTTAGCTAGCTTGAGCTAACAAACAACTTCTAAAACTATGGTCAAAAGTAAAAGTCAAATTCTACCACTTTTTGAAATGGCTCATGCAAATATTTGATCCTACCCTACAACGTCAGAAGTTTATTTTCCTCATCTGCTTTTAATTAGAGCTTCAAACCAGCAATATTTAGGCTGAGCAAGCTGACTTTGGTCCAGCTGGACCATGTCTAACAGTCAGATTGTCCCCATTGCATGGTGAGGGCAGGCAGCGTTGAGCTGGCAACAGGTATGGGCGACCTCCTGCAGCCTCAGGAAGAACAGGCAGTGGCAGCTCCTTGGTGGTTACTCTCTGTTCTTCAGCCTTATCCGAAGCACCAGCAGCTGCTCTTTAGCTGCTGGGCCCTAATCACCATACTCCTTAGGTCACTGCAATAGCTTTAAAAACCAAAGGTGCAGAGCAGGGGGGAGTTAGCAGAAGTGAAATAGCACCTCTGCAGCAAACAGTAGCACACGATGCCAAGGATAAGACAAAAATCAAGCATCCTCTGCGGGTTTGCAAATCCCCTTGAAAAGCCTGTGTCACATTCACTTCCTTCTCTGGCTTGCAAGTTCAGAGGGGCTGGGGCACTTTGTGCCCTTTCACATCCTGTATTCCTACATAAATTCACGTTACCCCCTGAAACCACCACCATGCATAGAGCTACAAAAATCTGAGACCATCTGGGACTAGTCAGCACCCTCTGTTACTCTAAACTTCAGGCTAAACAGAGTAAAAAACAGTTCTTCTGTCCTCCAGAAAAATAGAGTATGCAGGGCAGCTTCAGAACCTATCCCTAGAAGAGGCAGCCTGACAGCTCTCCATCGGTGCAGATCTTCATCTGAATCCTGTCCTACAAGGTTTTCATACCTATGGAAATGTTGTGTGGTGTAGATTGCAGAAATCTGCCTCAGGGATGGCGTGTCCTAAGTACAGCAAGACTGTCTGAGTTTAGTGGTAAGCCTTCAGCAGCATACTTTGTTCCACCCCGTGTTTTGGGTTTTCTTTTAAAGTGTCTCAAATCCTTTGGCAATTTAACAATAACAAGAATAATCCAGCCTCCTGTGTATCTCCTCTCAGACTTTAGCAATTTAATAATGTATAGATGAATAACAATAATGTCATAGACCAATCCTTGTTTTTCTAAGCTCATTTTCACCATGTTCTGTGGTCTTGCCACTGCAGATTGTGAACTCCTTGTCTGTCATAGGTAATCAAGAACAGGTTGAGATGATATTTGGATAGGAAGCCCACAGGGAAGCCAAAGAAGTGTTTATATTATTCAGTTATAGAAAGAGCACTTTACTCTTTGTATTTATAAGAATCCTTCCATATGTCTTGGGAGACAGTCCTGTCTCTCAAATACGGATTAGCCAAGCAGCTATAGGCCAGCCATTTTCAATTTTGTGGCTCCACAACTTTTTTTCTGTGAAGGTGCACAGCTCTGTGTAATGAATGGAAGTCTACAGACACATGGCTTGCTTAGTTAGTTTTTATAGGTCCCTTAGAAGTATTCCATAAAAACAAAGGTGTTTATGGACTGAAAGTTACAAAATAAATAAATAAATAATCCCAATTTCAAGCCACTTGTGGTCATTAGTGTTCTTTTCAGTCTTGGCATCTGAGCCAAATCCAGCTTTTGAAAGCTACATTTTGAAAGCCCAAACTTCCAAGAACTGTCAATAAAATGCTGTGTTCTTTGCCCTTTGCATGTGAGTTATGGAACAGGATAACTTTGTTAAGTCTGATTAAACTACTGCCATTTATTAACAGGCACAGAACACCAGCATGAGCTGCATTTCAATCAGCAGGGCTGCCTAGCTTTGAAGAGTTCAGAATCAAAAGCACTAGAAGAACAAATACAGAGCTCACATGGTTACCGTCTTCAAGGTTTCCCTTCATCTGATGGAAATCTGTAGGGGAGGCAGGTAAGTAAAAAGTGTTGGGCTGTATCTCCTCCCTACCTGGGAATACCTGGCTACCAGGCTGGGCCTTGGAACAAGCTGTAACTTTGCAGATCAGCTGCTTCATTTCTTGATAACTGCTGTAATTTACCCCAGCTGCCAAAAGCAGGACAGCAGGCAGAAACAAACCCTCGAGCAAAGGTATTTTGATCATACCCTTTTTCTATGAAGTCAAAATTCTGGCAATTAGGACAAGGGAATAAAGTAGCTTCAACCATGCAGCAAAGAAGTCCAGTGGGTGCCAATGGCAGCAACTGCCTGTTTTAGGTTCTCTTTTCTTCTAAAGGGGCAGAGCAAAGCCAAACCTGGCAGAGAAGAGAATGAGAACCAGTTAATTTCAAATATCATTAATGCAGAATATTTAGGAAAGTAAATTAAGCCAAATGTGAAGGAGTTACTCTCATCTGCCTGAGTTCAATACAGTGCTGAATAAAAATTAAATTTTCATACTCATTCATCACCAAATTGAATTATCACTGTCAGTTACCAGCTACATTCAACACGTAAAGAAATTATTTTACAGTACTCTCTTCAACATTATTACTAGTCTTATTTTTTTTAGTGTACACCCCAGCTCATTCAAATTCTGCCACTCATATAAGTGTTTTTTATAAGTTATTGATGCTCCATTGTTTTGCATGTACTCCATTCTTTACCATCTGTGACAAGATTTTTAATCTTTGCACACAAGAAACAAGGCTCAAGCAAGAATGACCTGTCAAGAATACTTACGGCTTTGTGGTTAACTTTCTCCTGAGCGTGATTTAATCAGCGTGGTGCTTCCTGACAAAATACAAGATTCAGCGATATAAAATCTGGATGCTAACCATGTGAGACCTTCAAAGAAGGTGTAGAGGCTTAGGAATTTGGAATCACAAAAAAAAATGGATCATCTGGGATGCCCCAATTTTTTCTTGAGCATTAGTTAGAAGATAGATTTGAACTGTTTTAGATAAGGCAACTACAAGTTTGCATTTTAGTGCTGTTCAGTTTTTCATAACAGACTGTGGGCAGCAACAGCAAAGATTTCCAGGTGCAGTTCTGAGCCTTATCTTTATGTGAAGCAATCACTCTGGGAGTCAGAACATTTAAGAAAGTTCTTTTCAGTCAGTCTTTGACCTCATTGCTAAGCAAACATGGCACGTGCTGCAATGTTTATCTACCTGGTACAAACTGAACTAAAGCCACCAAATCATGTACAACCTAGAAGGCAGCACTTGGCCACCGCTCCATTTCAGGATAGACACTGTAGGAAGGAAACTCAGGGTATTTCCATTGTGAAGCCATAGAATCACAGAACCATTTTGGCTGAAAATGAACCTTAAGATTATCAAGTCCAGCTGCCCCCTAACACTAACCCATGTCCCTAAGCCACACATTCACACATCTTTTAAATACCTTCAAGAATGGAAACTCCAGCACTTCCCTAGGCAGCTTGTGCCAATGCCTAACCACCCTTTCCATGAAGATATTCCTCTCCTGATGCAACTTGAGGCTGCAGTCAATGGGAAGAGAGATGGTCCGTGGTGGTGATGATGGATAGGTGACTTGGGAATCTAAGAAACCCTCTGCAGTGCTTAAGGAGTAATCTTCTTCCAAGCTTTCATTCTGCTCCAGTGGTCAAACACTCATCCCAGGCTGAGCTGCTAGGCACTTTCTGTCAGTCTAATCTGCCTGGCAATGGTACCACACTCTCTCAAGTGCACCAACGCCAACCTCACTAAGTCAGCTGAAACACTTCAGTCATTTAAGACCATTTTAACTCAGTCCACTAAGTTTCCTTTATCCATCACATTAGACTTAGATTTTCCATTCTCACCTTCAGTGCCCTGCGTAACTATACTTTCTATGTATACAGGTTTGCTCTCTGCACTTACCATTGACATCAGTCTTGATGTCCCACTTATCTGTCTACTGCAAGTTTCTTCGTGCCATTCTGCCCTATTCGTGAGATGCAGTGCCGATTCTGGTTCATTGAATTTGAACTTTTCATTCAGATCTCTCCTTTAAGTTCGTTTTAGCAGTACCTACTGGCTCACTAATCATAATTATTTTAAATAAACCATTCAGTTAAGCAATCGAGGTGTTTACAAGCCTCAACAGCTTAACAGCTTGATCTTACTGCTGAAATGTGTGAGGTAGTTCCTCACACGATCTTCTCCTGCTGTTTATTACTATCTTTCTAATCTAAAGTTAGATGGTAAATTCTTCAGGGAAGTGATTTTACCCTTCTTTTTGTTCAGTGTAGTGCCTGCTGTGTTTTAAGGCAAAGTAAAATGTAAAATAAAATGTGTGCAAATTGTTAATTGTAACCCAACACAGACTCAGACCTGCTAATACAATTAAGGAAGGGTAGGTCTTAAAAATCAAATGTCGTAGAATTGTGTTCAGTGGCCAGTAGCAGAAATCCAGGAGCATAACAGTCTTCAGTGAAAGGCTTAGTTTACAAGTCTCCCTAAAAATCAAAGCCATGCTTCAGGAAAACTGGAAAAAAAAAAAAACCACTCAGCTGAATAGTTCTACAGTTGCTTAAAACTCAGTAGATCGAATGAATGCGAACTGCCTATTTTAGTCTATGTAAGCAGCCAAGAATGTCTGTCTAGAAACAGTTTTCCAGGACGTAGCTGTCACATGCTCGAGATGAATGTTGTGCTTGCTTCTAGTGGAGCTGAAGTCTATGACTTAATCTTATCTGTTTAACATCCAAGAATCCAGTTTTAGATTTTTGGCAGCTAACATATGCTCCCCCTGTGGCAAATGCATAATAACATAATATACTTAAAAAAATCCAGATCCTTTAAGGCTCTGTTACCTCATGAAACTATTTTAAAATTCAGGGTGAACAAAACTGCAGTATTTCAGTTTACAAGCATCATTTTAGTTTACAGCAGTTTTAAAGGACTGTCCTAATGTTTTACGTCTTTCACCACCTGCAAAAACAAATTGAAGTATTTACTCTGTTTTACAGAGGGCCATCAGAACCAAGAAAGCAGATCTGAGTGTGAAAGAATAAAATATTTTCTAACAAGATCAGATTCAAGATAACTGACTTTATTATCAGTTCGTAACAGTGAAGACAGTTTAAAAAAACTCACAAAGCCAGAATTAAAACAACATATAGGCAATTAAGAGTCTTTAGAATGGCCATATAAATAAGTATTTCTATTAGTATTTATAACCTTTATACAACCAAATTAGATTTTTAATATTTTTAATTACTGTTTTTGAACAATGTATATACACGAAAGGGATCCCTCTGTTTAACCTGTAGAATTAATGTGCCTACATTCGAAGCTTTTTGGGTAGGAACTCTCTTTTCAGTGATTATCAATGCCAGCTGGAGGCTCTGCTGTAATGTAAAATAAAGAATAAGAAAGGGAGGGTAGAATAAGACAGGCTTTGAAAGAGCACCGCTTGGGGCCAGGAGAGGCAACCTCCTCCCTGAAATAGGAAAGGCTGAAGAGAAAAGAAATCAATCACGAGGAGCAGAAAAGAAGAAAGTGGAGCAGGTAAAAGAACAAGATAAGGGCTGTAGCAGGGGAATAGTGGAGAGGGAAGGCAGAAAAGACAATAGAGTTGAAAGGAATAGGTTTTTTTGTTGTTGTTGTTTGGGGTTAACTAAAGGGTTAACTTAAAGGATTATGCTAGCACTAGAGGACAGGGAGTCAAGGGTTTAAATAAACACTCTGGATGGAGCACCAGATGGAAACTCAAGGCAGTGCCAGCCCCTCTGCAAAAGAGTCAAAGGATCAGTGAGCAATGCCCAAAGGAGCTCTGCCCAGATATGAGGGAATTAGGGATGGAAACAGCGGGTCTTCCTCCCCAGCTTTCTCTTTATGCACAGCTAAGGGATGCTAAAAGGTACTGAGGGATGCCTTTGTTCAGACAGCACAGCAGGTACAGGTGTTGCCCTTCACAGCAGAAAGTTCATGCTGCTTTACTAATGTCTGTTAACTGCAACTTATACCAGAGGGGCCAATTCTTGTACAAAGTGAGCAGGCGAGCGTCCATGTCCTTTTCTCCTCTTTGCAAAGATGGCCCTAAGGTAATACTTACGGTTTCATCACTGGTGTACCTATTTACTAGGAACTGATATGAAACCATAAATACATTTCATTCAGAATAGCTGTCTGGCTGGAAGAGTTTCAGCAGAGCTGGGAAAATGATAGGCAGAGGGGAGAGAAATTCTCTATGAATTATGGAGTTGGTCAAACATCAGAAAAATTGGTGTGTCAAATAAATGATTTGAGGAAAAACAGGCACATTCACTGAACAGTGAAGAGTTTCTTCACATTAGAGACTATCCATCTAAATTTCCAAGCTGATTCTGATCCAGACATAATTTCCATTCCTTCATGTTTCTTTATGGCAGGCACCGATAATCTTTTCATAAATAGTTTTAGACCAAGAATTATTATGTGAGGAAATGTATGAATAACTTTGAATTACAAATAGGTCAAAGAGTTTCACAGTCTGTCCATGAAGTATGTACTAGTGAGGAAAAGCAGCTATCTTCACTGAATAAATAATTTGTTCAAGATTATTTGCTCAGTCTGGACTTACAGACTTACCAATTTGGCCTGGATTCAAAGCAGTCATTAAGTGAAAGATTGTTTCCTGAAACTTGTCCAACGAAAAGGTGAATTTTCATAAAACTTGTATATGTTTAGTTGTTTTAGATAAAAGATGATTTTTTGTAAATAGCACTCATCAGCACCATAGGTCTGAGCAGTGATGTCTGCCTGCATCTGCAGACAGTCTGGATCATTAACTCTGGGAAATGTGAAGTGTGCCATGAATCTCAGTAGTGTGTTAACAAAGTGCTCTCCGGATCATGTCAACAGCCCCTCAGGAGACAAGCACGCATGTGACGAGCACTGTGGCAGATCTGAGTCAGTCACCTCAGAAAAGCTGACTGCTAAGAGGTTCACCTGCAGTCTTCCCTTCTTCCAGGTGCTCTTCTGCAGGGAACGGGCTGCTGATGCAGCAAAGGGCCTCTTGGTACCCTGCGGCAAGGACAGCTTTGCCTCTGGTACTCCAGCAGGGAGCAAGACCAGGGTGCAGATTTTGGATGTGTCGTATTGTAACTGAGGCCCATTTCTCTAGGCAGCTGTGCCAACATAGGCCATACTTCTTGCTCCTGTAGCGATTCCTCCGTTGTGTCAGTGCCAAGGTTTGTCTGGCTGTATGGTGAATCATGTCAAGTTCTGGACAGGAGATGCAATAAGCTGATAAATAAAGGCTATTTTTAACCAAAATCAGAGGAAATGGGGGCAAAATAGCTTTAAGTTACCAATATTTCATCTTCTGGCTTCTGGAGTCATCTAGAAGGTAGTGTATGCATCCTTCCTCAGTGCTAACCGAGACATGCTCAGAGTGCACTACAGTGAAACCATCCTCAGATACACAAAGGACTGAGGCCCTTCAGTCCTTTCTATCCACCTCCCAAACTCTCCCCTGCACCCTTTTTCCACCATGGGATCCAATCCATTGGCTGTGTTTCATAATACCGTGTTTAAATTCTTTGGTTTTTTTTAATTCTCCATTTAGCTATGAGTTTACTCAACAGTTTAAGAAGATTATTTAAAAAGATGTTTTTATTTACATATGAACTGTAAAATATTCAGTACAACTATGTTTAAATAACTGTTGCAGCAAAGTGATAAGAGTATCACACACGTGGCTGACAGCTGTGGATAAGTGACAAAGTTGGGGTGCGTTATAGTCAAAACAGTGTTAATATTTTATAACTTCATTATGTCCTGTAAACACTTACACACTCAATTAAACCTACTCCTGCTTAAGTCAAGGAAGCCACTCACATGTAGAAAATAAAAGCATACAGAATAACATGGTGGATTAGCTGACAGAGAATATAATAACACATTGCACTTTAACAGATTTGCCAGACCAAGGGCTACGAGTGGAAAAATAATATTTTCATCAGAGTGATAAACATTCCACTAATTAAATCCAGGTTTAGATTATCCCTAGATATATCTCATAAAGAGGCACTGAGACATCCCAGGCCCCTCAGAAACGCATAAAATGCCCCTGTACATTGAAAAAAGGATTGCACTCATCGGGTGTTGTTTTTTGTTTTGTTTTGTTTTAAAAAATGGCTGCACAGTTAGGAAATAAACCTACTAATAACTATGTACGTTTCTTAACTCATGATGAACTTATTTAATATGTACTAAACTGTTATGTGTGCTATAAAGTTCAATATTAAAGTACTGAAGTAATAGGAGACAGCTTATTAGAGATTCTGAACAATACCCTTCACTGACCTGATTTCTTAATGATTCTGAATACTGCCACACTGACCAAATATAACTAAGTTTCAGTGCAAAGCTGAATAGATGGAGTTCAAAACACGGTTTCTTGGCTATGGCTCTATATGAAGTTGATTTTAAATGGCTGTGTCCATGAAAATACTGCAGGGCTAGCGTGAATGAAACTGCTGTATTTTGATATAAAAAACGAAGGACCAAGCTTCAGATACATGTGTTATCTCTAAGTGAGCTACTATTCAGCTGTCCACTACAGAAGTTTGTGTGAGGTCTTGCTGACCTTATCACCAGTGGAAAGAAGAAAATGGCACAATTCCTCATCCTTGGCTGCTCAAACACAGATCACAAATGTGGCCCAGCAGACTGAAGGATGGGGTAGGAGATGACAGCGATACTGTGTAACCCACTTCCAGGATGAAGAAGCAGCAGCAGAAAATAGGAAGATTTGCCTGTTTCAATTCCAGTATAACTTCACTACACAGAAAGTGTTCTGCCAGTGTCAGGGAACATGACAAACTAAGGATATTTTCAAGATCACTGTGCCATTTCCACAAGCCATCTCTGCAGGATGCAGAAATACAGACAGCATTCCACCAACTCTCAACTCAGTCCCATGTGGTAGTCAATTCTGCACAACATTATTTTGCTCCAGAAGTAACAGAGATATAGGCCCTGCTTGGTGCCTCTCTATACTCAATAACAACATTACCAGCTATTGACTTCTGTCAAAGCTGAGCTATGTCATGCATTTATAGGCAGGAAATAAAAAAACAGACCATCAGAATTAGCTCTTTGCATGACTCTACCTTTTTTTCATGTAAGAAATGTGCATATTTTTAAAGTAATTGAGATAAACCATGTCACAAAATCCCTCAACTTGGTATGTAGCTTTCAAGAATACGGAGCTTCTAGGTTTTCCTGGAAGAAACAGTACACGCTTGAAGGTCGGGAAGGTGAAAACCTTTGAACCACTGAGGTTGAGATACACTGGGAACATGCAGAGCACCCTGTCAGCTCAGACGCTACTCTGAACTGGCAAATACATGCTGTCACAGAAATTTTTTGTGGGTTGTTGTGCTGGCATAGCAGCCTCCCTAAATCACAGTCATGGATACTGGCTCTTAACTATAGCAAGCATAAATCTTTTGCAAACCATGGGATATGATTATATCAATGAAATCCTGGCTTCTTTCCAGCAGTTCTTTGTGTCATTGTAAAACAGCCTCCAGTGAGGAGTAACCCTACTTCACCTCTGCAGTTGGGATCAGCTGAACAGATACAAAGCAGAGCTAAACAAAAGACACTAAAAGAGAAGAAACAGACTTTTCCCTGCAAACTTTGGTGTAACCTGTGACCCAAATCCTACACACCAGGAATCAGACAGCAGCCATAGTAACAAAAATTGTTATCGTCAAGCATTCAAAAACAGTGAGGCAAAAAATCAGTACTTTGTCTGGACAAGTCTGACAATGGGAGAGAGGCTTTTACTGAGGATTTTGAAATTGCAGGATGCATTTTTCAAAGTTCTCTCATGCTTTATGTATATCAGAGATTCTCCCTCCAGTGTCAGTCCGCTTGGAGCTGCTGACTTTGGGACAGCACCAAACACCACTAACATTGGACACTGGAGGTGCTGCTCCCTTAACACCTTTTGCACAGCACACATGCCACTGCCTGTGTGACATGATGTGGTTATGTTATTCCACGTCCTCCCTTCATGCATTTTGCATCGGTGTTTGGGTCTGACTTGAAAACCTTCTGTGTTACAAATCTGGATAAACTGAGTGCCCAGTAAAATTTAGCTGGCAGCAATGTTTTTTGATCTGATTTACAGCCTGAGTAGGTATTGCAGGCCACGAAGTCTGAGGCAGGTGAGAAAAGTGGTGTGGGTGCATCTTCACAAAGGTAATTGAAACAGACTTTGAGAGGGTTACTGTGCAAACAGCACTGATGGGCTGTCATAATATCTGGCCATATTCTCTGCCCCCGTCTTAGGACTGATTCCTACTCTAGTCCCACATCTGCAGTGTCTCCTGAAAGACGTTTGGCAACCCTCAGCTGTCTAATTTGTTCTGTTTTTAAAGCAAACCCTTCTGGTAAAATGATTGCCTATTCAGTGTTGATTAGTGCTTTCTTACCCTTTGCAGATTTCTTGGATATTGCAGGTTACAAATGGCACGGCTTTTGGTGAGAGTGAAAAGCTGTTTTAAGTCATGTATTTCCATCTACACGACTTCAGTGATGTTGGCTTGAAATGTCAGGTGCCTGAAAATGAGCTCCCTTTGACATGAGAAAGAGATGAGAGGGAACCAAAGCAGCAAGGGGGTGCACACTGATCTCCCACTGGCCTCCTACATTACATTTCAATTTTCTCCATCTTTCCATAAGTTTCTCCTTTCCTTTTCCTGCAGCTGGGTCACAAATTAGAAGGAGACTATTGATTAGCTTCCAGTTACGAAAGCAGTCCTAGAAAGGGCTGAGAAAGTAAGAGCCATTGCACAGATTTTGAGCAGGGGGCTTCTGGTGTGAACTGGGACACCCGGACACACTGCTGAGCACAATGCCTTTCAGGGGGCAGGAAAAGCTTCTCACCTCCTAAGAGCAATAGAAAAATATAGAAGAGAAAAAAATCTCTGTGTTACACCTTAAAATAATCAAGAGCAGCCCATTCCTGTGGGTTTTAGGACAAGGCAATCAGTGCCATTATTATTTTACTGCTATAAGGAAGCACTCTTCAAATATATGGTGATAGAGTAGTAATCTACAATGTACTTCCTTATCATCACTTGTAAATGAATCATATAAAACCCCTCCATTATTATACAACATAAAGAGATTAAGCCACATGCACCTTTTAAAAGTAATTATTACATTTAAAAGAATGAAACTGCATTCTGAATGATCTCAGTACCTTATTTAGCTCAAGAGACTGCACCAATTCATTTTTTTTTCTATTAAAGCAGTTTTTCACAATTCCTTTTTGTTAGAAAATAAAAGCTTGAAGCCAAACACAGCTGCTTAAAAGCACTGATGAAACCTGTGTCTGCTAAGCAGAGTTGAAGCAGTAGGAGAGGTGGCAGCTGGCCACAGAAAAGGGCAGATGAGACGGGGAAAGCAGAACATGAAAGGACAAGATACCAGGAGATGGCAGGGATTTCCAAATGGGTTACTTGTTGCCATCCATTACCATCTGTATCTGTAACTGAGAAAAACGTAGTTTGGAAGATTCACAGTTTTGAAAACGTCATTGCATTATGATAATATCAAAACCGAACACCAAAATCTTCAATGAATGGCCACACATCCAGCAGGGTATCTGAGATACGGTTACATCTAAGTAAGTGCGCATTTGGAAATCCTCATTCATGTCACTGGGCACTTTAACAAACACATATGTATAGCGTGTTATCAATCTCTGCAATCAACTGTGTTTCCTACACTCATAAATTAATTCCACAACTTAATACATTTCCAAATTAAGTTATATAATAAAATATGCTCTTTACATCAAGGTAATGCAAGCTGACGTGTGTTTTCTTTTGTGAAGCAGATGTTTTAATTGTTAGATAAGCTCCTAGTAATTTACTTCTTTTTTTGAAAGGATAATGAAAGTATATGAATGACCTTTCCTCACCATGGCTTTCAGTGCAGCTACTTTTCTTCAAGATTAGAAGTCTCCTGGACTCACGCCCTAACTCCTCTTGTATCTACAAACTCCAGTCTGAATTAGTTTTCTCCTTTAACAAAAACTCCTGCTGTGTTGGAGAATCTCTTAATTACTTTTCAAGCTTCCCCTGTTATTGTGGAACTCTATGAAATCTGATTACAGTGCTAATAAAATGAGTGAACTACATTTTTTTCAGTTTCATCTGGAGGCTTCAAAATACAAAGATACAAAGTCACACAGCACAGTTGCATAAATATGAATATATAAATGGTGCCAAATGAGAACCTTATGTCACCAAAATGTAACTGTGGGAGCTGTTCAATCCATGTTCAATAACGTGAAGTAGTAAGGAACAAAATTTGATGATCTAGGCATTCAGAATTCTTTTTCAAGGAGGTTTAAACGGACTGAAGTTTTGTCCTCTCTGAGAGCTAAGAAAAGAAAGAGCTTTATTTCCCACAACCTTTAACAAAAAGAAAAAAAAAAGGAGGGCAATGAAGGGGGGATTTTAGGCCCAAGAACACCCATCCAGTTTGAGCTGCTGCAGCCAATAGTGGTGCTTCAAGGGCTGCTGGTGGTTTCCATCAGCCGTAAAGATTTGAGCACATGGTCAGACTTGCTTCAGTGGGAGCTGCAGTCTTTTTGATAGGATATACAGACTTAAAGCTCTGCCCAGCCAAAATTATAGAGTGCAAGGTCAAAAAGGAAAACAGAGCTCTGCTGCAGGGAGTTGCAAATCTGTTATGGTTTAGCGGGTGCTCAAATAAATCTTCATCTCTTCTGAATTATACATCTTTATCCTGGGCTGAAATTTCCTATGTCCCCTAACCATGACAAAGGACTTCATGAGACCCCAAACTGTGACTGAGATAACCCAACTTGAATGCTGAGGGTCAGGATAGTAGTGATTCTATTTTTAAAGTAGTAATGTGTCTGTGAGGCAGCTCCTGCAGGTGCAGTCCCAGATGATGAGAGCCTTCACCACTTCACTCTTTTTGTCAGTGAGGCAACAGCTTCTCTATTATTTTCCTTTTAAACTCTGTCTATTCTAGTCAGTTTGGGATGTATTTATTGTTTCCTCTGTAATGTATTCACTGACATGAGTGGCTGGATATACGACAAGGCTTATCCTTTCCAATATTGGAAATCAGTGGGGAGATGACAGAAATTTGTTTAGAAAGCCTTGCCTTAAAAATACATGTGTCCAACCATCATAAAAAGGGCGACAGCAAAGAGGTGCTGTGCCAGATTTTTGAATCGATTATGCTGACATAAAAATAGAGAGACGTGGCTGAATTCCATGTTGGTTTTTTTTAATCTTTATTTTTAGAGAAAGCACAGTGAAGGAACGGTGCTTCAACAGGACCAATAAGACAAATGTAGCTCTGGACCTGCTCAGTGACTGCCCACCCAGTCTGCCCTGTGCTTCCTGCAGGAGTGTAGCAGGAGCTGAAGCCACTACCTGGTTGGGAGCAGCAGAGTCACTGTGTCCTGCCTGCAGGCTGAGCTCCTTTGGGTGCTTTCAGAAGCCAGACATCTGCCTTAAGAAGTGGCACTTTGGTGTCATTGAAACAAAGGAATGAAGGCACAGCACAGCACTCTCTTCAAGCACCAGGCATGTGCGTATAGATGGAGCCCGTGGGTTCTATGCCAGCATTCAGCTGCTGTTCCCCTGGCATTGATAGATGTGGGCGCACAGGCTGCTACGTGCAAGCTATTGCTGCTTCAATGAACAGCCGCTTCCTGGGCCTCCCCGAGGAGAGCTGGGCAGCTTTTCAGGGGCATTATACCAATTTCAGTTTCTTTTTGTACTGAGCACAGAGCCCTCCGTGCCTGCCTATGAGCCTCAGGTACAAAGAACTGCTGAGGTCTCACAGCATCACATCATAGCCCTTTCTCCCACCGCACAGTTTTTGCAGGCACCCTTTATACAAATCAGCTGTGCTGCAGACTCACAGCCCTCAGCGTGCAAGCCAAGGCAGCAAGGGGTCCCAGTTATTGTTGTTTAGCTCCAAGGGTGAGGTGAAAAACACATGTAAACACGAGTGCTTTGTTAACATTTAAATCTGTCCGCTGAAGCCAATATGCCAGAGGAGGGGGAAAAGTGACATAAAGGCTGGTTGCTGTGCTGGCTGCCTGTCCTTGGGAGGCTGACCTGCTGCTGTCCCCGGCCCCAGTACTGGCAGAGCACTGTGTTCCTCTTCTGCTGCTTTTGCTGCCGTAGAGACTGGCAGTTCCCCACTCAATACCCTGCTGTAACAAATGGGTGGTGGAACACTTCTCTACGTTTTTTGTTTTTGTTTTTCTTTCTCCTGTAAATTCATAGTAAATTAGATTTGGTGTTCTGCCAAACCCCAAATACTGTCTACTATTGTGAGTGTTGTTACAGGCCAGATCTTCAAATCTCAACTACTGGCAAAGCGTGTTTGTCCAACTATTGAGTTAGTAAGGATATCTGATTTGGCCCAGTATCTTTTACATCTGTGCCTTTAACTTTCTTTCCTCACAGAACATGCAAGTGAATACAGGTCCCTGTAACAGGAAAATAAAAGATGAGCATAAGTAATTGGTTCAGGATTCCCTGCTGTAGCTATACCTGGCCTGGCTGATTAGACATCCTTGTTTTAACAGTGCAATTATCTGCTATAATATACATATAGGAGCTCTGATGGTCCCAGTATTATGTGTGTGTGGGTGGGACAAAGTAAATCCTAGGCGAGCACTCAAGAGGAAAACAGAGGTCTAATTAATGTCGTTTCTAGTAGCCACAATATTAAGTACCTTGTGGAAAGATGGAAATTACTTCTGTTTTACTTGCTGCTCTTTTTAATGCCTGCGATTTTCGAGCTCCAAAACATCTTGGCATTGGAACAAAAAAGCACTTGTGACATTTGCTAAATTTCTTTCACGTTGACTTTCTGTAAACAATGCACACTTTGAGCTAACATCTCCCCTTTAGCACTTCACAAAGGGACAGAGCAGGCAGCTCAACTGAATCTCAAACATCCAAATTTCAGACTAAGCTATTTTTTGATGAGTTTCACAAATAGTTTTACATCACACCAGAATAGTTTAAATGTGTGTGATATAAGCTCCAGTGTTTAAAATCTAAGAAGAATTCAGTAAACCAAAGTTTCATTATAATTGATTTGTCTATCTCTGTCTCACAACAGTTTCCCAGCATTGTCTGGGTGCAATGATGGCTGCTGCCATGAATACGGATTACATGGCTTAATATCTTCTCTTTGCTGTGAAAAAGTGTTTAAAATAGAATTTTAAATAGAATTGGTTTATAAAAAGGTTATGAGTTATTACAGAAAATGTATGTTTACTGTGGAATTATTTTTCAATGACAGAAAATGGAATGGAGAGGCATTCTAGAAGGACTGAAGTCCTGTGGAGAAATTCTCTTGCTTTCAGGTGAAAAACAAACAAACAAACTGTATTTTAGAAACAGATCTCTTTGATAGCAAGATTTATTTCCAATTAATAGTCTGTTTAATGTGTACTGAATTATCAGATACAATTGCGCTTCAGAGATCTCTCAGTGAAAGTAAAGACATGGCAGAAAGCAGTGCAAGGGTGCTGTAGGCAGAGGCAGCCACACTTGTTCCACAGCTGGGAGGAGCAGATTCATTTCAGTATGGTGCTGGGCATGGTGGCTTCTGCCAAGGAGCATTCAAGCTTAGAGCTAGAGTCTCTACACAACAGAGATCCCTCAGGCCACATGAGCATTATCAACTATAAGGTATGGGTTTCTACTGAAGTAGAATGTAATCTAGAATCAGGTTGCACAGCAATATAGATTACCAAATCCACAATGATCAGGTTGCGCAGGTTAGTGGCTAAGAGTAAAAAAACTATTGAACTGTTTCTTTGTAGAGAAGCAATGAAAAATAAGAAAAAATACCTTTACATATAAACACCATTTCTCCTCTTATCTCTTCCATGACGGATCTCACAAAATAATCACACTAGACACCAGTTTGCAGCTATTTATACTATTTTTATGTTCTCAGGAGACTTGAGATGAGAAAGGGACAAAAAAAGCTAAGGCTTAGCCTACATGGAAGAATAAATATTGGTAACTGATGCCCCTTGGAGTGAAGGCAGATGCTTTATTCTGGTTAAGGAGATGCCAAATTTGCTCTGGTATTATTTTACTAAGGATACTGTCCTGGTATTAACTATGATGGTATGCATGTCACTGAGCCAAATAAATTGATCTGGATTTACACTGGTGTTATCTATTGTTATATTCTGCTAATCTTACTGATGCTGAGTTCTTTACTACTTTTCTAGGCTCAGATCTCTCCGGCAACAGTGTTTAAGAGTGTTTCCTTGCACCCACTCTGTACTACTGCTAATCACAGAGGTATGAACTGTCTCTGAGTGATCACATTAATTTCCTTCAGTAAATGGATGTAGGAGAGTGCTCAGCCCACTGAAGGTAATGTCAGTGCCATCTGAGTTTACTGAGTTGATGTGTTAAATCACTTTGTGACTGCAGAATATTGACTATAAAAAGATTGAGATTCTTCTGGGTGATCACCATCTGGGATTGCTGATCTGAGACAAGGGTGTGAAAGCAAGCAGCCTGTGTGAATTGTCTGTATCTTCCCAGTTGCTGCAGCTCTGCGTCATTCTTTGAAGTATTCCCTGAGGAATGGCATACTACACAGCTGAATCAAGTATGGTGAAGGCTTGCCATAATATCACATTTCCAAAACTGGTCTATTTCAGCCTGAAATGAATTATGTTCCCTTTGTTTGTATATCTTGTTTCTAAACCTTTGTATATTCCTTTTACCGAACAGAAAGAAGTCTCCCCCCCGAAAGTGTGTTGAAGGAGATGTAATAAATCATTTAGCAGTAAGATACACAGGGCTAACTTATTCAAATGATTTTCTTCTTGACCCATGCTTACTCTGAGCCTCAATGAAATTTAATTAAAAATATTTTGAAACACTGATTCTGAAAATATGGTGGATGTTTTTTCTTTTATAAAACAGGATGGTTTTGTTCTGCATGCAAGCTGACTTTAAGAAATCACTTAAATGACTCAAAGGAAACTCCTCATGTTTCCCAATGTCCTCCTCCTCAGTCAGACTGATTTAACAAAGCATCTCAGTTCAAAACTCAAATAGTTCCTTAGACCAAAGCATTTGTGCACAGTTGTAAAATTATAGCTCAGGTCATGGCAGAACACAGAAACATTGCTCGAAATTGGAAAGTGGAAAAGACCCAGAGAGACAAGTCTTCTCCTTATTTTCATTGCTCTGATATTGCTGTCCTGTTCAGTTTGCTGACCAGTATTGAAGGGAATAGATACTGTCCTAAGAACAGAGACTCCTCTTATCTTGAGCAATGCCCAATAAAGTAATGAAACAGTAACACAGTGTGGTCCTTAAGACCAACACAGCTCTGATCAGTTTATGTCAGGCCCACCACCCAAATAAACCCATGATATTATAATAGGTAAGAAAGATCCTCTTCTAACAGTACTATTCCTATTTTAATCCAGCTCTCCACCTTGCAGTACTTCTAATATATTTGGGAGTTACTGCTAATCTAGAAATGTTTTCCTCTTCCGAAATCGGTCATTAATGAAACTGCTACTACCTACTACTGTACATTAGAATCTCATCCATAGATTTCCAGATATGTTAAAAGTATTCAGACTAAAAAGAAAGACTATCTGGTCATAAATCCCACATGTTGAGAGTTTGGAGGCCTTATATCACTGTATTAGAATAGAGAGAAGGCTGCAATTTCAACTACTACCTTGGATTTCTAGGAACTCTAACTAACAGAGTGATGGTATTTGAGCAGAGCTCATGGAGGGGGAACGAATGTCCACTTTTACTCACAACTGCATAGACCTGTCACCTAATGATATAACAACACTTACAGTTACATGGGAAATAATGTTAGATTGGTATTTGTTGTGCTTTGTCCTTGAAGGTAGTTTAGAGACTTGATATCTGGAAGAGAACAGTTCACTCTGATTTGCAGTCTCCCAGTTCATCATCAACAAATGGTCTGTGAGGTACAGTTTGTGAAGTGAGGGATTAAGACACTTACACTACCACATCTGGAAGGAAAAAACATGCAACAGATTGGACTGGGAGAGGGAAGATCATCCAGGGAGAGTCTAGGAAAAGAACATGTGCAAAGAGAAAACAGGGAAAAACACAGAGGGACTGGAAATGGGAAGGGAAGCAAGAAGGAGGAAAAATTGCAAGCAGTTCAGGTAAAAAGGCCATATTCAAAGAAAAAGAGAGAAAAAGTAAAAGTTAAAAGAGGGACAGAAAAGATGAAGAGCAACGTCAAATGTAGAGGAATGTGTGGAAGGCAAATGGGAAGGTTAGTCAAACAGAATGAGAGTTTGAGATGCTCTTATTTCTCACCGCAGCTTTTTTTCTCCCTAGCACAAGGGAGAAAAATTTGTTGTAAAGGCTGTAGGGACTTTTTTGTTGTTTGTTTGTTTGTTTTATGGGATTTTAAATCTTGAAATACTCAGCTGCATCAGTTTTCTCAAGGTAATTAATGAAAGAAAACTTCACTTCAGATGCTGAATTCTTTTTACTACTAACTGAATAAATGAATGATGCCATAACCTGACAGACAATAGGTTGCTCCAAAAGTAATGCCTCCTGTTTATTTTCATGGAAACTAGAGCAGATACGAAGGGCACAATAACACTATTTGATAGCGGAAATGCTCATATAATATTGTATCATCTGTTCATTGAAGGGATAGAAGGAATAAAATATGTTATTTGTGCAAAGACACATTTTGCCCTGGCTGCCAACCTTTTAGAGCAACATTATGAGCAAAACAGGATTTATGTAGAGTTCCTGTAGCAGTCATATTGACTGCAGAAGCTATGAAAGCAATCTCTGCCTTAAAAATATGAAGAGAAAAGCCTTGCAGGGAAGCACAGCGGAATAAGACAGGGCTGTGGCTTTGTTACTGGGGCAGCCATGTGGAGAGTCCTCTGAAGAAGACAACAGGCAATCTGGTGCTTTGTGTACCTGTAAAATCTCAAAGAGACTGTGTGCAAAAGAAGAGAAAGTTCCTGTTGAGGCATGTGCCCTCACAGAATGTTCTTGTTACCATGAGATCCTACAACAGTATGTGACTTTAGAACATAAACTGTGACAGAAGCGAGATTTGGACGCAAGAATCTTTCAAAAACTATTGGATTGGTACGAAACATTGACAAGAAAAAGAAAACCACGGCAGGCTTCACTAGAAACACTGTGGTACTTTGTACTATGGGCAAAGCTGACAGGAATGCACACGGTGCCAGCCAGGCACTGATGAAGAAGGGCAGCATCTGGAAAGCAGAACATTTTTTCAGATTTGTTATTGTTTTGAAATACATCTCTTCTGTAATATTTTTGTCATCAGTAAATAGTAAAGTTGGTCAGTTGTTGATTAATTTTGTCTTTGTCAATGATATTCAAGGCCAGATGCTGAGACCCTTGGGATAACACATTGGGGCACACAGCTATAAACCTTTGCTATGAGCAGTGGGGAACACAGGTCCTAATCTTGATCTCAGGTGACTAAAGAAATATGATAATTCAAGATCTACAGTCTGTGGCAAATGGTGGCAAATGAAATCCAAAGGGCTGAAGTAGTGACTGCTCTTCTCTGAGGAGTCCTCACAGAGGTTACCAGACTGCTCCCAGAGGTTGCCACCTCCTAACATGAGTGCTGAGCAGTCCATGAATCAGCTCTGAACCACCAGAGCTTACATCTTGGGCTATTAAGGTAAACCAACATTGATTTTGGTTTATTCTAGACTGTAAGATTTAGGAGCTGATTCACAAGATGTTCAGCCATCCCTGCCACAGGGTAGATGCTTTTGGAAGACAGCAGGGGTGGGGGCATTAATTGTTTTAGTCACTGAATTTTGAACTGCCATTACATGTGTGTCAATCTGCCTATGGGGAGTTCCCTGTGGAGAAGATCACAAAAAATAACAACCAAGCAGAAAGTTACAGCTCAGTCTGAAACTGTGATAATAATCATTTGTAGCTTACTTAGCATCTCTGTCTTCCCGTATAATGTCTAAAATGCATGTTAGTGTTGTTACCAAGAATACAGCTGCCATCTGCAGTCTCGAATGTATGTTTCCTTCTATTCCAGGAGTGAAAAACGACATCACAATTCACCTTTATAGCTATGCAACGGAAAATGAAAGTGTTCACTGGTGCTTTCAAGAACTACGTTAACATTTTGCATCTCAATCTGAAATGCTCATAATTCTATGTAAATATCAGGGAGGCTAAGGTTTTTTAAATCTATGAGATTATTATAAATATTTTGTGAAAGGGAAACTGAGGACATGTTCAATTGCACAAGCCACCTTAGCTTTCCTGACTTTACTTCCCAAGGTTTACCAGAAAAATAACATTTTTCCTCCAAGACATTCATAACAAAATCTGAAACCACATGAAACTAAGCTGGCCTGGTGTTTCAGTGTAAACTTAAAACGTAGCCCATTTTTATAGAAAGGCTTACTAACATGTACAAGATTTTGAATAAATCCAGATACAATTTCGAGCAAACTTGCCTGTAGATCTTCTTTGACTACCAAAATACATTAAGTACATGAAACCAAATCACTTAAGTTTTGATGCTTCTTAGTCAATTTTGGTTTGCATTTTGGAGTTTCAGACCAAAGTCATACTTGAGGGAAAGAACTGTTAATGAATTGGAATAAAGAAAATGTTTGTGAAGTTGACCCCCTAAAAAAAAACACAGCCTTCTGCACAGTTGTATATTTTCCCTACATTGTCAAGTAGTGCACAAGCCTTTCTTCAGAAATAAAGCTAAGCTAAATTCTTCTGTCAGAGGACTTACCCTTGTTACAGTTTCAAAAGACATTCATTTTAAGGAGCACACTCCCTATAGTACATTCAGAACTGCTTTATTAAAATACATACATGGCAAATAATGTATGGCATCGATAAAAAGGTTTTATAGTGGCAATTAGGATTTGATCCAAAGTCCATTAATGTCAATAGAAATGTTTACACTTCAAAGGAGTTTGAAGTAAGCCTTTATGAAGAAAATGTACATCTGCTTCTAGGTCTATCCTAGCCCTCCAAGGTGAGGGGAAGCCAGTGCGATTTTCACTTGTCTGCTTTAACTTTTGTGCTCTTATCAATGGATTTTTAAAAGCCTGTAATGGCTAGACTATTATATCTAAATTGCCAGCCAATTTCTGGTCCACTGTCTTAGATTTGTGGGCTCTGTGAGTAGATGCTGAGGCTGCTGTGATGCTCAGAGCTTCTGTGGCATTTCACCTTGTGGGAGATGTAGCATCACAAGCCATCTAGCTGGTGTTCCCCACAGCAGGGATCTCCAGTCCAGTACAAATGCACAATCCAAGACGCAGTGAAAATCTATTGTTGAAACTCTTCCAAAACCAAATTATATCTTTTATTGTTTCAAAGGAGTAATAAACCCTGGTGGTCTGATTGTGGAATATAAAAAGCTAGCTGAATTAGTGGGCATTCTTGGGAGTGACTGATTTCTGCTTTTCCCAAACAGCACTTCTTTCAAGATAATTGTTCTTATCAGAAAAACAGGATTTCTGTATACATAACTACATGACAACTAAAGTTAACATATTTAGAAACTGTGAGATTCAGAATTATACTCCTCATGTTCTCAAAGTCGAAATGCTCTTTAGAAAAACTTGTGGCTGTTGAAAACTATTTCTGCTGATAAAGTGTTGGGTCTCTCAGGGTACCACCAGGTCTGAGCAACCCTGCCCATGACTGGGGGTTCCTTGACCCTGTTGAGGCCCAGGACCCCCACATCAGCCCTAGCACCATCTGCTCCTGTTCCAATGAGGCCAGGCTTCAGCTCCCCACAGACCTGTGAAGCCTAGCAATGGGCCCCACTAATCCAGACCCACTAGTGGCCCCATATCCTGACCTGGCCTTGGCTTGTTCTTGTTCCCAAGGAAGTGGCCAAGGCTGGGGCAGCCATGATGCCCTCGGATGCCCTGCTCCTGGCTGGGGCAGTGGACAAGCCTGGCTTCCAGGCCTTAACATGCAGCCTGCATGGGAATGCCCCCAGTCATGGCAGCTCCCTGACACAAAGCAGCACTGCAACAATGTTTAGAGAAAGAGGCTTTGAGACCAGCTCACTCGGATTGAACTTAGTGCTTGAAAATCCCAGTACTACATTAGTGCACAGTCTCACGGCATGTGTGAGTCAGTAACATTAATTTTGTTACTTCAGTATATTTTTCCAGATAATGATGTCTTGTTGGGTTTTCTGTTTTTAAGTGATACCTTTGATTTTGAGAGTAGAAGCCTGAAGTCTTGATAGTGTAGAGCAATTTAACACGTATTTCTAAGCCTGATTATGATTGTTCTGTCCCACTGGCAGATATTGGTCTGGTAGAACAAACAAAATGACACCGGGGAGCAGTTAGATTTCTCACCAAGGATGGCAGAGACACGGGCACAAAGCACTTGTTTTCCTGAAGGGTTACATAATTTCAGGTTGCTGCCTTGAAAACAGACCATGGCATGGGAAGGGGATGTGAGATTTCTTAATTTCTTTTGCTAATGCTGTTCCATTTTGAATGGGATCATTAAATATTAAAAGAGTGAAAGATCAAAAGATACAGAATGACTTTTAGGCTGTTTGTTAGGCCTCTCACGTTTGCAGCTCCAATCCAGTGTAGACACAGATATTTTTTAGAGAGAAGAAGAGATGCAATGAGAGAGAACAAATAAACAAGGCACCAAAATGCCATAGCAGTTAAGACACACTTCAGGGAGTAGAAACATGTGGTTTTATCCTTTCAGTCAGCTGAGAGAATTAAATCTCATTTCCTTACATTCTCGGTGATGCCTCCATCACCAGAAGATTAAATGTGCAAGGGTTTTCTGCTCATTTATTTCCAGGAGATGAATCTAGGAAACCGCTAGCTAGAAGTCCCAACTGGAGATAGGTAACTATATTTGTGGAAGACCTTGTTCTTGCTGTCTCCTTGCAGCTTCTTAATTACTAGGTTAAGCTACTCACTACTCAGCCAAATATTTGTGGATCTCCACTGTATAAATACATAGCTGTGCAGATGAATTTCACTTGAAACACGTGGTCCTATCTGCAAATTGAGAATTTCATTAGCCAAGTGAAGATTTAGACTCATACTCACTTCATATCTGTTCAGGTCTCAACTAACAGAAAAGGCTTGAGTTATTTTTGCATGGCAGAGATTATTTATGTCCAGCAATGTCCAAAAGTCCTCTTGCACTTATTAGGGCCTTGAACTGTGGCAAGGATATACAGGGGAAAAGTCCGCTTGCTTACAAAGTAGATGTGCACTTCAAAGAATCACAGAATCATAAAATTGTAGGGGCTGGAGAGCACCCAGTTCAGCCCCCTGCTAAAGCAAGTTCCCTACAGCAGGTCACACAGGTAGTTGTCTAGATGGGTCTTGAATATCTCCAGAGAAGCAGACTCTACAACCTCTCTGGGCAGCCAGTTCCAGTGCTCTGTCACTCTTACAGTAAATAATTTCTTCCCTGTATTATTATTAAAGTTCCTATGTTCCAGGTTCTGCCCATTGCCCCTTGTTCTATTGCTGCTAGCCATTGAAGTGAGTCCACCCTCATTTACATGATTCCCACACTCTACGTATTAATAAACAGTTATGAGATCTCCTCTCAGACTTCTCCAGGCTGAACAGTCCCAGGTCTCTCAGCCTTTTCTTATATGGAAGATGCTCCAGGCTCACAGTCATCTTTGTGGCCTTCTGCTGCACTCTTTCTGGGAGATCCCTGTCTTTTTTGAACAGAGACTTGTGCAGAAGCTTTTTTAAATCAAGTGTATGCCTCAACTGTGTCCTAACCCCTGCCTCTCCGTGACTTCATCTGCAGCCTCATAACTGTCCAGGTGTCACTGAGTGCCTGTCCATGCCTGAAGTTGTTGCTTTCGATGCTTGCCTGCTTTATTGCAGGTCGGAGAAAAAGATGGGCACTAGCTGTTCTTCCTTTTCCCTGCAAGAGTTGCTTAGGGAAGAGCAGACAGGAGTTGATCAGAGTCTGCCTAGGCCTAAAGACAACAACTGTCTTTTATTCCCTGCAGCAGTTACCATTGAGAATGAGACAAAAGTTTACTGTTTCTCCTTGGAACTTAGCCACTGATAGCTGTTTTATTGGCGTTGGAAGGTGCCATAAACCAGAAGGGATAACTTAAGCTTATCAAACTGCAGGCATTCCCCCTTATTTCTTTCAAGTGCAGACCAAAGCAGGCAGTCTGGCCAGCATCTTCAGGAAAAAAAGTGCAAAATATGACTACTCAGATGTACTGTTGCAGGGGACTTCCTCTTCACTGGGGGAATCCCCTGCAGGGAACACGTGGATGATTTCTGCTCTCTACAAGGCAGACAATCTGCTTCAGATTGATTGTGGTCCCTTGGGTTTCTGAAATACATTTGGTCATTCGTATTGAAAGGACTGAACAAGGCTTCTGTATGGGGTTTGGTTTGCTGTGGTGGCTGCACTAGGCTACTCCTTAGGCATGCATTAATCTTGTATTAATCATATAGGACATTAACCCGCATTCTTCTGGAACCTTAACTTTGCTGAAACGGAACAGGAGTGCCCAAGGTTTGTCCTTCTGTGCAATGATGTAGTTTTCCCTATAGAGCCACAAGAGATCCTCAGAATGTTACCCTTTTTTAATTAGAAAAATCAACTTCTAATACTCTGAATTAAGATGTTATTGAACCAAAAGAAAATAATAGGAACATGGAGGTGCTGTGGAAAAAAAACACCTAAAAACACCAACTTTATAATCTATCATCACTTTTCAACATTTTCTCCCACATATGGTGATGAATTATCACAGGCAATGTAAGGAATCCTCCCAGTTACAGGTCACTCCATTACAATAGCTTCAGAAATAAAGATTTTCCCTTTCAGTACATACAAGATGAGATTTTTAAACCAGTGACTTAGTCTAGAATTCACTTGTTAACAGCTTCTGTCTAGAAAATATCAGAGAATGTATCCCGTGCAATTACATCAAGCTGGGCTCTAAACCACCACATAAACCTCTCTTCTGTACAAGAAGCAGTGATTTATTCTCTATCTTATAGAAAAAGCCAGGCTCTCATGAAGGACATGGAAGGAAGTTAGTACCTCCCTCCACCCATCCTTAATCTGTTTTATCTTTATTCTTAACAATCCTGGATAGTGCCATGCCTGAGAGCTGAGAGGATCTCTGATGCCACAGTTATTGTCCCGGTTGTTTCTTCTGGTTCCAGCCGAATGGCAGCAGGATCTGTTCTGCTGCTGAGCAAAGGGGAGGAGGAGGAGCTGCAAATTCTTGTGCTTTTCTTTTCTTTCTTTCTTTTTTTTTTTTTAGATGAGCATAGAGTGAAAGAGACCTCAAATTGTTTGCAACACAATTTAAAATTCTTTTCATATCTAATGGCTTGAAAAGATTAAGGTGAACAAATTCTAATGATTTGGGGGTTTACACTATTGTAGAGCAAATAAAGCTAGTAATAACTTGTCTCCCTGCCCACACAATCACTTTACTTCAGAATGCCATGAAAATACTTGAAACAGATTTCTGTCAAGGCAGTATTTAAATAATGAGCTTACCTGGTGCTCAGGATTCAATCATGTTTTCCCTGACACAGGGTGTCATGTTTTCAGGGATGAAGACATACACAATTAACTGAAAAATCTAATAAAATTTCAGCTGTAGATACCTTCCAAAACCTAACCTTGCTCCTCCATTTCATTCTACATGCCAATAGCTGGAACACAAAATTAACAGGAAGAATCCTGGTGCCTGAATCACTGTGTCTTCAGATACAGCTGAGGCTTCAGAGATTGAGATAGCTGTGAGTTTCAGTTTACATTTGTCAACATGCAGAGTAGGATTTAGCAAACTGACAACAAAAGTAAAGTGGAATCATAGAAAAAAAGTAATCAGATGCAGTGCCGGAAAAAGAAAATGGGAGAAATAATTATCAGGAAGTGGAAAAAGAATTAAGAGCAAGCCATCCTTACGGCTTTGTGCCATCACAGTAGTATAGTAGTAGGAAGAAAGCCAGCTGTAGGAGAGGATAACAGCATAAAGACACTGTAGAGAGTCTTTCTTACCATTCTGTATGCCCACTTCAGCTCAGGATGGAGGGAAATGCTGGGAGAGAGGGCCTGCTGCTGAGAGCTGCCCTCATCAGATACACTGAGCAGCAGGGAAGGAATTAGGAGAGTGACACAGACTCAGGTAGATCTCACAGAGCTTTCCAATGTCCCCATTGCTCCAATCCTCTGCTGAAAATGGTTCAAGAGGATGAAATGACCTGGTTCACTGGGGTTTCATTGAAAGAAACTGATAGAACAACAAAGAGTTCCATGTGCAATTGAATATTTTCCATCTCTCTTTTTAATCTAAAATATTAAAGTTTTGAAAGTGAGATGCTGAGAGCTGCTGTTATATTTTCAGCTGTATCACAGTGAAGATGCTTCCTGGTCTTTTCTCTGGCTCAAAAAAATTCAATCTCTTCAATTCGTACATCCAGTACACATGAAGTTTTATCAGTTACAACCTAAACATCCTGTATATTTCTCAGCCTAAATAGCAGTAGTAAAATGATTTTGTGTTTAAATGTGAGTGACCAATAATTCACAAATGCAAAAGAAAATTCAAAGTTGCATTTTTCTAGTTCTTATTTTGACATCTAACAATATTTGAGCATTTAATTTCCATTGTTTTTAACTGAACAAAAAAATGGGTGACATTTCCCAGAGACAAGATCTCAGTACAGCTAAAAAAAATAATTTTAATTGATCCTTAAATGAAACATTCTTAAATAGAAACTTGGCTCCGGTTTCTTCAACTTCATACATTTTGATTGATGCATCTGTCCTCACAGCAGACACTCTAAATCAAGAGGTCTTAACAGAAGTGTCCTTAGCTATAACAGCCTGATGGTGCGACTGCCTGTGCCGGAGAGCTGCACCCGGGTGCGTTGCTCTGAGCAAGCTGTAAGCTTCTGTAGGAGCTAAGGTTGCTTTGGAAGTGTCTAGAGCTGTAAATAGCATCAGCTTTTAGAAACCACACAAAGCCAGGCAGGGAAAATACAGTGTAACACTCCAGCTTGGGTGAAGTGTAACACTGGAGAATTGCCTCCAACTTCAAAAGGGTCAGGATTTCACCCTTTGCAACCCAAACTTTAAAAAGTCCTCCAGAGGATTTTGAATAACACAATACTGTGCAGCTTTTAACATCTGAGGGCTGAACACATTACTTTGGAAGGTCAAAAGGATGAATCTGGAAGCAGTTGACTACAAGGCCCTCTTTGCTTCACACTGCATAGGTGGGACTTGAGTGCTGTGTTCAATTTTGGGTACCTCGCTACAAGAAAGACATTGAGGCCCCAGAGCATGTCCAGAGAGGCGCAATGAAGTCATGAAGGGTCTGGAACACAAGCCTCATGAAGAGTGGCTGAGGGAACTGGGATTGATTAGTCTGGAGAAGATGAGGCTCAGGGGAGACTATATGGCTCTCCATGAGAACCTGACAGGAGACTGTGGTGAGATGGGAGTCAGTCTTTCTCCTGGATAACAGTGATAGGATGAGAGGTAATAGCATCAAGTTGTACCAGGGGAGATTCAGGTTTGATATAAGGAAAAAAATTATTCTCAGAAAGAGTGGCGAGGCATTGGAACAGGCTGTCCAGGGAGGAGATGGAGTCACCATCCCTGGAGGTGTTCAGAAAAAGGGTAGATGTGGCAATTAGGGACATGGTTCAGTGGGCATGGTGGGAATGGGTCTTAGTGGTCTTTTCCAACCTTAATGATTCTATGATTCTAAGTGTCTCCTTAAAAAACCTCCACCTCTACAATCACAGTGTCCTGGTCAGGAGGCAGCACAAGCTGTCTCCCTCGGTTAGTTGTCCTTAATTTCAGCTAGGATCTGGCTTTGGGCCAGAGGTTACTCACCAAAAGTAAAATCTGGGCCCAACTCTTGGTGACTCAAACCCTTCACTTGGTGCTGGAACGCTTCAGCACTCCCTTGATTTTTTTTGGCACTGGGAGTTTATGACCCAAATTCTGGGACACTACTGGTCCCCATCCCACTCCTGTCTGAATTAGGCTATTCGCTGTCCTTCTCCCCCTGCGCTTCCAGGAGTCTGTTTTGGAATGCCTGGAAAAAAAGGCATGATGCAATTCAGTTCAGAAAAGGGTATAAAGTGATGCCAGGGGCGTGCAACATGGCCAGCAGCCTTCCAGCATGACAAGAAGCGCTGTTTGCACAAGATCTGCATTCTTTAAGTGATTTTAATGCATTGTGTTCTGTTAATTACTGAGTTATTAGTCATTGCGAGAAGTCAACACACGCCAGCAGATAGGAACCCACCTAGCTGACATTGGAAGCTCATTAGCAGCAGAAAAATATATTCTAACTGCATGTGAAATAGGAAGACCCGACTGACTGCTGTGCTTTTAAGTATAGGTGAAAACGTTGCTGGGATTATTTAAAAATGAGACAGGAAGAGACAATAAAACAAGTTATTTCACAACAATTCATCTGCCAGGAACAAGATTGACTTTACGTGCAGAGAAAGCTGCAGGGATGGCCGCTGCTGCCGGCCATGGGACACGGGTGCTGCTCACATTGCCCCCCCCCACCCCCCTTCCCGCGTCCCTGCGGTGGTCCCATTCCCATCTCTGCCCGCTCGGCAGCACGGGCTGCACCTACGCCCCAGGCATGAGTCAGAAAAAGCACAAAACCCTACGGCTGAGGCAGGGAGAAACTTTTCCTTCTAGATGTGGAACACCAGGAGCGTGGCTTTAAATTCTCTTGAAAAGGGCCATCAAATTACCTCTGGTTCATACTGTCAATAATAACTGTCAGAGAAGTTCCACTGGTGCTGTCAGTGAGCACTATTTTTAGTGTATTCACCTCACATGATGTCAAAGTTCAGGTCAGAAGGAAGAGTTGTCATAACTAAGATATACAGGATGAAGTATGTGAAATAGGAGTTTCTCAGAGCCTGAAATTTCCTGAAGTCAGCATTATACAAAGTATCAACGCTGACTGAATCTTTCAATCAAAGACCATTTCTGATTCAGATATTTAAGTCTGTCATTCGCATCCTGAAGAGACTGTTTTCAGAAGAATATTATTACTACATTCCATAATATTGCTGTTTAGAACACAGGATTAGTAGGCCTATATGTCCAATTAATTCATGAAATTCACTTGAAAGATATTTTTATGACTTATAGTCATAGAAGGCACTTTTTACCTCTATAGACAAAAGCATTTCCATTGCTTGGAGTATGACAGATGAATGCAATTTGGCTGCAAAGAGATAATTTTGAACAGCAAGAAGTATTTATGAGGGCTCTTCTGAAAATAATGCTTTCTGTTTTATGATGTTGGCCCACAGCATCAAAGGTGGATGTTGGTGGTGCAGCAGTAGAGGCTGAAACTTCCCACCAATACTCTGCTATATTTTGCTGCTGTGCAACAGATGGCAGCAGAGGGGCAGTTTGACTTCCATGGCAGATGACACATGGAGCAAAGTATAACTGTCTATCCACTG
>JANHGO010000053.1:47201204-47237837 GCA_024606505.1 Aquila spilogaster | reverse complement strand
GAAGACCATGGTGAGGCAGGCTGTCCCCCTGCAGTCCATGGAGGTCCACGGTGGAGCAGATATCCACCTGCAGCCCCTGGAGGACCCCACACCAGAGCAGGTGGGTGCCCAAAGGAGGCTGTGACCCCATGGGAAGCCCATGCTGGAGCAGGGTCCTGGCAGGACCTGTGGACCCGTGGAGACAGAGGACCCCACACCGGAACAGGTTTTCTGGCAGGACTTGTGACCCTGTGGGGGACCCACCCGGGAGCAGTTTGTGCCTGAAGGACTGCAGCCCATGGAAGGGACCCACACTGGAGCAGTTCATGAAGAACTGCAGCCCATGGGAAGAACTCATGTTGGAGAAGTTCATGGAGGACTGACTCCTGTGGAAGGAACCCCACACTGGAGCAGGGGAAGAGTGAGGAGTCCTGCCCCTGAGGAGGAAGGAGCAGCAGAGACAATGTTTGACGAACTGACCACAACTCCTATTCCCCATCCCCCTGCACCGCTGGAGGGGAGGAGGTAGAGATATTGGGAGAAGGGAGGGGTGGGGGGAAGGTGTTTTAAGATTTGGTTTTATTTCTCATTATCCTGCTCTGATTTGATTGGTAATAAATTAAATTAATTTCCCCAAGTCGAGTCTGGTTTGCTCATGACAGTAATTGCTGAGTGATCTCCCTGTCCATATCTTGACCCATGAGCCTTCTGTCGTATTTTTTCTCCCCCTGTCCAGTTGAGGAGGGGAGTGATAGAGTGGCTTTGGTGGGCACCTGGCATCCAGCCAAGGTCAACCCACCACAGCTGTGGTAGATATTTGGAAGGGGAAGAGGTGTATTTTGTTTAAGGAGGGGAAGTTTGGGTCTCCTTCCTGTCTTCCACGTCTCACTGAGACATAAAGAAAAAGGTAAGAGCCACACAAATGAAAGAATTTGGGATGCATGTCCTTCCCAATGGGAAATAAGAGAAGCAAGCAAAACACAAGCTGTGGAAGCCTGATGCTTTGGTATAACCACTTCTCTTTTGGAGGGGGCTGTGGTTCCTAACTATACTGCTGTTGGCCTTTTCCATAGCTTTGTTGAGCTGGTAACCATCAGCAGCCTGTTCCGCCCTCTTCTCCGACTCCCACTGGCGGCTTCAGCCAGCTATCTTGACTAATATAATTTAAAACAGAAAATGTCTATTCTTGTAAAACTTTACTAGAATGAAATTACACATTATTGAGCTCCTTTATCAGAAAACATATTTTAAAATAAAGAACAGCTTTTCTATATTAAGTTAGAAACATATTAAATGAGCTATTTTTAATATGCTAGCCAACTTGTATGGAGACTATGAGTGTCTTCTCATGCTTCTGAGGCTTACACTGAATCCAGGAATGTGTTGTAAAAATGGGTGAATACATTATCTTTCAAATGCTATACAGAATAATAATCTAGAGAAACGCTTATACGTTATAATTATGTGCTATTTAGAGTCCTTAGCTAGGTAGAAACTCACAGTGAGGAGCTATAGATAGTACTGTTATTTTCAGTGTAAGATCTTCATTTCATTCAGCTTCTCTCTGATGTGATTTGATCATCTCTCAGAAACCTGATTTGTTGGAGGTTTTTATATCACATTTCCTTATCAAAGTTATATTTTTTGTAGCTAAGATGATATTTACTATTCAAGAGATCTGTAAACTTCCCAGATCAAATTAATCAACTGAGCAGCTTCTGGAATTTTAAATATGGTCCCTATGGCAATAAATAGGTTTCACTGCTGATTTTGATTTAGAAGAAATAAAGTAGATACTTATTTCATTCTACAAATTGATCATGACAGCCAAAACCTACAACATGGCATTTTGGCGCTGTCCTGTGGCTCTCGTGAATGAAAAACATCACATATGATGTACCTTCTAAGAAGTTAATGTCTTTGTGATATAACATTGCATTGAAATATAATGGTGTGCAGACCAGGGCACAAAACGGCTTGGATTAAATATCTTGGAAATGAAATCCCTTTGGATGACTGTCAGGACTAGTCTGCCTCTATTATCCCAAGACACAAGCTGGCACATTATCATTTTTATACACAGTTAAATACCCAGACTCTGATTTCATTAATCATTCAGTTAGGGCTGCAGACTTACCAGGCAGAGGGCATTCCCTGTCTTCACATGAAATGCTATTTACTAAAATACTATAGAAGTATTGCATAATACAAATGTCTGACATTTTAGCAATAATAATTGCACTTGAATCAAAGGTGGGTTTTCCCTTCGGTTCCCCTTTAGCCTGCATACATTTTCATTTCTGCAACTCCTACTCCTCTAACAGAATCACAGAGGCTTTCTTAGACCAAATTAAAACAAAAAAAAAGGTTTTTTTGAGCACCTCACCCCACTTTAATCACAGGGATCTCTGAAAGTGCAGACTTTTGTCCCCACCACATACCAAAGAAACAGTCCTATTTCCTTAAAAGCCAAGGAGGAAATAAATATCCAGTATCTGCAGAAAAGGCTGGATCAGCCTCCAAAAGGTGATACCAGAGGATTAGAGCCTCCTGTCTTGCAAAATGGACCCATTTTCACAATACTGGTGATGCCGCCTGTCTTAAGCCAAGACCATGGTCACACACAACTCTTCTGTAAACTGACTAAGCAGATGCACAAGTGGTCTACTCAGCAATACTCATTCTTTGTTCAGCATAAAACTGAGCTCTGAAATTTGCCGGTTGAGTCATTATCAGTCTCATATTTATAACATAAACTGTGATTCATTCCCAATTTCTCTCTTGTTCTCCAATTTCATGCCAGGACCAACTGGAAGAGATATGCCTTTCCACACTTCCAAGATGTATTGCAAGGGGCTAGAAAGAATTTTGGAGCCCTGTGTGAGCACCATACCAATATGCAGGGTTGATACTTCATATGTGACTATCATGGCATTGTAATATTTTCCATTACTAGCAGATGAAATAACTTGTACACTATTTCAGGCAAAATTTTAAAACACAAGCCTACTTTCATTTGCATTCCTTATACAAAAAAAGGTAGAAGCAAGCCTGCTCTACAAAATCAGGTCATTGCAGGTATAAGTCCTTTATGGGTACAGTCAGGTACTTCAATGTTTAAATTAGAAGGGAAAAATAATTACAGATAACTGGTATCATCTGTCGGGGTATTTTGTGAGATCTCTTTCTTGATAGCCAAACTAACATCCAGACTTGGGAAGAAATATTGAACTGCTACTAGATATAAGTTTTGGTGTAAGTTATTTTATTATTTTAAAACTGTTTCCTGTAAACAATCATTCATATATCAATAAAATCATTCATATAATCAATCATATAAAAAATAATCATTGTACCTGACTCTATACTTTGACTAGGGTCAATTCTTGTGATTTTCAGGAAACTAGATCCTGCAGCTATGCTAAGATGCCAATCATAAAAAAAAATAATGTTTTTTTTAAAGTTAGATCTAGACTATACACACTGTTACCCCAGTCTGCATCTGCATCGTTAAGCAGATACATGATGCTTTCCTCCAAATTGGATGAAGAAACAGGTATCACTGGTAATCACTACATACAGGTATGGAATTATGGTTTAAGGTGGGTCTGAAAACTGAGCCGTACCATAGAGGAGCTCAAGCTGTTGATTATTTTCTAATTCCCACTGATATTCTCCCACTCTTTACTTGGCGTTCAGCCTCCTTGTTCAAGAGGAATCAGCGATCCATAAAATTATATAACATATTGCAGCCATATTCTACTTAAACAATAGCACTATTCAGGAAAGTAAGGCAAACAGGATTTGGCCCTAGCTGTAAGTGCAGTATTGATCCTGGATTGTGCATATCTTAACAGGCTAAGGCTTCTGTATGCAGTCGCTTATAAGAGCTCAGACAGAGCAGTGAGGTATGAAAATGCATCACTGTTTGCTATCACTGGATGTACATGCTAACAGCATTCTCCCTTGACCCTCTGTCTTTCTTCTTCCAGTTTACTGTATGTCGTCTCCCACTAGTATTGTTTTTTTCATCCAGTCATCTCCACCTCCTTTTGAACATTTCCTTCTGTGATCACTTAGTTCAGCTAATTGTTTCCTGACTTTTCTTCCAATCTTTTCTCATCTGCTCTCCTTTTCTAAATCCTGACACAATATAATCTTTTTTCAGATTAATTTCCATGCTGTTGCCAGATAAGTTATTTGAGACTCTCCCCATCCTACAGCATCACAGAGCCGGCCCTGTTCACCAGGGCATGCAGCTTGGAGGTATGACACTAGGGCCTCTAGGAATTCATTCATGTTAACAGTGAAATTAAATAAGGGTGTTTAAAAAAAAAGAAAAAGCAGTTTGCAGACAAAACTTTCCTCAGCAAATGCCATTAAGAGTATTGTGTTCTAGCCCCAGATATATTTCTCACATAAACATGACTGTCAGTCCCTTGGTTGATTTGTAAAGTAATCATATCCAATCTGCCAGGGGTAAATAATTTTTATTCATAGGGAGTAACACTCAAGCAAGTTTTCTGCTTAATGATGGTCCAGAAACATTTTGCAAAACATCTTGTAGCAGCCTACATTGAACATGTCAGTGCTGGATCCCTGATTTTTAGCTTAGAGTCTTGTTCATCCTTCCTGCAGTCCCATTGAAATCCCTTTTGGCCTGGACCATGAGGTACTGGGTGTGCTGCAGATAAAGACATACCACCTTAAAAGAAACAAACATTTGAAATAGTCGAATCTTACTAGTTTTAAAATGTCTGAGCTTTGTATATCCCCAGGGTCTCTCTGCTTGCATCTCCTTAAACAATACAAGCCATTATTAAGAACATGAATAATGTGGCATGCTATCATATTAGGATATAATTAAAAACAAGACAGCTAAGCCTCAAAGCTGTACTGAACATACCACACATATTGTGGTCTTCTGCATTTGTTCTGAATTAAAATCCCACTTCTTACTTGAAACCTCACCTCTGTTTTCCTCGCAGAGCAGCTAGTGCCTATTTGGACAACATTCACTTTTGGTAAAAAAGCTGTACCCGCAGCTCGGGGCGGTGGGGGGCACCCACCTGCCTCCCCGAGCACCCTCCCTGCCTGGCTGTTGGGGAGGGCTCAGGGAGCCGTGGGAGCAGGAAAACCTCACTCCTCACAGAGCACCCCGTGGCGTGGTCGGACCGACATCGCACCGGAAAACCCAGCCCTGCCAGTCTCCCCCGTGGAGGCAGCACGTCTGCCCCCTCACTTCCTGAGGTGGCAGCTTCCAGTCTGCAGCAATTTCGTGGCGGCCTCTCCCACAGCAAAAGGACTAAATGTGCAACTGTGATCATAGCCAGGACTTCCTCAGGACCATTAGGACTGGTATAAAACCAAATTAAGGCACCCATGCCTTCTTCCATCAAGCACTCAGTTCTCAGAGACAGTTTTCTCTGACTAATCTATTTACCTAACCTCAAATTTTACGTTAAAAGCCAAGAGCATGTCGACTCAAGAACATGTTGGCAGGTGACCTAATTTTACCCAGCTATCAGCTGACTCAGAGCCAGGAGTGATGCCAGGCAAGCCTAGCCCGCTGTAAGTGCCAGTGCTTCATGAGAACTCCTCTTTCTCCCTTCCCTTGCTGTTGCAGCTGGTTGGTACTACAGCGAAAAGCAAGCAGAGGGCTCTCTACCTGACTACAGGCTCTGCCAGTGGCCAATATGGTCCGCCTGCTGACTTTAACTCCCAGTTCCTCCCTCTCCCACACCTTGAAGAGTAACCACCTGCCTTAACCACTGTCCATAATGCCAAGCTGAAACTCCATAATCTCTCCAAACTTGCCATACTGTGAAGAAAAGAGCAGGGCTTTGTCGACCAGGAAGAATGGAGGCCCTCAAGGATAAGTAGGAGCTCTAGGAAATATTCGGAGAACCTGGCTGCTGCACTTCTTCAGCCAGGAATCAGGAGAGTTCAGAGGCTTTGGGCATGACTGATACAACTATTTGTTGTATTCATTCCAGAAATATGTCTGGAAAAGGTCTTCCCAGACCTGCCTGGGATCGTTTCCAAAGCCAGCTACGGACTCACACCAGACCTGAAACACTGGAAACCTGCTGAGCAAGGATGGAAGCTATAAACAATTTAGGTGCTTTGATCAGTGTTTCATGTCTAGCTTTTCTTTTGTGGTCTCATCTGAAGAGGTGAGTGAGCTGATGTAGTTCTTTCTAGGTAAAAAGTGGCTCAGCACACAACCCTTTATCTAGTCTGAAGGCTAACCTAGAAAGACACCTATTGCCCCTTTTGACAGGATTCAGAGCTGTTTAAAATGAAATGCTGTTGGAGTAGAGGTATGAGTAATACTGGGGACACCCAACAGAGGGGTTTCTAATGCCTTTGCTTGCGTCTGCATTCATGCACTATTTTAGTTCAAGGAACAGGCAGTGAAGCTTTAGCTCTTCTTTAAGTGCTAGGTGACCCCAAATATAGCCAGAAGATCAGACTTCAGTCGGGAGCTTTGAGCAGCTTCTGGAGGAGTATCAGACCATGAGAAAGCCTTCTCCCACACACCATGACCTGTATCAATGAGGTGGGTTTTGGTAGGGGGAGTGGTTGGTTTATTTTGGGGGGGTGGTTTTTGCTCTTTTTTAGTCATCGAAGCATTAGACTACTCAGGAATAAAATATATGGCAATTGATGAATTTGTTTTGTCTCCTGTCATCCTGTTCTTAGCATGACCTGCAGCTCAGAAGATTTTAAATCTGTCAGCCTGTGCCATGGCCTTTTGGATGATGAACTCCAGCCTTTTGGATGGTGAACTCTGATGAACCCGTAAGCTCTAGCTAAGGAATACTTGGTCCCTACCTTATGAAGCAGAGAGACCATGGGCACAGTGGTATATTCTCACCCAAGGATCCAGGAGAAGAGACGTGCCAAGCTGCCCATTCAAGCAGAGAGCAAAGCCTGTTTTCAGATATGAGTTTTCAGTTGTGGGTAGAGACAGTCTGTGACAGAGTAGTAAAAACTGTCAAGATCAGCTCTTGATAAAGCTTTCTCCCAAGTCTGGGGTGCTGCTACAGATGCCAAGCTTGGAAGCAGGCTCAATATCTCTTTTCCAGAGCTTTCAAGGTCTACCACTGGAAAGTAAAGCGATCTTTAAATTTTTTTCTTTTTGCCTGACCTATTGCTGTATACGTTGTTCCTGCCTCACCAGGGCAACAGCTTGTTACTATCTGTATTGGTTCAGCTAATTATTCTGTTAATGATTCGGCTAATATAGTTTAATACAGGAAATGTAGATGTCACATCATTAAACAATTATTTATGTATTCTAGACCTGTACCATAATCTATCTTGAGATGTGTTAATTTATTTCTCCCCTGGTGTTTATAAGGTATGACATCCTGCAAGCAACTAATTCTGGATCTTCGTTCTCTTTGAGAGTTAATCAGCATCTGAGACTTATACCTGGTATTATGCCAGGATAACTAGAAAGCAATGATGAGCAAGCTTTCAAGCATTTGGCAGTTCCTTTCAAACAAACAGAATTTTAGAAGTTGATGTGAAACATATAAAAAAAGTTTCAGAAACTAACAGTTCTTTCTCACATTAAAAAAAAGAAAAACTAAAATAAACAAACCCCTTGCTTATACAAGCTTGATTGAAATAATGCTTAGAAGTTCATTAACAAATCACAGTTATATTCTAGTTTATCTCAAATAAAAGGAAAGTTAAATGAAACTAATTGCTCTCAGTAGCACAATGCAAATGTGGATCAGCGTGTCCTGGATAGCTTAAAATACAGATCCAGGGAAAACATAGTCAGAGATTCCTTTGACTGAGAAAAAGAGCCTGTCATTTTACATCTCCAGATGACCAAGGCCATGAAAGTGGCATGGATGATGTGGTAGAGAGACTGACTTCATTATTCATATTTTCTTATCTATTTTATTAGCCATATTAATTAACATCAAGTTGAATAGCACCTCAGACTTTGAATTTATGTATGACTCAGTTCAATTATTTACAGAATAATTGCTAATTAAATAATGTAATTCATTTAGAAATAGACACATTTGTAAGGGCAGGTAGTTACCACTTTACAATGAAGCATTCTTTTATATTTGAAGGACAAAACAAATGAAAGTGAAAAAAGCAGAAAAGAAACATCAAGGAGGAGACATGGCTTAGGGAGACACAAATATTCCAGCTGAAGCCACGCAACACTGAGCGCAGGTTTCATAAGATTCTCTAGTTGAGCTTCTGCTAATAGGATTGGCCTTCACACTCCAGCCTTAAATCATTAGATCCTTTACCTAGCAGTAGAGAAGAATTCATTTGGATATAACAGCTCATAGAGCCATTCTGCTCCTTTGAACCTCCCCACAAAAAGTGTTAATTCAGGGGCCTCCTACCTGGAGCCTCCCATATTCGGGCCTGCAGCTCCAGGCTTGCTTCAGCTACATGACCTACTCCGTTATGTGTCTTGGTTCATTGTATCCCCCTTGGGACGTAAGCTAAATAGGCCACAGGTAGCAGAGGATCCCTCAAGGGACCAACCATCATGTTGAAACCATTTATATAAACATATATATGCCTATGTCATATAAAAAGGGACCAGAGAGCTGGAGTGTGGGAAATGCGATGAGAGGGTGGAAGGCTGCAAACTTCTTAGAAACTTTAGGTGTTAGAGAGGCCACAAGAGAAAGAGGGAGAATAGATGGTGGGTACTGGGTTAGGGATGATGGCAGTAGCAGGGACAGGCATCTGTGGAGGTCAGGAGGAGGAGGAACAAATCATGGTGTGTGCAGGATCCAAAGTTGTCCTAGTGGAGATAGAAGAGACTGGGAAGTGGAGGGAAAAGAAGCGTACTGAACCATCAAAGAGGAAGCAAAATGGATCCGGAAACAGGCACAGAAGCAGAGATAAGGCAGTTTAAAGTTGTGATTGAGACGGGGGGCTGTGGTGAGTAGTTGCTGTCTGGTAACCATAACAACAACAAAATTGTTTGCAAAATAGTGTGAAGGTAGAGCCCGAGGAGGGCCCTCTGCAGCTGGGAGAGCATCACCCTACCTGCAAGGGAGCAGAGATGGTAACTCAAAGCTTCTCAGTGAGCTCTTCTGTGCTTTAGTGTAAGCTTTTCTATGAGATATAAGGCATTTGATCTCCACATAAAAGCTTCACCTAAGTCTGATAGTTACAATTCTGGATAATTACATCTCAGACAGCTGGCCAAGAAAAAAAGAAGTGGATTTAGCATAAGCAGGAAAACAAAAGAGGGTCTGTAAGTGTGCTCTACTTGCTTATCCGTTCCAGGTAATTTACTAAGGAACAGGACTTCAGTGGATCTTTTCAAGACCCACTTAAGGGAGTAAGTATTAAACTATCAGAGGTACAGAGTATTATACAACTGCAACATAAAAATTGTAGACAGATAAAAATCTGCTATTTTACTGTGCAATCGTAACTGGTCAGATGCAGTAGGGCATGACAGTAGGTGACAGTAATCAAGGCTCACTGAAAGCAATTACAGTTACAGGATAAGGAAATATGCAAAGTACATTTAAACCTGAGTCAAATTCAGCATGAAGCAGAAAGTCTTCAACAGTTATCCTATGCAAAGAACAGAAGAAGTCAGCACTTAGGAGTACAGTAACTTTTCATTTTGTTTCCAAAAAACCTCAGCAGAATCCAACCATTCTCCAAAACAGGAATTTTATGCTAATTACCAGCGTGAAAATGAGAGTACAAAGCAGGTACTTTATTCCTATAAGCAATCTAATATGCCACCAGACTCTTTTTTTTTCAAACTGGATTTACCTGGCTCAGTGTGAAACAACACATACATTTCATTACTAGCTGTGCTTTATTTGCATATCGATGCAGACATGAACCAGCATACATTGTTGGCCCACTTTTTTCTAGCACCTGCTCAAACCTATGCAGCCAACCCTTCTGCACCCTGTCACTTGCTAAAACACCAAATGCGCAAGCACGCCAGTCAGAGGGGAGCAGAAATAGCTATGGGTATGATAGCTTCAGTTTCTTTGTTAGTTAGCACAATGCAAACACTCAACACATGTGACTCAGTTGTGTTTGCAAGTCCTCTCTTCCCACCCACATTTAGGTCAGATGTGCCTGTCCCAAATAGCCATCCCCAGATAAAATGTCAAACATAACCATTTTTTCTTTAAGGGGCACAAAATTCACTGCTTTTCTGACTTCAAGGCATTTCTTTGAAATAGGAACTGGAACAGATCTATTCCTTCACAGTTACAAAAGTCTTTCCTGACCTTAAAATTCACCTAGGATTTTTTTGGATGGGGATTCTGAGGCACAATACTAGGTCATATTAGCTATCTTGATCTAACAAACACCTTCTTAAATCTCAGACAAAAGTAAAAGTCAAATTTTACCAGTTATTGAAATGGCTCATGTGAAGCTTTGATTCCACCCTATGGCTTCAGAAGTTTATTATCCTCACTTTGTTTTAATTAGAGCTTCAAACCAGCACAGTTTAAGCTGAGCAAGCTGGGTCTGGTCCAGCTGGGCCACATCTAGCACACAGGTTGTTCCCATTGCACAGCTGGGGCAGGCAGTATTGCCCTACCTGCTGGGCTGGCAGCAGGGATGAGGGACCCACTGCAGCCTAAGAAAGAGCAGGCAGCGGCAGCTCCTCGCCTGGTCATCCTCATCCATCCTGTTCAGCCTCATCTGCAGCAGCAGCAGCTGCTCCTTTGGTCTACAGCCCTACTGACTGTGCCCCTGAGACAATTGTTGCTGCAGCTGTAAACACCAGAGGTGCAGAGCAGGGAGAGTTAGCAGCAGTGAAAGAGCAACCCACAGCAGATCAAACAGTAGTACGGGCCTGTGTACTCTTCTGCCAAGGATGAGACAAAAATCAAACATCCTCTAAGGCAGGGTTTGCAAATCCCCCTGAAGGGCCTGTGGCATTTCTCCTTCCTTCCCTGGCTTGCAAACTCAGAGGGACTGGAGCACTTCATGCCCCTTCACATCCTGTATTCCTGCATCAGCCCACAAGCATTCCCTGAAACCGCCATCCTGCCTACAGCAACAAAAAGCTGAGACCACCTGGGACTAGTTAGCACCCTCTGTTACTCTAAACTTTAGGCTAAACACAGTTTAAAACTGTTACTCTGTCCTCCAAAAATACTGAGAACACCAAGCAGCTCCAGAACACATCCCTAGAAGTAGCAGCCTGACTGTTCTCCAGCAGTGTAAATCTTCATCTTAATCCTGCCCTACAAGATGTCCACACCTATGGAAATTGCGTGTTGTGTAGATTACACAAATCTGCCTGAGGGGCGGCCTGTTTTAAGTACAACGAGACTGTTTAAGTGTAGTGGTAAGTCTTCTGTAGCACACTTTGTTCCACCCAATTTTTTTTTAAAGTGACTCAAATCCTTTAACAATTTAAAAAGAACAGGAAAAACATAGCCTTATGAGCACCTTCACTCAGACTGCAGCAATTTAACAATGTATAAAATAATAATAATGTAGTAAAGCAGTCTCAGTTTTTCTAGGCTCCTTTTTACCATAGTCTGCAGTCTTCCCGCTGCAGGTTGTGAACTCATTGGCTCTCACAGGGTAATCATGAACAGGTTGAGTTGGTATTTGGATAGGAAATCCACAGGGAAGCCATAGCAGTCATTTAGATTACCCAGTTATGGAAAGAACACTTTTCTCTTTGTATTTGTAAGAGTTCTTCCACATATCTTGGGATACAGCCCTGCCTCTCAGATAAAGATTACCAAAGAAGCTGTAGGCCAATGATTTTCAATTTTGTGGCTCCACATTTATTTTTTTTCTATGGAGGTGTACCTCTCTGTGTGATGAAGGGAAGCCTACATCAGCTTTTATAGATCTCTTAGTATTCCATAAAAACAAAGGTGTCTATGGACTGAAAGTTACCCCCAAAAATCACCATTTCAAGTCACTTATGGTTGTCAGTGTTCTTCTCAATCTTGGCATCTGAGTCAAATCTAGCTGCTGAAAACTACATTTTGAAATCATAAACTTCAAGAGCTGTCAATAAAATGCTGTGTTCTTTGCCCTCTGTGTGTGTGTTATGGGATAGGATAACACTGTTAAGTCCAATTAAACCACTGCCATTTATTTCCCAACATAGATCCCCAGCATAGGCTGCATTTCAATCATCAGGGCTGCCTACCTTTTTTGAGAGTTCAGAATCAAAAGCACTAGAAAGAGGAAAAATGCAGATCTCAGATGGCTACCCTATTCAAGCTTCCGTTCACCTGAGGGAAATCTGGAGAGATGGCAGGTAGGCAAAAAGCATTGGGCTGTTTCTACTCTCTTTACCCAGAGTTACCTGGCTACCAGGCTGGGCCTCTGAACAAGTCATAACTTTGCCAGTTGGCCTGTTCATTGCTTGAGAATGCTGCTATAATTTACCCCAGCTGCCAATAGCAGACCAGCAGGTAGAAACAAACCCTAATGCAAAGGTATTTTGGTCATACCCTTTTTTCTGAAGCCAAAATTCCTACACTGGTAACCAGGATAAAGGAATAAAGTAGCTGCCACCGTGTAACTCAAGAATCTACTAGGTGCCAATGGCTGCATCTGCCTACTTTAGGGTTGCTTTCTCCTAAAGGAGCAGAGCAAAACCAGACCCAACAGAGCAGAGAATGAGAACCACTTAATTTCAAATATCATTAATATGGAATATTCAGAAAAGCAAACGATGCAAAATGTAAAGGAGTTATTTGCCTGGGTTCGCTACAGTGCTGAATAAAGATAAAATTCTTACACTCATTCATCACTGAAATGAACAATCACTGTCAATTACTACTTGCATTCAATACTTAAAGAAATTATTTTACAGTACTCTATATTCAACATTACTACTGGTCTTATTTTGTTTAACGTATACACCATCTCATTCAAATTCTGCCACTTCTGTTAAGTGCTTTTTATGAGTTATTGATGCTCCATTGTTTTGCATGTACTTCATTCACTACCATCTGTGACAAGATTTTTAATCTTTATACACAAGGAATCAGGCTCAAGCAAGAATGACCTGTCAAGAATACTTACGGCTTTGTGGTTAACTCTCTCTTGAGTGCGATTTAATCGACGTGGTGCTGCCTGACAGCATACAAGATTCAGCAACATAATAAAATCTAGATGTTAACCATTTGACACCATCAAAGAGGGAGGTAGAGAGCTTTGGGGATTTGCAATAGCACAAAAACTGGGTCATCTGGGATGTCCAAGTTTCTTCTTTAACAACAGTTAAACAAGTGGGTTTGGACTGTGTTTTAGATGGGGCAATTGCAAGTTTGCATTTTCGTGCTGCTTGTATTTTCATGTTAGTATCATAACAGACTGTGCACAGCAACGGCAAAGATTTCCAGGTGCAGTTCTGTCACTGGGCCTTATCTTTATGTGAAACAATCACTCCAGAAGTCAGATAATTTTAAGCCATCTTTTCAGGCAGTCTTTGACCTCACTGTTGAGCAAATATGGCACTTGCTGCAACGTTCATGTACCCAGTATGAACTGAACTAGTGCCACCAAACTATATATAACCTAGAAGACAGCACCTATACACCACTCCGATAGATATTTCAGGATAGACACTGTAGGAAGGAAACTCAGGGAGGCTATTATTGTGGACCCATGATAGGAAAAGAGGTGGGCTACTGTAGTGGTCAGGGACAGGTGACTTGCGACTAGATAAGAAACATTCTGCAGTGCTTACGGAGTAATTTTCCAGCCTTTTATTCTGCTCCAGTGGTTAAACACTCATCCCAGGCTTTATCACTGAAAGCTACATGCCTCCTGTCAGTCTGGTCCAACTGGCAGTGGTCCACGCTCTCCCTAACACACTGGTGCTGACCTCGCCAAGCCAGCTGAAACACTTCAGTCACTTAAGTCCATTTTAAATCACTCCACTAGCTCTTCTTTACCTACCACATTAGATTTAGACCTTCTGCTCTCACCTTCAGTGCCCCGCATAGCTGCACACTTTCTGTGTATACAGTTTTGCTCTCTCCACTTACCATTGACATCAGTCTTGATGTCCCACTTATCTACCTCTCCTGCAAGCTCTTCTATGTCATTCGGCCCAGTTTGTGAGATGCAGTGCTGATTCTGGTTCACTGGATTTGAACTTTTCATTCAAATCCCTCCTTTTAAGTTCATTTTGGTGGTGCCTACAATTAGTGGCTCACTGATCATAATTATTTTAAATAAACCATTTAGTTAAGCAATCGAGGTGTTTACAAGCCCCAACAGCTTAACAGCTTGATCTTACTGCTGTAATGTGTGAGGTAGTTCCTCACTCCATCTCCTCCTGCTGTTTATTACTCTCTTTCTAATCTAAAGTTAGATGGTAAATTCTTCAGGGAAATGATTATAACTTTCTTTTTGTTCAGTGTAGTGCCTGTCATGGTTTAGGGCACAATAAAATGTAATACAGAATGTACACAAACTGATACCTGTAATCTAATGCAGACTCAAACCTGTTAATACAATTAAGAAAAAGTAGTCTTAAAACCCAAATGTCACAGTATGTGCTCAGTGACCAATAAGAATAGCAGAAATCCATAAGAGTATAACCATCTTAAGAGAAAGGCTTAATTTACAAGTCTCCTGAAAGAAGCAATGGCACACTTCAGGAAAATCGGAAAAATATTCAACTGAATAGTTCTACAGAGGTGCTTAAAACTCAGTAGATTGAATGAATGTGAACTGCCTATTTTGGTCTATGTAAGCAGCCAAGAATGTCTGTCTAGAAACAGTTTTCCAGGACATAGCTGTCACATGCTTCAGATGAATGTTGTGCTTGCTTCTAGTAGAGCTGAAGTCTATGACTTAATCTTATCTGTTTAACATCCAAGAATCCAGTTTTAGATTTTTGGCAGCAAGCATATGCTCCCCCTGTGGCAACTGCATAATAACATAATATAGTTAAAAAAATCCAGATCCTTTAAGGCTCAATTACCTCATGAAACTATTTTAAAATTCAGGGCGAACAAAACTGCAGTATTTCAGTTTACAAGCATCATTTTAGTTTACAGCTGTTTTAAAGGACCCATTCTAGTGTTTTATGTCTTTCACCACCTGCAGAACTGAATGAAAATATTTATTCTATTTTGCAGAGGGCTACCAGAACCAAGAAAGCAGAACTGAGTGAGAAGGAAGAAAGTATTTTAAAATACAGATGAGATCCAGGATAACTGACTTTATTGCCACTCTGTGACACTGAAGATAAGATAGGTTAAAAAATCTTGCAAAGCCGGAATAAAAATAACCTATAGGCAAGTAAGGATCTTTAAAATGGCCCATTGCCTAAATGAGTATTGGTATTATTACTTATAATCCTGATACAACCAAATCAGATTTTTAATGTTTTTAATTACTGCTTTTAAACAATGTACAGAAGAGGATTGGTCTGTGTAACCTGTGGAATTAATTCACCTACATTCTAAATTCTTTGGGTAGGAACTCTCTTTTCAGTGATTATCAATACCAGCTGGAGGCTCTGTCATAATATAAAATAAAGAATAAGAACAGGAAGGTAGAATAAGCCAGACCTTGAAAGAGCACTGCCTGGGGCCAGGAGAAGCAACCTCCTCCCCAAAATAGGAAAGGCTAAAGAGAAAGGATATCAATCGTGAAAAGCAAAAAAAAGAAGAAAGCAAAGCAGGTAAAAGAACAAGGTGAGGGCTGCAGCAGGGGAATAGTGGAGAGGGAAGGCAGGAAAGATGATAGACTTGAAAGGAATTAGTCTCTTTGGTTTTGGGTTAACTAAAGGGTTAACTAAAGGGATTATGTTAGCACCGGAGGAAAGGGAGTTGAAGGTTTAAATAAATGTCCTGGGCTGGGACACCAGGCAGAAACCCCAGGCAGCGACAGCTTCTCTGCAAAAAGCTGAAGGATTCAGTGAGCGATGCCCAAAGGAGCACTGCCCAGGTGCAGGAGAGAATTAGGGAAGGAAACAGCGGGTCTCCTCCCCACCTTTCTCTTTGTGAGCAGTTAGGGAATGCTAAAACGTACTGTGTGCTAGCTTTGTTCTGACAGCACAGCAGGTACAGGTGTTGCCCCTTCACACCAGAAAGTTCGTGCTGCTCTACTAATGTCTATTAACTGCAGCTCGTACCAGAGGGGCCAGTTCTAGTACAAAGTGAGCAGGCAAGCATCCACGTCCTTTTCTCCTCTTTGCAAAGATGGCCCTAAGGTAGTACCTGGGGTTTCATCACCAGTGTACCTATTTACTAGGAACCAATATGAGACCATAAATACACTTCATTCAAAACAGCTGTCTGGCTGCAAGGCTTTCAGCAGAGCTGGGAAAATGATGGGCAGGAGGGAAGGAAATTCTCTATGAATTATGGAGCTGGTCAAACACCAGAAAAACTGGTGTGTCAAAAAAATGATTTGAGGGAAACCAGCCACATTCACTGAACAGTGAAGAGTTTCTTCACATTAGAGCATATCCATCTAAATTTCCAAGCTGATTCTGAACCAGACATAATTTCCATTCCTTCATGTCTCTTCATGGCAGGCACTGATAATCTTTTCATAAATAGTTTTAGTCCAAGAATTATGATGTGAGGAAATGTATGAATAACTTTGAATTACAAGTAAGTTAAAGAGTTTCACAGTCTGTCCATGAACTATGTACTGGTGAGGAAAAGCAGCTATCTTCACTGAATAAATAATTTGTTCAAAATTATTTGCTCAGTCCAGACTTATAGACTTACCAATTTGGCCTGGATTCAAACAGTCATTAAGTGAAAAACTGTTTCCTGAAACTTATCCAACGAGAAAGGTCAATTTTCATAAAGCTTACATGTATTTGGTCACTTCAGATAAAACATGATTTTTTTGTAAATAGCTCATCAGCACCATAGGTCTGAGAAGTGATGTCTGCCTGCATCTGCAGAGAGTCTGGATCATTAACTTTGGGAAATGTGAAGTGCGCCATGAATCTCAATAGTGTGTTAACAAAGTGCTCTCGGGATCCTGTCAACAGCCCCTCGGGAGGAGTATGTATGTGACGAACACCGCGGCAGGTCCGAGCCGGTCGCCCTGGAGAGGGTAAGGACTGGGAGGCTTATCTACAAACTCCCCTCCTTCCAGGTGCTCTTCTGCAGGGAAAAGACTGTTGCTACAGCAAAGAGCCCTCCTATCAATACTGCGGGGGCCGTGAAAGGAGCCTCTTGGTACTCCTGCCCCACAAAAGTGAAGAGGGACGCCCTTGCCACTGGCACTCCAGTCGGGAGCAAGGCCACAGTATGGACGTCCGCCACGTTATTTTGTAACTGAAGCCCATTACTTTTGACAGCTATGCCAACTTAGGTAATTCCTGCTTCTTGTTCCTGTAGCAATGCCTCAGTTGGGTCGATGCAATGGTTTGTCTGGCTGTATGGTGAACCAGATCAGGGACTGACCAGGAGCTAATATAAACTTGTAAATAAAAGTTATTTTTAACCAAGATCCGAGGGAATGGGGCAAAAGAGCTTTCAGTTACCAATAGCTCACTGCCTGGCTTCTGGAGTTGTTGAGAAACCAGTGTCCACATCCTTCCAGTGGCCACTGAAATACACTCAGGGGTGCACTATGGTGAAACCATCCTCAGAAGCACAAAGACAGGGACAGAGGCCATTCAGTCCTTCTCTATCCACCTCCCCAACTCCCTCCTGCACCTTTTATCCATGCTGGAGCTCCAGTTCATTGGTTGAGTTTCATATAAGTGTGCTTGACTGGTTTTCCTTTTTTTTTTTTTTTATTCTCCATTTAGTCATGTGTTTGCTCAGCAATTTAAGAAGGTTATTTAAAGCATATTTTTATTTACATATGAACTGTAAAATATTCAGTACAGCTATGCTTAAATAACTTGAGGCAAAGTGATAAGAAAACCAAGTATGTGGTTGACAGCTGTGGAAAAGGGACAATGTTAGAGGTACATTTTAGCAAAAACAGTATTAATGTTTTATATCTTCATTATACCCTGTAAACACTTACACACTTGATTAAACCTACTCCTGTTTAAACCAAGGAAGCTACTCACATGCAGAAAGTAAAAGGATACATAAGAACATGGTGGATTAGACCTAAGCTGACACAGAATGTCGTGACACATCACACTTTAATAGATTTACCCGACCAAGGGCTCTGAGTGGAAAAGTAATATTATCATCAGAATGATAAACATTCCACTAATTAACTCCAGTTTTAGATTATCCCTAGATATATCTCATAAAGAGACAGTGAGATTTCCCAAGTCTCTCAGAAATACAAAAAGGCCTCTGCAGCATTTAAAAAAGAGATTATACTCTTCGGGTTTTTTTAAAACAAGGTTGTACAACTAGCAAAGAGACCTGCTAATAATTATGTAAGTTATTTGACTCAGTATGAACTTATTTGTTTAATATGTACCATGCTGTTATGCATGTGATAAGGTTTAATATCAAAGTATTGAAGCAATAGGAGAAAATATGATTTCTTAATGAATCTGAACACTGCCATTCACTGACTTGATTTCTGAATGATTCTCAACAATACTGCACTGATCAAATATAACTAAGTTGCAGTGCAAATCTGGATAGATATAGGAGTTTAAAATGTGATTCACTGACTGTGGTTCTATATGAAGTTGACTACAAATGACTGTGTCAACACACAAACTGAAGGGTTAGCATGAATGAGACTGCAATACTTTTATATAAAAAGATAAAGGACCAAGCTTCAGACATATGCATTTTCTCTAAGTGAGCTACCATCCAGCTGTCACCAACAGAGGTTTGTGTGAGGTGTTTGCTGCCCTCATCACCAGCAGGAAGACTAAAACAGATACAGCACAATTCCTCGTCCTCTGCTCCTCATACGCAGATCACAAATGTGGCCCTGGAGACTGAAGGATAGGACAGCAGATGACGGCGATACTGCGTAAACCGGTTACAGGATAAACAAAAGAAACAGAGGAGAATAGGAAGATTTGCCAGTCTCAGTTCCAATATAACTTCCCTATGCAACAAGTGTTCTGCTAATGCCAGAGAGCATGACAAATTAACAGGATATTTTAAAGACCACTGTGCTGTTTCCACAAACCATCACTGTAGGATGCAGAAATACAGACAGCTTTCCTCCAAGACTCATGTCCCTCACATGTGGTAGTCATTTCTGCACAACGTAGTTTCATTCCAGCAGTAATAGCAGCATAGGACTATTCCCTGCCTGGTCCCTTTCCATAGTATAACTACGTTACCAGCTATTGACTTATGTCAGCTCTGAGGTATGTCACAAATTTATAGGCAGGAAATAAAAATCAGTCAACTGAAAGCAATCCTTTGCATGACTCTACCTTTTTCATGAAAGAAATATGTATATTTTTACAATAATTGGAATAAAGCATATTACAATCCCTCAGCTTGGTATGTAGTTTTCAAAAGCATGGGACAAGCATTATTACAAAACTTCTAGGTCTTCCTGGAAGAAATAGTACACACCTGAAGGTAGAGAAGGTGAAAACCTCTGAACCAGCCAGTTGAAAATCTAAAGTGATCCCTGGGAACTCAAAAGATACTCTGAACTCCTGGCAAATTCACATTTTCATGGAATTTTTTTGTGAATCATTGTGTTGGAACAGCAGCCTCCTCAAATCAAAGTCGTGGATACTGACTCAACTCCAGCAAAGGTAAACTTTTGCAAACCATAAGATAGGATTATGTCAGTGAAACCCTGGCCTCTTTCCAGCACTTCCCCATGTCATGTAAAACAGCCTCTAGTGAGGATTCACCCTAAATCACCTCTGCAATAAGGGGTTAACTGAACAGATGCAAAACAGAGCTAGATAAAAGACGCTGCAAAAGAAGAAACAGGTTTGTGCATACAAACTTTGATTTAACCTTAGACCTAAATCCTCCTAAACAGGCCTAAGGCAGCAGCTATAGTGACACAACTTGCTACCCCTGAGCATTCAAAAACAGTGAGGCAAAAATCACTACTTTGGCTTGAAAAACCTGACACTGGCAGGTGGGGAGTGGGTGCTTTTACTAAGAATTTTGAAACTATATGATTCATTTTTTCAAACTTTTCTTTGCAGTTGATATAAATCTGAGATTCTCCCCACAGAGACGGGGAGAATTCCAGAACATCCGGAAGTGATGACTTCAGGAAATCACTGATCATCACGAAAAATATTAATACTCAAACTGTCAGCTTGGCTCTGCAGCGCTACCAGCAGAAATCCTCTTTTGGGGCTGCAGGGAATTTGGTTCAGCAACAGAGCAGCATGGCAGGAATTCCTGCAGGCAAGAGAGGAAGAGGAGCAGTGAAGGGAGATGGAGCTCCTCTTAGCACCTCCTGGCAAAGCACACACATCATTGCCTCTGTGACAAAGGATGGTTACACTACTGCGTGTCCCCCTTCATGCTTTTTGCATCAATATTCGGTTCTGGCTTGAAAAGCTTCAATGTTTCAAATCCAGCTAAATTGATTGCCCTATAAAATTTAGGTGGCAGCAATGTTTCTTTTCTGATTTACATCCCAAGTGGATATCACTGGACAAAGATGCCAAGAAGGCTGAGGAAGGTGAGATAAAGATGGGCTGGGTGTGGTTTTACAGTGGTACCTGAAGCGGATTTTAAGAGGATTACACGTGCAAACACGGTACTGATGTGCTGTATCACATTTGGCCATATTCTCTGCCCTGGTCCTTGTGACTGATTCCTGCTGTGGTCCAGCATCTGTGGCAAGTGTCTCCTGAAAGATGTTTGGCAACCCTCAACAGTCTGATTTGTTCTGCTTTTAAAATAAACCTTTCTGATAAAATCATTGCCCATTCTTCAGTTTCTATTAGCACTTTATAATGCACTTCCTGAACACAGATTTCTTGGGTATTGCAAGTTAAAAGTGACACGGCATTTGGTGAGTGTGAAAAGCTGTTTTAAATCTACATATTTCAGTCCGTATGACTCCAGTGGTGTTGGCTCAGCCACACTCATTCCTGTAGGAAATGCCACATGCCTGAAGAGCAGTCCTCTCTGACGCTAGAGAGAGATGGGAGGGAACAAAAGCAGCAACTGGGTGCACACTGGTTTCCCATTGACCTCCTACATTATATTTTAAATTTCTGCTTCCTTCCATATGTTTTTCCTTCCCTCCAGTCCTAGAGAGCGGTGAGAAAGTAAGAGCCAATGCACAGCTTTTGGGCAGGGGGATTCTGGTGTGGACTAGGACACCTAGACAAACTGCCGAGCACAGTGCCTTCCACAGGGCAGGGGAATCTTCTTACCTCCTAAGAGCAATAAGGAAGCACACAGGAGAACAAATTTCTGGGTTATGCCCTAAAATAACCCAGGGCAAAGCTTTCCGGTGGGTTTTAGGACAAGACAATCAGACCCATTATTATTTTACTGCCATAAGGGAGTTCTCTTCAAATGTATGGTGATAGAGCAATAATCTACAATGTACATCCTTATCATCACTCGTAAGTGAATCATATAAAACTCCTCCATTATCATACACCATAAAAAGATTAAGCCACATGCACATTTTAAAAGGTAATTATTACATTTAAAGAAATGAAACCGCATTCTGAATGATCTCAGTAGCTTATTTAGCACAAGAGACTGCACCAATTTTTTTTTTCTATTAAAGCAGTTCTTCACAATTCTTTTTTGTTAGAAAATAAAAGCTTAAAGCCAAGCACAGCTGCTGAAAAGCATTAATGAAACTTGTGTCTGTGTAGCAGAATCAAAGCAGTAGTAGAGGTGGCAGCTAGCCACAGAAAAGGGCAGATGAGATAGGGAAAGCAGTAACAAGGAAGGCATGAGATAGTCGGAGATAGCAAAGATTTACAAATAAGTTACTTGTTGCCATCCGTTACCATCTATATCTGCATCAGAGAAAAATGTTGTTTAGAAGATTCGCAGTTTTGAAAATGTCAGTGCATTATGATAATATCAACACTAAACACCAAAATCTTTGGCATGACTTACAAGTGCATTACATAGAGCAGGGTATATGGGATCTGGTTAAATCTAAATAAAAGTGCATTTGGAAACCGTCATTTATGTGGTTGGGTGCTTTCTCAAAGGCACATGTATAGTCTGTTATTAATCTTTGGAAATAACTGTGTTTCTTACAAACACAAATTAATATACTACTTTTTACATTTCCAAATTAAGTTATGTAATAACATGCATCCTTTCAATCAAGGTAATGCAAGCTGACATGTGCTTTCCTTTGTGAAGCAGATGTTTTAATTGTTAGATAAGCTCCTAAAAGTTTGCCTTTTTTGAAAGGAAAACAAAAGTATATGAATGACCTCTCCCTCCCCATGGCTTTCAGAGCATCTACTTTTCCTGAAGATTAGGAGTCTCTTGGACTCAAGCCCTAACTCCTCTTGTATCTGCAAACTACAGTCTGAATTAGTTTTCTCCTTTAACAAAAACTCCTGCTGTGTTGGAGAATCTCTTAATTACTTTTCAAGCTTCTCCTCTTATTGTGGAACTCTATGAAAATCTGATTACAGTGCTAATAAAATGAGTGAATAACATTTTTTTCCATTTCATCTGAAGGCTTCAAAATACAAAGATACACAAAGTCACACAGCAAGATTGCATTAATATAAATATATGAATGGTGCCAAATGAGAACCTTATGTCGTGAAAATGTAACTGTGGGAACTATTCAATCCACATCCAACAATGTGAAGTACTAAGGAATAAAATTTGACAATTTAGGTGTTCAGAATTCTTTATCAAGGTAATTTATAAGACTGAAGTTTTGTTCCATCTGAGAGCTAAGAAAAAATGGTGCATTTCCCACAACTTTTAGCAAAAAAAAAAAAGGGTGTGGAGGGAAATCTTAGGTCCAAGAACCCCCAACCAGTTTGAACTTCTACAGCTGACAGTGGTTCTTCAAAGGCCACCAGCAGCTTCCAGTCTGTGACCAGACATAAAGATTCTGAACACGCAGTCAGAGTTGCTTCAGTGGGACCTGCTGTCTTTTTGATAGGAAATACAGACTTAAAAATCTGCCCAGCCAAAATTATATAGTACAAGGCCGAAAAGGAAAAGAGTGCTCTACAGCAGGGAATTGCAAATCTGTTATCGTTTAGCGGGTGCTCAAATAAATCTTCATCTCTTCTGTATTAGATGTCTTTATCCTGGGCTAAAAATTTCTATATCCCATACCAATGGCAAAGAAATTCACAAGCCTCCAAACCACAACTGAGGTAACCTGACTTGAACACAGTGGGCCAGGATAGAATTGTTTCTTTTTTTAAAGATACTGATGTGTCTGTGGGGGAGTTGAAGAAAACTCCTGCAGGAACAGCCCCAGATGATGAGACCCTTCATCACCTCATTGGTTTTGTCTGTGAGGGAGCTCCTTCTCCATTACCTTCTTTTTAAACTCTTGTCTCCTCAAGTCAATTTAGGATGTGCATTCCTCCAACATTTTTTGCTTCCACAGTAATTTATCCTTTGAGGTGAGTAGCTGGATATACAGGAAGACTTATGCTAGCCAATGCTGGAAATCAGGGAAAGTATAGAGAGCCTCATATTAAAAATACATGTACCCAATCATCATAAAATGCTTAACAGCAAAAGGGTGGTGGGCTAGATTTTGGAATCAATGATGCTGACATAAAACTAGAGAAACATGGCTGAATTCTATAGGGTTTTTACTTTATTTTTAGAGAAAGTAAAGTGAAGGGATGGTGCTTCAATAGGGATAGGGTTCTGGACCTACACGGTGACTGTCAAACCAGGCTGCTCTGCACTGCCTGCAGGAATTTAGCAGGAGCTGCAGCCATTGCCTTGTGGGGAGCAGCTGATCAGCTGCATCCTGCCTCTCTGCTGAGCTCCTGCAGGCACTCTTTCAGAAGCCAGTCTGCCTTCAAAAATGGCACTTCAGTGTTATTGAAAATAAAGGAATGAAGGCAAGGCGTACCACTCTCTTCAAACATCGGGCATCTGCATATATACGATGCCTGCACTCTCACACTAGTCCCACGAGTTTTATGCCAGCAGTCAGCCACTGCTCCCCTGGTCCTGAGAGATATCTAGGTGCATAGGCTGCTACATGCAAATTATTACTGCTTGGAAGAGCAGTAGCTTCCTGTGCCTCCCCACGGAGAGCTGGGCAGCTTTTCAGGGGCATTATACTGACTTTGGCTTCTTGCATTTCTGTATTGACCACACAGCCCTTCTTCCCTGCCTGCGAGCCCCAGGTACAAGGAACTGTTGTTGTCACACGGTATCACATCATAGCCCTCTCTCCTGCCGCATGGCATCTGCAGGCACTTTTTATGTGAAGTCACTTGTGATACGGCTCCGCAGTCCTCAGCACACAAGCCAAGGCAGCGAGGGGCTCACGGTTCTTGTTGTTTAGTTCTGAAGATCAAGTGGAAAACACGTGTAAATACTAGTGTTTTGTTAACATTTAAATCTGTCTGCTAAAGCTGATGTGCCAGAGGAGGGGGGGGGGGGAAAGTAGAACAAAGGCTGGTTGCTGTGCTGGCTGTTTGTCCTCAGGAGACTGATTTCCTGACGTCACCGGCACCAACACGGGCAGAGCAGAGCGTTCTTCTTCTGGTTCTTTTGCTGCCATTCAGGTCGGCAGTTCACGGCTCGAGATTGCTGCTGTAACAAATGGGAGGCAGAGCGCTTTTTTTTTTTCCCTCCTGTAAATTCAGAGTAAATTAGATTTGGTTCTCCGCCAGAACAAAATACTGTCTACTATTGTAAGGATTGTTATGGGCCAGATCTTCAAATCTTTACTACTGGCAAAGTGTGTTTGTCCAACTATTGAGTTAGTAAAGATATCTGATTTGGCCCAGTATCTTTTACATCTATGCCTTTAACTCTCTTTCCTCCCAGAACACACAAGCGAATACAGTCTTTATAATAGAAAAAAAATTGAATCTGCTTAAATAAGCTGTACAGGATTCCCTGCTACTACTATACCTGGCCTGTCTGATTACAGATCTTTGTTTTAAACAGTGCAGTTAATTTCTATAGTATGCAAATATGAGCTCTGATGATCCCAACATTATTTGCATGGGTGGAATAAAACAAATCCAATGTGAGCACCCAAGAGGAGAACGGAGGTCTAAATAATGTAATATCTAGCAGCCACAATAATAACTGCCTTGTGGAAAGTTGGAAATTACTTCTGTTTTCCTTGCTGCTTTTTGTAATGCTTGTAATTTTTTGGCTCCAAAGCATTCTAGAGTCTGAATAAAAGAACACTTACGACATTTGTTGAAATTTCAAAGTGGATCTGTCCACAACTCTTTCATGTTGGCTTTCTGTAAACACAGCGCATTTCTAGCCAATATCTCCCCTTTTGCACTTCACAAAGGGGACAGAGCAGACAGCTAAATCTAATCCCAAAAGTACAAATTTCAGAGTAATTTATTTTTTTAATGAGTCTCACAAATAATTTTAAATAATTCCAAAACAGCTTATACACGTGTGAGATATATGTCCAGACATTAAAATCCAACAAGAAGAATTCAGTAAACAAAAGTTTCATTATAACTGATTTGCCTATCTCTGTCTCACAAAACTTCCCCAGCATTGTCTGGATGCAATGATGGCTGCTGTCATGAATACGAATTACATGGTTTAATATCTTCTCTTTGCTGTGAAAAAGTGATTAAAATAGAATTTTAAATGGAATCAGTTCATAAAAAGCTTACAAGTTATTAAAGAAAATGTATTTTTACTGTAGAATTATTTTTAAATGACAGGATATGGGACGGAGAGGCATTCTGGAAGAACCAGAGAGTGGTGTAGGAATTCCATTGTTTTCACGTGAAAAACCTGGTGCTTTAGTAATAGTCGTCTTTGATAATGAGATTTGTCTTAATTAATAACCTGTTTAACATGTGCATTCCATTATCAGGAATTATGGTGCTTCAGAGACCTCTCAGTGGAAGTAAACACTCAGTGGAGGGCGGTGTAAAGATGTTTGAGGTATAGGAAGCTACACTGGTTCCACAGCTGGGAGGAACAGATTCATATTATCATGGTGCTGTGAACGACGACTTTCTGCCAAGGAGTGGTTTAGCTTGGAGATAAGAGTCTCTACACCAATGGGATCGCCCATGCCAGGCAAACATTACCCACTATAAGTTATGGACAAACCCATTTTCTACCAGAGTAGGAAATAATTTGGAATCATGTTGCACAGTAATATAGATGACCGAATCCACAATGGCCAGGTTGAACTGGGTAGCAGCTAAGGGTAAAAAGTTGTTGAATTTTTTGTTTGTATAAAAGGTGTAGAAAATAAGAAATATTACCATTTTCTTTTTCATACCCTTTCTACTCTGACCTCACAAAATAGTCACACTAGACACTAGTTTGCAGCTATTTCTGCTGTCTTAACACGTTCTCAAGAGACTTGAGAAAAGAAAGGGGGGAAAAGGCTAAGGCTTAACCTACATGAAGGAATAAATATCGATAACCGATGCCCACTGGAAGAGAAGCTGAGTGCTTCACTCTGTCGGAGAAGATGCCAAAATCACTCTGCTATTTTCTTTACTGAGAGTACCATTCTGGTCTTAACTACGATGACATGTATCTCATGGAGTCAGCTAAATTAATCTGGATTTACACTGGTGTAATCGATTGTTATATCCTGCTAGCCTTACTGATGCTGAGATGTGTATTACTTTCCTATGCCCAGATCCCTCCAGCAATAGTGTTTAAGAATGTGTCCTTGTACCCACTTCGTACTACCATTAATTACAGAGGTATGAACTGTCCCTGAGTGATCATGCTAATTTCCTTCAGTAAGTGGACGTAGAAGAGTGCTCAGCCTACTGAAGGTAATGTCAATCCCATCTGAGTTTACTGAGTTTATGTGTTAAATCACTTTGTGACTGCAGAGTATTGACTATAAAAAGATTGAGACTCTTCTGGGTGATCACCATCTGGGATTGCTGATCTGAGACAAGGGTGTGAAAGCATGCAGTCTGTGTGAATTGTCTGTATCCTCCCAGTTGCTGCTGCTCTGCGTCATTCTTTGAAGTATTCCCCAAGGAATGGCATACTACCCAGCTGAATCAAGCATGGTTAAGGCTTGCCATAACATCACATTTCCAAAACTGGTCTACTTCAGCTTGAAATGAGTTATGTGCCCTTTGTTTGTATATCTCATTTCTAAACCTAAAAATATTTCTTTTACAGAACAGGAAGAATCCCCCCCAAAAGCGTGTTGAAGGAGATGTGATAAATCAATTAGCAATAAGATACTTGGGGCTAGCTTGTTCAAACAATTCTCCTCTTGACCTATGCTTACTCTGTGAGTCTCGCTGAAATTTGATTAAAGAATATTGCAAAGCACTGATTCTGGAAATATGGTTGGTGTTTTGTGTTTATGATTGGGTTTGTTCTGCGTGTAAACTGACTTTAAGAAATCACTTTATTATGGCTCAAAGTTAAAGGAAACTCTTTTTCAGTATTTCACAATGTCTCCCTCCTTAGACTGATTTATCAAAGCATTCCAGTTCAGCACTTAAACAGTGCCTTGGACCAAAGCATTTGTGCTAAACTGTAAAATAAGAGCCTGGGTATGGCAGAACATGCAGGTATCGCTTGGAGGCCAGTAGAGGAAAGGACCCAGAGAGAGAAGTATCCTTGTTATTTTCTTTGCTCTAATACTGCTGACCTGTTCAGTTTGCTGACCTGTACATTGAAGGGAGTAGAGAGTCTCCCAAGAGCTGACGCTCTTCTTGTCTTGGGCAGTGCCCAAGAAAGTAATGAAAAGATAAGGCAGTTACCTTTGCTTTGGCCTTTCAGATCCACACAGCTCAGATCTAATGTATAGTTTACGTCAGGCTCATTACCCCTATAACCCCATAATATTATAATTAGTTACAAAAGATCCTCTTCTGACACTACTATTCCTATTTTAATCAAACTCTCCCCCTTACAATACTTGTAATATCTTTGGGAGTTCCTGCTAATCTAGAAATGTTTTCCACTTCTGAAATCGGTCATTAACGAGACTGCTACTACTGTACATTAGAATCCCATCTGTAGGTTTGCAGATATGTTAAAAGTATGAACCAAGGCCACCACGAGGTCTTCAGACTAAAAAAGACGACCACCTAATCATAAATGCCATATTTTGAGAGGTTGGGAGGCACTATATCACTAGATTATTAAATGGCCCAATACAGAGAGGGTTGAAATTTCAACTACTGCCTCGGATTTTTAGCAACTCCAACTTTTAGTGTGGATGGCATCTTAGCAGAGTTCATGCAAGGAGCATAAATACCTGCTTTTACTCAGAACTGCATAGATCTGTACCCTCATGATGTTATAACAACATCTACAGTTATGCAGGAAATAATACCAGCTAGGTATCTGACGTGCTTTGTCTTTGAAGGTGGTTTAGATACTCAATATCTGGAAAAGAACAGTTTTCTCTGATCAACAGCCTCCCAATTCATCATCAACCAACGGTTTGTGAGTTACAGTTTGTGAAGTGAGGGACTAAGGCACGCACTTACACATCTGGAAGGAAAAAATGCACAACAAATGGATTGGGGGAGGGAAGATCATCCAGGGACAAAGTCAACAAAAAGAACATGTGCAAAGAGACAACAGGGAAAAATAGAGTGGCTGGAAAAGGAAAGGGAACAAGGGAGGGAGAAAAATAACAAGCAGTTCAGGTACAAAAGCCTTATTCAAAGAAAAACGGGGAAAATAGAAGGTAAAAGTAAGTGACAAAAAAGGTGAAACGAAAGCAAAGACAAAGGTACAGAAATGTGTGAAAAGACAACGGGAGGCTTACTCAAACAGAATTAGACTGTGAGTTGCTGTTATTACTCACCATAGTTTTTTTTCTCCCTAGTACAACTCTTCTCCACTTGCTGTAGGGGCCCTTTTTTTTGCTTTAGTTTTGTGGGGTTTTAAAGCTTAAAATACTCAGCTCCGTCAGTTTTCTCAAGGTAGTTAATGAAAGAGAACTTCATTCCAGATGCCAAAATCTGTTTGCTACTAAATAAATAAATGAATAAGGCCATAAGCTGACAGACAAGTCAAATTTATTATACATTATCATCTGTTCACTGAAGGGATAGAAGGGATAAAATAGTTTATTCGTGCAAAGACACATTTTGCCTTGGCTCACAACCTTTTAAAGCAACATCATGTGGAAAGCAGGCATTATACAGAGTTGCCGTAACAGTCACATTGGCTGCAGAAGGCCGGCTATAAAAGCAATCCCTGTCTTCAAATGATGAAATGTGAAGCATTGCGAGAAAGCACAGGGGAGTGAGACGGGCCTGTGGCTTTGCTACTGGGGTAACTATGCGAAGAGTCCTCTGAAGCAGACAGCAGGCTACCTGGTGCTTTTTGTACCTGGAAAATCTAAAAGAGACTGTGGGCAAAAGAAAAGGAAGGTTTTGCTGAGGCATATGCCCTCCCAGGGTGCACCTGGTACCATGAGGCTCTCCAATAGTATGTGGCTTTAGAACATAAACTGGTAGAAATGAGGTTTGGACACAGAGAGATTTCAAAAACTCTTGGATTGATATGAAAGACTGGCAATAAAAAGAAAACAGAAATAGGCTTCATCTGAAACACTGAGGGATCCATTATGGACAAACTTGACAGACCTGTACATGGGACCTGCCAGGCACTCATGCAGAAGGGCAGTATCTGGCAAGTGAAACATGTTTGTTGACTGATTAGTGTTTTGAAATATATCTTTTCCATAATAATTTTTTCCATCAGCAAACAGTAAAGTTGGTTGGTAGTTGATTAATTCTATCTTTGACCCTCAGATTCAAGGCTAGATGCTGATCTAAACTGAGACCTCCTGGGATAACACATCGGGGCATGCAGCCATAAATCTTTGCTATGAGCAGCGGGGAACACAGGTCCTAATCTTGATTGCACCTAAAAGAATATGATAGCTAAAGATCTACAGCTTGTGGTAAATGGTGGCAAACTAAACTGAAGAGGTTGAAGTGTTGGCTGCTTTTCTCCCAGGAATCCTTACAGAGGTTACTAAACTTCTCCCAGAGGTTGCCACCTCTTAACAGGGGGGAGCTGAACAGCTCATGAATCAGCTCTAAACCACCACAGCTTACAGCTTGGCCTATTAAGGTAAACCAACATTGATTTTGGTTTATGCTAAACTGTAAGGTTCAGGAGCTGATTCACGAGCTGTTCAGCCACCCCTGCCACAGGGCTGGGGTTGGGGGTTGGGGGCATTAATTGCATCAGCCGCTGAATTTTAAACTACCATTAGCTGTGTGCCAACACGTTTATGGGGAGTTCCCTGTGGAGAAGACCACAAAAAACCCAACCAAACAGAAAGTTACAGCTTAGTCTGAAACTGTGATAAAAATCATTTGTAGCTTACTTAGGATCCCTGTCTTCCCATATCATTTTTAAAACTGTACATTATTGTTGCTATCAAAAATACAGCTGCAATCTGAGATCTCGGATGTATGTTTCCTTCTATTCCTGGAGTGAAAAATGGTATCACAATTCACCTTTACAGCTATGCTGTGGAAAATGAAAGCTCTTGTAGTATTCACTGATGCTTTCAAGAGTTATATTAATATTTTGCATCTTGACCTGAAGGACTCATAATTCTATACAAATATCAGGGGGTCTGAGCTTTTTGACATCCATGTATATTATGTACATTTTGTGAAAGGGAAACTGAGGAAAAGTTACTTAGTTTGTGTAGCTACACAAGTTATCTTAGCTCTCCTCACTTTATATCCTATGTTTTACCAGGAAAGACCATTCTTCCTCCAAGACACTCATAGCAAAATCTGAAATCACATGAAACTAGGCTGGTTTAAAGTTTCAGTGTAAGTTTAAAACTTAGCCCATTTTTAGAAAAAGCCTTACTATGACATTTATGAACTTTTGAATTAATCTAGATACTGTTTTGAGCAAACTTGCCTATAGATCTGGTTTGGTGACCAAACTATGCAAAGAACATGAAACCAGACCACCCAAGCTTTGATGCTTCTTAGTCAGCTTTGGTTTGCATTTTGAGTTTCAGACCAAAGCCATAGTTGAGGGAATGAACTGTTATGAATCAGAATAAAGAAAATGCTTTTGTGAGGTTCTTCCTAAAGAAACCCGCAGACTTTTGCACAGTTCTCTATTTTTCCTACAAAATTAAACCATGCTTTAAGCCTTCCTTCAAAAATAAAGTAAACCTAAATTCTCCTGTCAGAGGGCTTACCCTTGTTAGAGTTTCAAAAAAGATATCCATTTTAAGAAGCACATTCCCTATGGTACATTCAGGACCACTTTATTAAAATACATACATGGCAAATAATGTATGGCATCAATAAAATGTTTTATAGTGGCAATTAGGATTTAATCCAAAGTCCATTAATGTCAATGGGAATGTTTCCATTGATTTCAAAGGAGTTGGAAGTAGGTCCACATAAAAAAAGATGTACGCTCATTTCTAGGCCTATCCTAGTCCACCCAGGTGAGAGGAAACCTGTGTATGTTTCACATGCCTCCCTTACCTTCTGGGCTCTCACCAATGGATTTTTAATTACCAGTAATGGCCAGACCATTATATTTAAATTGCCAGCCAATTTCTGGTCCATTGTTTCAGATCTGTGGGCTCTGCGAGCAGATGCCGAGGCAGCTGGGCAGCTCACAGCTTCCGTGGCATTTCACCTCACGGGAGATGCAGCATAGCAAACCCTTTAGCTGGCGTCCCCCGCAACTGGGAACTCTGGTCCGGTAACACGGTGCGATCCAAGCTGCCGGCGTGCAGGAATGAAAAGCAATCGTTGAAACTCTTCCAAAACCAAATCATGTCTTCCATTGTCTCAAAGGAATAATAAACCCTGGCTGGCTGATTGTGGAATATAATAATCATCTAGCTGAATTAGTGGGCATTCCTGGGAGTGACTGATGTCTGCTTTTCCCAAACAGCATTTTTTTTCTTCCGAGATAACAGTTCTTCTTACCTGAAAAACAGGACTTCTCTATACATAACTACATGAAAGCTAAAGTTAAGAAATTCAGATGCGGTGATATTCAGAATTAGACTCCTTGTGTGTTTATAGTCAAAATAAAATGCTCTTTAGCAAAAATACACGGCTGTTGAAAGCGGTTTCCACTGACACAGCGTCAGGGCCCCGAGGGCACTCACCAGCCTGACTCCCCTGGGGGTTCCCCCACCCCAGCCCACCCCACCCTGCCCAGGGCCCCGGGCCCCAGGCCCCATGCCAGGCCCCCGGGACTCAGCCCCTGCCCCAGCCGTGCCACAGCAGGGCCGGTCTCCATCTCCCCGCAGCCGTGCCCAGGCTGGCCACGGGCCCTGCCAAGCAAGGCCCACCTGCGAGCCTGGCCCGCAGCTTTGGCCTGTCCCCGTCCCAGGGAGGTGCCCGATGCCCAGGGCAGGGCAGGGCAGGGCAGAGCACTGCGAGAATTTTCGGACAAAGATGTCTTCACTGAGACTGACCACTCACCTGTCATGCCAGGTCCGTCAGTCCCGCTCGGACTGAACTGGGTGCTTGATGAAAATCTCACCACTGCATCAGCACGCAGTCGGCTGCACAACATGTTCGAATCAGTAACATGCATTTTGTTACTTCAACGTATTTTTCCAGGTAATGGTGGATTGTGGTGTTTTCTGGTTTCAAGTAAGTCATGTCTTGGGTGTCACAAGTAGAAACTCAAAGTCCTGATGTCGCCGAGCAATTTAACACCTATTTGTGATCCCAACAATGATGATTCACAAGCTGAGGATCCTGCTATCTTGCCTGCGGATGTTGGCCTAGCAGAGCAAGCACTCTCACCTTCACCAAAGCACAGGCAGAAGCACTTCATCGAAATGTGAAGCAGTTAGACCTTTCACTGAGGATGTCAGAGACATGGGCACAAACCACCCGTTTTCCTGAAGGGACATGTTATCTTGGGTTGCTGTCTTGAAAACAGGCAATGGCATGGGAAGGGGATGAGGGACTTCTTAATCTCTTTTGCTAATGCTGTTCCATTTTGAATGGGATCATTAAATACTGAAAGAGTGAAAGATCAAAAGATAGAGAATGACTTTTAGCCTTTTTGTTAGACCTCTCGCATTTGCAGTTCCAATCCAGTGTAGACATAGGTATTTTTTAGAGAGAAGAAGAGATGCAATGAGAGAAAACAAATAAGCCAAGCACCAAAATGCTGTAGTGGTTAGGACACACTTCTGGGAGTTAGAAACAGCGTAGTTTTGTCCTTTCATTCAGTAGACAGAATTAAATTTCCATTTCCCACGCTATCAGTGATGCCTCCATCACCAGAAGATTGAACAGGCAAGGGTCTTCTGCTAGATCCAGATGGATCTAGGAACCCTGTAGCTAGAAGCCCCAGCTGGAGATAGGTATGTACATTTGTGAAAGACACTGTGCTGGTATCACCTCTCTCCTTTTCACTTCCTAATGACTAGGTTATGTGGCTCACTACTCAGCCAAATATTTGAGGACTTCCATTGTCTAAATATCTAGCTCTGCTAATGTATTTCACTTGAAATGTATGGCCTTCCCTGAGAACTGTGAACTTCACTAGCCATCACAGCATCAATAGTTAGAAATTGCAACAAAGATACCAAATTTCCTTTGTGGGCCTAGTCCTCAGCTATGCCATGTGTTCCCGTTCAAAGAACTCTGCCGAACACAGGAAATTGAGACAAACATTTCAAAGAGAAACTGTGCGCTGGATTCTCCAATTACTTTCCACTTTTCCAAATTAACTGTAAAATACAAGAAGCATCCACTTTTCAGAGGTAGAAATAGCTATGTAAGATGCAAAGCTGGTCAAAATAAGGGTGTACTTGGATTAAAAAACAGTAATAACTATGGCTAGGTAGGCCCTGAACTTAGGTATAAGGTTAAGCAAAATTCCTTAAAATACTCATTATGATAAGATTAAGAGGTCCAAGAGCCCACTGGTGCTGCTCAGGGTTCTGAACTGCGGTAAGGATACTCAGGAAAAAAGTCTGCTTACTTAGGAAGTAGATGTGTTTTCCCATGCTGTGCCTTGCAGCTTTTTTAAATGAAGCCTTTAAAGTAAAGGCTTTTAAAAGCCTTACCTGTGTCCTCCCCACTGCCTTCCCATGCCTTTGCAGTCTCAGGAACAGTTCCAGTGTGATTAAGAGAGTATGTCCCTTCCCTGAAGTTGCTGCTTCCACTGCTTGCCTGCTTCATTTGGGGTAGGTGAGGAAGATGAGCACTAGCTGTTCTGTTTCCTGCTCCCTGAGGCTCTGCAGAAGATGCTTAGGGAAGAGCAGGCAGGAGTTTGTCAGGCTCTGCCTAGACCTATAGGCAAAAAATGTCATTTATTCCCTGCAACAGTTACCACCAAGGACGAGACAAAAGATGTTTGGTTTTTTTCTTCCTCTGTTTGTCCTTGGACTTAGCCACTGGCAGCTGCTGTATTGGCACTAGTTCGGTATAAGGTTCCATAAAGCAGAAGGGATAATTTAGGTTTATCAAACTGCAGACGTTCCCCTTTATCCATTTCAAGTACAGCCCAAATCAGGCTGGTTGGCCAGGATCTTCAGAAAAGAAGTGCAAAACATGACTAGTCTGACTTATTGCTGCAGGGGACTTCCATTTCACTGGGGGAATCCCCTGCAGAGAACACGTGGGTAATTTCCACTCTGTACAAGGCAGACAATCTGCTTCAGACTGATTGTGGTCCCTTGGGCTCCTGAAATATATTTGGTCATTCATATTGAAAGGACTGAACAAGCCTGCTGTATGGGGTTTGGTTTGCTGTGGTGGATGCACTAGCCTACTCCTTAAGCATGCATTAATCATGCATTAACCATAGAGGACATTAGCCCACATTCTTCTGGAACCTGAACTTTATTAAAAGGGAACTTGAGTGCCCACGGCTTCTCTTTCTGCATAAAGATGTAACTTTCCCTACAGAACCGCAAGAGATCCTCAGAATTTTACCTATCTTTAATCAGAAAACCAAGCTCTGATCCTGTGAATTAAGATGTTATGAAACCAACACAAAATAATAGGAATGCGGAGGTGCTGAAGAGCGTGTGGAAATAACACCTAAAAACCCCCGATTTTCTTTTCTATCCTATCTTCGCTTTTCAACATTCTCTCCCACGTATGGTGATGAATTAAGACAGGCAATGCAGGGAATTCTTCCAGTTACAGGTCACTGCATTACAATAGCTTTGGAAATAAAGATTTTTCCCTTCAGTACATACAAGATGAGATTTTTAAAGCAGTGGTTTATTCTAGGATTCAGTTGTCAACGATTTCTGTCTAGAAACTATGAGAGAATTATCCTGTGCAATTATCTTAAGTTGGGCTCTAAACAAGCACATAGAAACAAACCTCTATTCCGGACACTAAGCAGTGATTTATTCCCTATCTTAAAGAAAAAGCCAGGCTTTCATTAAGGACATGGAAGCAAGTTATTACCTCCCTCCCACCCATCCCTAATATGTTTTATCTTTATTCTTTACAATCCTGGATAGCAAAGCAGCCGAGAGCCATCAGGATCTCTGATGCAACATGGTTATCGTCCCAGTTGTTTCTTCTGGTTCCAGCTGAATGACAGTGGGAACTGTTCTGCTTCTGAGCAAAGGGGAGGAGGAGCTGCAAATTCTTAGCTTTTTAGGTTAGAGCAGAGTGAAAGAGATCTTAAAAGTTGTTCACCTCACAACTTGCAACTCTTTTCATATTTAATGGCTTGAAAAGATTAGGGTGAATAAATTCTAATGATTTGGGGGTTTACACTATTGTAGAGCAAATAAAGAAGTCAGGCTGGTGATACCTTGTCTCTGTGCCTGCACAATCATTTTACTTCAGAATGCCATGAACACACTTTAAAAAGATTTCTGTCAAAGCAATATTTGAACAATAGGCTTACCTGGTGTTCAGGATTCAATCATGCTTTCCTTGATATAGGATGTCGTTTTTTAAGCAATGAGGACATACGCAATTAGCTGGAAACTCTAATGAAATTTCTGCTGCACACACCTTCCTTGCTACTCCACTCTACATGCAGATAGCGGGAAAACAAAATGAAGAATCCTGATCTCTGAATCACTCAAATGCTGTATTTTCAGACACAGCTGGTACTTCAGAGATCAGGGTACCTGTGAATTTCAGTTTACATTTGCCAACATACAGAGTGGAATTCATCCAAGTGGCAACAAAAGCAAAGCAAGACTGTAGAAAAAAAAAAAAAATAGATGCAGTGTGAGAATCAACAATCTACAAATGGGAGAAAGAGAATTATCAGAGAAGGAAAAAGAATAAAGAACAGGCCAGATCCTCTGGACTATCCTTATGGCTGTGTGCCATCACAGTAGTATAAGGAAAGCCAGCTATAGGAAAAGAATCCTGTAACAGCATAAAGCTACTGCAGAGACTCATGCCATTCTGTGTCTGTCTGTTAACCCCAGCCAGCAACTAAGCACCACGCCACTCACTCACTCCCCCCCACCCAGTGGGATGAGGGAGAGAATCGGGGGAAAAAAAAGTGAAACTTGTGGGTGGAAATAAGAACTGTTTAACAGAACAGAAAGGAAGAAACTAATAATGATAATAATAATAATAACAAAATGACAATAATAATAATAAAAGAATTGGAATATACAAAACAAGTGATGCACAATGCAATTGCTCACCACCCACTGACCAATGCCCAG
>JANHGO010000053.1:47175030-47195073 GCA_024606505.1 Aquila spilogaster | reverse complement strand
CCACTGTCCACACCTTGGGGTTTTTTTTGTTTGTTTGTTTTTAGTTTTGTTTTGTTTGTTTGTTTGGGTTTTTTTGTTGTGGTTTGGTTTAGGTTTTTCCCCTTTTGAGGAGGGAGAGCAAGGTGCCAGTGGATATATATGACAGAAGCAGGATCTTTTGGACACTCTTCACTTAGAATTGATAGTTCTAGTTAGGCTTATTAATCTGTGTGTCTGCTGAATCATCTCACGTCAAGGGAGAGACTTTTAAGTCCCCTTTCACTCCTTCCTCTGTCCCCTCGGCTCGTTTTTCTCAGCAAAACAGCAGGGAGGTTAGCAACCCTCGTCTGAATGTAGAAGAGCCTGGCAGCCGGGGACCTGGGCGTCGTGTGTCTTTCCTCTCACTCCGTGTGACAGTTGCAAACACTCATGGCTGTCCAGATTCAAGGAGTATCTTGTATTTCTCTGTCTGTGTTCGTGGCAGTGAAATGTTTTCCTAACAGTGTCACCCTCTCGGTTGATTTTTTTTTTTTTAATCCCTTCTCTTATTTGTTCACGTGCTTGTTTGTCTTTTACATTTGACCATGTTCGAAGTATCTAACTTCGGGCCCTTTAAAACACACTTTTACTGGAGTACTGAGCATGCCTTGAACTATGCAAAATCCCTAAAATTGCAGATATCACGAGGAAAGGCAATGGAAAGAACTGCCCAGATGTCAGAAAGGGGGATAGAGAGGGAAGGAGGGAGGAAAAAACCCCAAGAAACTAGCCAGACATCAAATGACAGATTTAAGTATTTTCCTGTTGTAAATGCTGGCATTACATGTTACAGTAATTACATGCTCTGGGCTACTGTTGTAGTGTTTGTTTGCTGGATAGTAACCTGAACTTACGAAGTGAATACAGTTGGTTTTGGATAATAATAATATTTATAGCTAAGGTTATTCACAGCAGATGTCCTATGCATATAGGCTTTATTAAATATGCTTGTAACTTTGTGGCCTGCAGCGTTAAAGCCTATGTACATTGTGAAGAGGATTTTTCTCTTTAAAATCAAATGTGTTAAGATCAGAACTAAAATCTAGAGTAAATAAAAGCCATCAGAAGTGTTACAGAAAAAGATGAGATTGTATTTTAGCTGTATGTAGCAGCAAAGAAAATGGGTACCTACTATCAAAATTGCATTACCGTTATTAAATGCATATTTTGACTTGTCAGAATGCAATGCTTTTTTGTTTTATTACCTCTAAATCTTCTGTTGCTTTTATCTTAAAATCTGTCAACCAGGATGTAAATATCTAAACATTAACCTGTGTAAATATATGAATTATGTTACATATAGTATTGTAGCTGTACTGTATGAAAAATCATTCTCTAAGAATGAACAATTTTTGTTTTTTAATTTTAGGATGCAAACTATGCATTATTTCAGTTACTTCAATGAGCAGGCTAGGTGTTACGTTTTTATATAAATTTATATATGAAAATATATTTATAAAATATTCTTTTCCATAATAAAATCCAAAATGTAGCTTAAGCTGATTAAGGGAAACCTAGTCCCATATCCATCACTTGCTATTACTTGCTATTTCTTTTAGCATCTGAACATTTTGAAGGGATGCCATACTTCCAGATTTCCTTTTCAGTATAGCTTCCTAAATTAGACAAAAAAGACCTAATTCCTCCTGAAGTTAGTTGGATTGTGTCAATAATGCCTGAAAAGCTTAGTTCTTCCACTACACAGTGTGCACTATTTGATAGAATCAAATTGCAGAACAGGAGTAAATTTATTTTCTTACATGCAGCTATAACTAGAACACTTATGGCCTTTTAAAAATTGTCCTTTTCAACATTAACCCTGTTGGCATTGATGTTACTTTAGTTTTCCTTTGCTATCTCTTTCCATAAATATGTGCAGGGAGATGAACTTTTTTTGATCCACTGAATGACCATGGTTGAATCTGAGCCTGCAATCTCATTATTCTCCCTTGAGAGAGTATTAAAACATATAATAGTCAAGGTGAATAGTTTTGTTCTTAATTGTGATGGTGTCTGTACATTGGTAAGAGGAAAAGCAAGTTGAAGTTCACAGCAACTTAAAACTCTTTTGTGTATGAAAGAGCAAATTCTTGATTCAGACAGATTCAATCAGAAAACCATCCAGATATATGGGGATTGCGTGGGTGTAAGCAAGTAACATTTGGGCCTGTGCGCTTTGAAGGCGGTTCTTTTATTAAAATACCTAGAGGACGATATATAAAATGTGTATATAAATTACAGGTTTGGAGTTAAAGGAAAGACCGTTTGGGGGGGTTTTCTGTAAAATTTTCTAACAGTCATTGCCACCACATAGGCTAATTCAGTAAGAGTTTTTCATGGACATCTGCCCTTCATTAGAACAGTTTGAGAAGTCGTGACAGCTGTAACAGTGGGCTTGTAATTCCTCATCTGTCGGCATATTGTTGTACTATTTAAAATGAAGAAAGAAATGAAAATAGCTAACTAGTATCAGAAGCATGCAAATAAAGCATTAACTTGACTTCTGAAATATACTGAAATTTCTTGTCGCTCGTGTTCTCTGACAGCTTTGTTGCCTCACGTTGCCTGAACAGAATTTGACAGGAAAAAACTTCCTTATATCCTCTACCAGCGTGCTTACTGCTCTAGAAGCGTACTGTTTTAGTAAATACAAACAGTCCTGTGTTAGTGCCTTTTGGTTCTGTTAATGTTTCCATCAAGCATGCCAAGATGTGGATTTTGTAATGTGGAAACCCACATTATAGACTTGGAATGAGCCTACAGATTCATTTCATATGGGATAACAGAGAGTCTTAAGATAGTAATAACTCTCAGTTTTTAACAAACTATACTAGATTTCAACCGGTGGCATAGTGATGAGATAGCTAACTCATGATATTGCTGACTGGTTGAAAAATATAATTCACAGTGAATGTATTACACTTACAGAATTATGTTTCCAGCTTAACTACAATAACTTACGCTTTTCATATATATAAGGGTTTATTATTTATTTGGTATGGTGTTTAAAATTACCAACTCCTGAATTACTGTTAAGGTGCTTATGGCAAAACTCTTCATTACTAAGATTACTGAAGTACTGTGACACAAGTATTATGTATTAAGACAAAGACATAAATCTCATGTGTTGTTTCCTTAAGGCATGTAAGAAATACTATTGGACAGTTTCTTCTGAAAAAGCTAACTTTTGCTGTTTGTTTTTTGTTCAGTGCAGCATCTGCCATGTCTACAGAGGGGCAGAGAGTTGATGATAGTCCAAGCACTAGTGGAGGCAGCTCTGATGGAGATCAGCGTGAAGGTGTTCAGCAGGAACAAGAAAGGGAGCAAGTTCAACCCAAGAAAAAAGAGGGCAAAATATCAAGCAAAACAGCTGCTAAACTGTCAACTAGTGCTAAAAGGTACAGTGTTCTTTCTGGCTGCTTATCTTCCTTCCTCTTTTTTCAGCTGACTATCAGATGTATGTATTGACTCAGTATATTAATTTTCTTATTGTTTTATTATAACACTACTATGTCAGTGTAATAGCCTTTTGAGACTGGTCACAATAATGAGACTTGTATACTTTTTTCCTTTCTTTGACAGATTGGCTCTTTCACATGGTTTTAATAGTAGCTTGCATGATAAAAGCTGACATTTTTTTATTGCTAGTAAAACTCAGACAGTTTTGTAGCCTTATAAAATATATCTCTGTATGTGTATGTATGACTGATGTTGAAACTTGTCAGTGTAACTTATAGTTAATTACCCATAAACATTTCAGACAGTTCAGTAACTCAGCATGTTAGGACTACCATAATACCTATTGCTGTAAAGTACTGCGTTTCCTTTTCCCAGATGGTCAGGTCAGAAATATTTAAGTGAACAACAAATGCACGTTGGTTTCATTACTTTAAACTGTGGTCTGTTTAAATACCCATTTCTTTTCCTTCTCTTTTCTGCTTGAGAGGAAAGGTGGGTTTGTAGAATAGCTATTTAAATTATTCTATGCTATCATGTCAATCTCCAGATAACGATTCTCTTGCTTGGACCAGACAGAAGGAATTTACAGTTTAGTGTTGCTCCATTAGTACATGTAGGGGTGCTAGTCTAGGCAACAGAATTCAAATGGGATTATAGTGACTGAAGTTAAAAAACACTTTTAAAATAATCTGACAAGAGACCAGTTCTGCAGACTGTCCTGATGCAGAATTCCCAGATCCTGTTTCTTTGCTAATTCAAGGCCATGTAAACTACAAGAAAAACCATTGGAGTTGTGCCACTGTGGTGCTGTGGTAAAGGAGAAGCATCAAGGCCCAATTGCCATAATTTATAACATATGCATGTGGTAGGAGTCCATAAATACCAGTATATAAACGTGTGTATATCCTTCAGGATTCAAGTCTTTGTCTTGGCTTAATCTGTTCCTTACCATTTACATACTTTTCTGAACTGAAGTCTCTTCTGTCTTTCCACTGAAGTATTGTCATGCTTTCCTTCTGCCATAGACACCTTCCTTACAGCTAGCCTTTCTTCTTTTTTTCCTTCCCCGGTGAAATGCTTTCTGGAGACCCATTCCTACTGTGACACTGTTAGGAGATAACCTAGTGATACCACTTACAGGATGGCCAGCAAAGCTTGCCCATGTTTCCTTTTATGACTAAAAGGGAAAAAAAAACCCCAAAACAACTTTAACTTCAAACCATGGTGTTATTCATGTAGTTAATTCGCATAGCCGTTATGGTTTCTGGCCTTCTTCTCTTTCGTCTGCTTCCTGCTATTGTTATTTTTTAAATATTAGGAATATTGGACTACTCATGACTTTTAAGGTCATAAAAAACAGTTTTTAACATCTTTAGAAAAGAGTCTTATGTATTCTGAACTTTGTACAATGCCTAATGTAATGATGCCACAATTCTGACAAGAGCCTGTGGACACTTTCCTATTAAAAAATTAATAATGATATGTCAGAAATTGGTCTATTAATCTTAGCTTTGTATCTTCAAAGCTTAGAGCTTTTATCAACATGCATTTCACAGTGATAAAATTACTTAAACCTTTTAAAGTTTAATTATATCTGCTTATGGTTCTGCTGAACCTAATTATGCCAGTTGCTGACATCAGTATGTTTGCCAGTTAGACTCTAAAGCCAGTTTCACATGTGTACTAATATTGAAGGAAAGTCTTTGATTATGCATTTTAAAAGCTGCGATGATTTATAAGAGTTCTGTAGGTATGTGCACAATAAATAATATTTTTGAAAAAAATGTATTTTAGGAGTGGTAGTTGTCATAGCACTTTGTGGAAGGATCACAGCAACACATTTTTTATAGTAACAGGGTTTTTTAATAGTATCATAGTAATTTTTCTTTCTTTTTTTTATTTAGTATTCAGTAGTTTGTCACTGTGTTAGAATTGGGATTACATTTCTATAAACATTCTTAACCTGGCCAGGTTTTCATATCACAGGTTTTGTTTCTTTGCTTTTTAATTAAAATCAGTAATGCCTCAAGAAAGGAAAATCAGAAATTAAAGTAGAGGGTAAAATGGAGAGGAGTAACATGAAGGAAACAAAATGGCATGGAGTCCTCAATATGTGATAAGTATTACAGAAACTGTCTACATAAAATATCTTCATAGTAATATTATTATTTTTGTTCATTAGAAATGAAAAATGGTGCAGGAATAAGGCTATACTCCTTCAATGGGAATGTTGTTATTGACCAGGTTAAAATAGTGATCTTTTAAAAATTGAAATAAATTGAAGTAATTCAGCTGTCCTAGTGAAAAAAGACTGAATATATGTTTAGCGACTTTTTCCTTTTCTAGTTTTTTAATTCTGTGGATTTGTATGGCATTACTCTAAAGTCACAATAATCTTAAGTGTTTTACTATGCAATTCCCTCTAATAACTCCATTATAGTTAAAGGAGTCAACTCTGCTAAAATCAGTAAAAACCCCAAACAACAGAGTGTACTGAACTTGTGGCTTTGGTCAAGATTCCTTAATTCCTGTTTAAAGCAGAGAATACCAGCAAGTTAACATAGCATTGGAGCTAAGGTCACAGACTGCAGACTTGATTCTAACCTGAGTCTGGAAGTCATGTTTTCTCACTTGGAAAGCTTTTTCATGCATATGGAATTGTAGTCATAGTATTTTTGGATTACATTATGATACCTACTGTATATCTTGGATTAGAATGAAGGTTTGTGCATCTGTATTTGGAATACTTCTGTTTTGCTTTTTATTTGTATGTTTATGTAGTCAGATTTAAAGAATTTTCAGTAGCATTAGGTTTTTATATAAATCATGATTTAGCAGTGTGCTGACTTTTGCTTGTGTAAAAGTAAACTGCTAGCATGTCTTGTGTATGAGTATACTACTCCCACAGCTTACTGCTTTCCAAAATGATCTGATTATGGAGGCTATATGAAACCACTTGATTCATTTTTGAGTAAGATTTTTGTTTTTAAGATACGGAGTTTCTTCTCTTAGCATTGCTGTAGATGGCATCAAGAAGGCAGAATGCCATCACATGCCGTCCTTCTCTCTTAATACTTTTAGGGCTAGCTGCTATACAGGTGTAATAGTTTACAGTATATGTCATACAGTGTAACGGTCCTTCAATTTTCCTCACCCAGAGGGCATCACCTTAAATAGCAACCTTTCTTACCTAACATGTCAAGATTGAGAAACTCGCTGCACATCACAATTACAGTTCAGACATGGAATTGAATTGCTGTCCTTGAAAACAGCAGGCATCTTGTTACCTCTTAAGTAGCAAATCTTAGCATGACCTTTGGATTGAGAGAAGTGTAACCATTCTTGGCTGACATAGTAGCTCAACAAAAAAATGTATTGTTTTGCTTGGCTTCTGAAGTTGATAGTTGAAATCTGTCAACCTTTGTGTCCAGTCCTGGAATTTTTTTATAAATATCTGTGCCTACAATGAATTGTGAACTTTAAAACTTTAGTTGTAATCTTTTCTTTATTGAAAGAAGTTACAAACTTAAGGAGTAGCAAATGGGTAATGGATTAAATTTGTTTGAAATTCAACAAAATAAAAATGAGCTTTTTTCCCCTCTCTCTTTTTTTCTCAGAGAAGTTTATCATAGCACTATTTTCAAGGAATCTGGGAATGATATTTAGCATGTTGAATATGATGGAAAATATGGAGTGCTTTTTCTTATAAGAAATATCCTTGTCATTTGTTGTGTATGTAGTATGGAGGCGAGAATATTTCTTTTCCTCCAGCATGAATCTAACCATCTTTAGATCAATTTCCTGCTCAGTCACAGTTTACGTAAGATTGAAATACATACCAGTGATTGCATTTCTTAGTATTTTCTAAATAGCGTATTCTTCAGTATGGAGTATAGGTTCATCTGGCTTTTATGAGTAGAGGCATATATTTTAGAAAAGTAGGCATCGTAAAAATAGCCCATTGTCATGTAGTCCTTTATTTTAATTCTTTTCCTATTAATCTTCCTGGGAAATCCTCTGACATGTTCATTTCTTTCTTAGCTTTAGAGAACTTCAACTGTTTCATGAAGGAAACAACACACAGTCCCCCTAGGCTTGGAACAGTAGTAAATATGTGTCTCTGAGAATTAATAATATTTGAAATCCACAATGTACTTTCATGCTTCTGAATTTAGGGGTAGATTAACCTTTGCACTATTACTGGAAGGCAACTATGTTTGTTCTTTTCTGTTAGTAAAGTGGAGGGGAAAAATATTTTTATATGTGTGTGTGTGTGTGTGTATATATATATATGAGAGAGTGAGGGGTCAAATGACTTCTTTAAGACCAAACAAAGAGTATCAGATCAGACGTTGCAAATTAAATATCCTATGTGTACAGCCCAAGGCTTTGATTACTAGCAGGGGCTTCTCCCCATGCCATCACTCCACTCCCCAATATATAGTAAACCAGTATGTCATTAATTTAAATATAAACTGGATATATACAATGATTTTAATTTAGTCCTTTTACTCTCTGACACTGTACTGAGGCAGAAAATCCAAAGAAAGAGATGCCAGAAAGGACCCTGCAAAAAATGTTTTGTTGCCAGAGGCCACATATTCTCGCGGTGAACTCTCTGTGGTCAGTGAAGGAAATGAGGCACATCCTTTACCCGTGCCAGATTCTCAGGGCAACTCAATGGAGATATGAAACAAGTGCCAGAGCAGTGGAATAACTCGTGCAGACAAAGGCCAGCTTGCACACTGGAGGTATCTATCAGTGCAAGGCTCTCTGGGATGTTGTCTGACGATTTAATTGTAACTTTGAATGCTGTGACACGTGAACAAGCTCTTGCGTGTCAGCTGCTCTACAGAAACTGTTTATGAATGTGCTCTCAGCATGAATGCAAGGTAAATTAAGGTTGTAACAAAAGAGGTGTAAGGTGTATATATTAATTTTAGTTTGGGATGCCACAGAGTAGGAAAATAAATATGGACAGCTTGCTGAGGAGCAATTGATGGACAGTATCGTATTCATATGTTGTATTTTGTTTGTGTAAAAATAGTCATGAATGAAACATCTCTTTTATCTTAGATGCTTGCAAAAGCAATTAGGACTTTTGAACATAAATAGAAAGTACTATCTGATCAATTATCGCTTGAGGCAGAAAGGTGTTTTGTTCTTGTTTGCACAGTCACCGGAAAAGCTTGATAAAGGACAATTTTAGTGCTCTTGGCATTAGAAGTTAGAAATTTTGAGTTGAACTAGAACAGAGGGAGAAAAGGAGAGAGCTCTGTACCCTTTTGTTTTCAGAATGGAAGGGACATGGGTTAGGATTTAGGAGGAAGAACGGAAGGTTTTTGATCTAGGACTTAAGCTACACTTGTCAATCCATTCTTGATATGTCTTGGACTCATTGTCATGCAGTGAAATATTAACTGCTCTCACTACTATATGTAAAGCAAAGGAATAATCCCTGACTCTGTAGCAATGCCATCATTCTGTAACTTCCCAAAAGGCAGAAAAAGCAAAAACAACCCATAAAACATGAAATTGAAGGAGATTCCATGCTACCTAGGTTTTCTGTGATTTGAATTTGTGATAGTATAAATTTTTAAAACACAGGAGAAATCTGACATATACAGAAGAAATATTTTAAGCGTTTCCAACACTTGTAACATCTCCCTTCTAAAAGGTGCGAACTGTTGGAATTGTTAGAATTGAGTAACTTTTAAAAAGCAACATGTTCATTCTGCTTAGACTTCACTAATCAGATTTTCCCTTTTAAAAAATGTGGTCGATTTTCAGTGTTACTACAATGACTTGCTGCAAATATTGATTAAGCAGCCTGTGCCTGTATTTTTGCAAAAAAGGAATGATATTTATTGGGCGAATTCTATGTACTGGAGATGTAAATATTTCAATGAGTAGAAAAAGCAAATAAGCATCGAATTTCTCCCCCTCTACAGGGGTAATTAGTTTGTATGTATGTAGGGTTGGGGTGCATAGAGTTTAGAAGAAAAGCTAAGCATCTGAAAGAGTGTTTTTATCTTTTCAGCTATATCGGCTGGTCTAATAAATGATTATTGCCTCTGCCTACAAATCTTCCCCACATACGTCCTAATTATTTCAGAATGTGAATGATAAAGGATTGGAGTTTCTGGTTCAGGCCAGTTCTACTGCCTTTGGTTCATTTATTCATTGTAGCCACAAAATCAACTCATAGTGGCATAAGGGGAATTTTGATAGTGGCTGTGAGACTCCTTAGCATGTAAGATTGTATTTGGATCTTAACATTACATAGAGAATTAAACTGCTCATTTTTGTTATATATGCCAATATACCTGAATGTTTATTTTGATAAACCATTTTCTTTGCCTGTATTTATGTGCAAAATGGGTGGCAGTAACTTTTAACAAGATAGGGCAGTCATTTTTAACAAGATAACCCTGAACTTTTGGGTTGTGGCTTGAGCATGTTTCTTAGGCATTTGAGTGGTATTATCATGGCAGGTTTTCTTTTTTAGTGTAGGGAATAACAGGAATAGCAATCTGCTCCTGCACAAGAAATCTTGTGAAGGAGAAAGGAAGAAGAAAATACTGAAGGTACATTGAATTGTTTTGGTTTTTTTTTTTTTTCCTTCCTCCTTCTAAATGTGCATGTTTTTGCACTGAAGTAGCCTATAAAAAAGCCTTGGGCGTAGTTTATAGGGAAGGTGGCCATCGCAGTCCTGCTTATGGCATCATACTCTGGCAAATCTTTGGGAACTGTAAACTCCTACAAGTTCCTTTGGGAACTCTGTAAACTCCTACTCTGCATGTTTAAATTTCTTCAGAGGGGATGACACTGGCTCTCAATCAGACGCTGGTGTAACGGAAAAGAGCCCATATTGCCAGATGTGGCAGAGATCAGGAATTCAAGGACTTGGCATAGAAACGTCGGCCTGGGAATATCCGGAAATCCTTAACAAAGAAGTTGCTCTGCCTGGAGGAGGACCTCCAGCAGGATTCCTGTAACGAGTGCAGTACTGCCGGGATCTGGAGTGGACCTGCCCAGCTTCACCTCTTTATCAGTGACCTGGAGGACATGGCAGAGCGCACTCTCAAGTTTGCGGATGACAGCAAGTTGGGGGGAGCAGCTGGTACATCCAGGGGCAGGGCTACTGCTCAGAGGGACCTCAGCAAGCTGCAAGAGAGCGTTGACAGGGAACTAGTGAAATTCAGCGAGGACAAATGTAACATCATGCATGGGGAAGGGCTAACCCGTTGTAATGATACAGGCTGGGGAGAAGCTCTGCTGAGAAGGACGTGGGGGCCCTGGCAGACAGCAAGCTCGACACGAGGCAGCAACAAAGGCTAACTGCCTCCTGGGATGTATTAACAGGAGCATAGTCAGTATACGTAGAAGAAAGTGATTTATCTCCCTTTACTCAGCTCTCATTAGACTGCATCTGGAATAACACGTACCCGGTTTTGGGCCCCCCAGTACAAAGAAGGCATGCATTGGAGCAAGTCCAGCGGCAGGTTCCCAGCCTGGCCAGGGAGCTGGAGCACTTCACTTTGAGGATAGGCTTTGGGGGACCTGATAGCAGCCCCCCAGTACCTAGAGGAGGAGGTTATGGAGAAGACCGGCATGGGCTCTTTCCAGCAGGGTGAGAGACAACTATCCTATGAAGTTGGGGTTTTTTGCCCTGCTAGTACGAGATACATTAAGAAGCTAAATATTCTGGAGAACAAAAGCTATGAGACATATAGGCAGAGGGGAAATAGAGAAGGAGGGTATACAAGACATTTAATTTTTGTGTAAGTGAGGAAAAGAGCTGAGAACCTCGATGTATAGAAGAAGTGGGATTTTCTGGGTGGGTGCTCATGGCATAACTTGTCCCAGATTGGAGGCTCATTTTTCAGAAAAGATTGAAAAGATTGGATTTTTAGTTCCACATTTTTTTGAGCAGTTTCATGAAACCTTATAGCATCAGCTTTCCATCAGAAATTATAAGAATTATATTTTATTATTATTGATTGCTGTAGAAATGTTTGTAAAGTTGAAAGATATTGGAAAAAAGTCCTGATAATCTTTTTTTTTTTTTCCCCCTCTTAAGAATTCAGAAAGAACTTGCAGAAATTACATTAGACCCTCCTCCAAACTGTAGGTAAGTTCACCTGGATTTTATTAATTTGGAATATGGAAATGGAATATATGGAATTATGGAAATTGCATAGGGGACTGGAGTAAATTTTAGCTATTCCTTTGTGTGATCACTTCGTAATTTTGGAATAAAAGCCAATAGATAACATGTTTGCCTACATACAAGTAATCGATATGACATACTTCTTAGTAACAAAAGTCATGGTAAAAACTGATGAACCCTACGATGTGTTAACAGATACAGGGTAAAAATCAAATCACCCTTAACTTGAGTTATTAAATCAATAGCATTTTGTTTGATTCTGTAAAATGTAATCTTGGTGGCAGTTGCTGGTATGTTTGATTCCTTTTTCTTGCAAATTGTTAACACACTGTGAATATAATGGAGAAGGAAAAATGTTATAGGCACAAACTATTATTCATCTTCCAACTGTGTTTCTGGTGATCAATTACGATATTCAGGGGAAAATTCCTGCAATAGAGTGTATCATCGCATAGGCTTTCTAATAATGACTTTGCGCTTGTTTGTTTTGGGTTTTTTGTCAGGTACATTTACTTTCGGTGTGTTTAAAATTGGCTTTGAAATGAGTAATGAGGTAGGCCTAGAAACCCTCGCTGCCTGGTGGCCGGGGCGGCATACAGTTGTTTTCAGATGGCTGTCTCGGGCTTCTTATCTGTCAGCTTGACATATGGTCAGTGTTGGAGCTGGGCCAGGGCTGCGCAGTGCTGCTTAAAGGAGCCTCTGCCACTGCACCTCTCGCAGTGAGAGGTCGGTCTCGGTGCAGAAGAATAGCTTCCATACAGTCCTGCCAACCCATTTCAACTGATGTGGTTAGTAGGATTCATTCTATTAGTGCAGTAAAAAGAAAGATTGATAGAAATGGCTGATTGCATGCAGCTTTTATAATGAATCCCAGTACGTTTCAGTATCGAATTAACTAAGCAACTGGTAGTAAAAATGACAGTCAGCTTTATTGTTTTGGTCTCTTGACAAAAGTATGTGTGAGAAAATATTCTAACAAGATTTGATGTGGTTGTGCTGGATCTCAAGATGTAAGTCAAGTGGCTATGTACTAAAGCGCTGCGTAGTGAAGTAGCCTTGCAATAATAGTGTTCAAAGAGTATTTCAGTCAATTAGGATGAACAATTCTTTGCTAGATAAAACATTTTAATAGCTAAGCTGTTCTGTCATACTTACGACTGTGTGCGAGTCTTCAATCACATCAAAGCTGTTTCGTATGGCAGATTTTACTTAGGTGTTGATGACTGATGCCTATTAGTGGATTGATTTGCTGAGATGAATATAAAACTTCAGTCTGTTGTAGAAGAATGCATGAGTCTTTGAACTGAGTCTAAAAGGCTTATAGTTTTTACGGCAGTGTCATTTGTTCTAGTTTTCTGAATCCTTTGTAACAAAGCAGTTGTTTTAGTATACAAGATACTGTTAATTTGATTTTCTTTTGCTAGCAAGTATAAAGTGAGCATTGGCTGTCTTAGTGGAAGGCCCTTTGTTGACTTGCAATTTAAAAAAAAGTGAGCTGGAGATTTCCTGCTTTTTTTCATTATTTACACTAATGATAAAATAGCAATAAAGTGCACTGCATGATGCTGTTTTGCAAAATCAAAAAATTACATTAACTTCGTGTGTCTGCTGCTTTAACACAGTTCTTAAGATGCAGAATTATTTCATGTTGTGATCTTGATAGATAACCATTAGTAACTTTACTATTAGCAAATATGTTTTTATAGTCAATACGGAATCACTTCATTTAGTTTTATGCTCTGTTGACATAGTCTAAACAGTGTTTTCATTTGAACTTCATCTATTTTCTATTATAGTTAAACATTACAAAATAAATACATCAGCCAGACATGATTCTTCAGCATAATGAAGAAAGCCAAGCTATACTACAGCATATCTTACCCTAAAGTATTGATATGTCCTTTCTTGGTTTTAGTGAAATTTAGACCATTGTTATAAGAGGTGTTAGATTTTCTATTAAAAAGACATATTTCATAAAGATAAGTTCCTTACAGATATAGGCTACTTGAAATGGTTGTGATTCCAGCTTACCTTCACTATGTGTGCTCTTTTATATAAAAAATAAATCATGTATGGGCAGTAGGAATGTAATAAATCTCAAAACTAAGCATCACAGAAGATGTGAAGGAAAGCTGTATTATTCAAGAATACTCTCTAAGTAGTTATTTAGGAAGTTCTGATAGGTAGGATATTGAGCTGAATTGGAACTTGGGTGGAATATTGCAAGATGTGTTGCAAAGCTTTCTGTTAACTACAGCAGGCCAAAGCTTCAGGTTTGTCTCATTCAGGAAAAAACCCCAAATGGAACTGTATCTGTAGTACAGTAGCATCCCTTAATGACATGCTAGGCTACACAGTCAGTACAAGCTCCAAGGGAGTTGCAGCTTCTACTTCTGCAGCAGCTGCAATCTTAACGCTTCCCCCACCTCATCCCCACTAAGAGAATAGGCTGTATAATCTTCTTATTTGTCTGGAAGACAAAAAAAGTCTTGCTCACACATGTGCCTTGTAATTGGCAGATTATCACTGCTGTGACTTGCAGCATCTTTCCAAAACTGTAGAAAGCTGTGGATTTCAGAGTTCCTAAAAAAATCTGTCATGTTTGGCTTTAGAAGAAGATTTAATGTTATAAGAAATCAGAGTTGCCTGCCTCCCTAGGTATTCATATTCTGTAGTTTGGGTTCTGGGCAATGGGAAGAGTCCTTTTGACTCCACAAACTTGGGATCATTCCTCAGGACTGAGATGTATAATGTTCTAAGTGTCAAAAAGTCAATCTGGGGGGCATGTGGGAGTTGAGCAGTGTAATCATTGCTATTTTTGGAGGAAGGCATGTCATAAAAAAGCCTGTTATACTTCACATTTAACAGAAAGAACTGCATAGGTTTTGGTGTGTGCTCTGTCATCCCCCCCCACCCTTTACTTTTGTATAGAGCTGAATTTACTGTCAAAGAGAGTCCTGAATGCTAAGCAGGTACATTTGTATTTTAAGTCTGCAGCATTGTGAAATTTTAGTTTGTCAGGAGACAGTATACTTAAGTTGTAGACATTTGCCACTCTTCTCTTTTTTCCCTCCTCATTGAAATACCAAAGTTCGATTGCTAGAAATATTGCACATACTACAGCTTTGAGTAGTGCAGAGTTTACCTTTTCTCATGGGTGATAAAAACCTCATCTTTAAGTATCATTTTCATATGTTGCTTTGCTGGAAGAGGGTAATAGTTGGGAATTCTTGTAGCTAAAATGATGCCTTTTCAAATTTTCCCATATTTTGAACTGCGTCTTGTCCAAGACAATAGATTTCATAGAGTACAACTTCTATTGTCAGTGTTGTGTACTATTTCCCTTCTCACTGGCAAGAGAACAACATCTCTGTGGCAACTTACACCAATTGCTTACATGGGAAAAAAATATTTGGAAAGTATTTAATGTATTTTTAGCTTCTTTCAATGTGAACTTAGCAGCTGGAAACAAGGAGAGCCAGCACAAAGCGAATAGCAGCTCTCTGTGGACACCGCTTGGAGCAACTGCTTAAAATTTTCCTATTAAGTCACTGTTGTTACCTATCTTCTTCTTCATGTTTTCTTTTGATGTTCTGTAGCATATTTGTCACCATTCTTCTCTTTTCTGTGTATTTACTGCAATTCCTTTTATGTGTTATACATTTTGTTTCTTTTTCCTTGTAGCAATATGGGTGATGCTTGAGGCTCAGAAATATACTTTAAAGGGCTGTGCAGCTTAGTGGGCAAATTGACTGGTTCTCGTTCCAAAACAATCCATTTAAAACCCTGCATGTAGTCTTATCTCTTCTATTAGTTTGGAATCACTACATTGATTCCTTGCTTCTTATACTATCTGCAAAACTGATGAACAACCAACATACCTGATCCTAGTATTTTGCTTGTGAAAAGTAATTACACTGAAAAGACTTAAAACCAGTTCTCTTTAGGGTGATGTAGAGAAGAGCCAAGTGGAATGGCAAATTATTCAACTTGGCTTAGGGAGAGAGGTCAGCGTGCCTCATGGATGCCTCTTGCGCTATTAACGACTGTATGGAATCCGACCTTCCTGTTCAATATTGCTCTGACTCTCTTTTTGCTGAAATGGTGAGGCCAGAATCTTCACAACTTTAAGGGATTATGTGAACTCCATCAATTTAAGTTATTGTTCTCAGGGCCATTTGTTTAAACTCTTGCCTAGTGCTACTTTAAAGCTAAGAAGATGGCACAAGTGTCAGGAGCAGAAAAATGTTAGCACAATTTCATGGGAAGACTGGGAGGGAGAAGACTGTCAGCCTTGCTCTAGGATGCAGAGCGATGGAAGTGTAGGGACCTAGAGCAGCAGCTGCAGCAAGTATTTATCGTGCTGCCCTGGTGTACTCGAGTCGCCTTCCTTCCCTCTCACTCGAGGAACTTGTTGAGGACTCTTCCCCTCTTCCCTGTGTGTGTGCACACACACAAGCACAGGAGCGCTCACGTAGCTTTCCGATGTGAGCAAGGAGATGCCTTGCCATTTTTTAGATCATATGCTCATGGCATCAGTTTGACTTGGGAGTGGGGGGGTCTGAATACTTTGGCTATGTATGTTTCCTTAAAATATTTGAATAAATGTGAAAATATTTGGAGAGAGCAGAGCAATGTCTTCTCCAAACGCAAAAACAATTCCTCTTGGGAGCTGGAAGGACTCTTGTTTTTAAAGCAATTTGCTAAACTTAAATTTGCTTATCTTTTGGTTAATCTCCTTTAGCTTGCACAGAGAATTTACATAATGATTTTGGTAGCATTAAGCGCTTGCTCAGTAACACTGCATCCTCTTAGGTAGTGTCCACTACCTATTTCACTGCCTTTATATGCTTGTTGAGTTCTTTTTGCCCTTGTGCAGAACACACAGGCTACTTCAGTGAGGTGCTTCCTTGACCTGAAACCAAAGAAGAAACTTCAAGGCAGCATAGGCACGGAACAGTGTGTCTTTATTTGCTGGTTCCTTTATAAAACTCTGGAAGCACAAAGGGTGATCAGCATCATACTCATGGTTGTTGTATCACTTAGGAGTATAGGTGTATAGTGGCTCCTCTGGCTAAAGAAAGGCTTAATCCTATTTCTTCTGATAGGGATTTCACCAAAGGAGGACCTAGGCACAAAATTCAATTGGAAAAAAATCCCCAAGGTCTAGCAGCTTATATTTTTATTTTAAAAGGAACTGTGATCAGTGATTTTGATTGCTTGAGTTAGGGATGCATCAATCTGTTGCCATAGGCACATGACTGCAATGCATGCGATGCTAATGTGTGAGCGGGATGAAAATCGGAATAAGGAATGCTTTCTTTGAACGTTTTTCCTCACAAACATTTCCAGCCTCCTTAGTATGAATCTGGGCTCTATTCCCGTTACATTATGTTACCCATGGAGTTTACCTTCTGCCTCTATAGGCTTCCTTTGATCTGCTGCTAGTTTTCTATAACCTTCTAGAGAAAATGTGACACAGAAAATTGTATAGAACTTTGCCTGGCTAGGCCTTGTTGAGAATTTACAGCAAACAGCAAAACTTAATCAAAAAGATATGCATAGAAGCGGTTGATATTAATGTGCAGAATCCTGTTGTTTTTAAATCTGTGATGTATCAACATTCATTTGAGGATAAGAATGAATGTCAAATGTATTTGAGTGCTCATTGCAACTGCTTTATTTTTTAATTTTGATTCCCTTTCTGCTTGAAAAGCAGCAAGAAACATGTCCCAAAAACATGCAAGTTAACGATCGCACTGGGATTATATTTTATAATAGCAACTATGCTATATTTTATCACTTGAGTTAGCTTGCCTGTTTTTTATAACTGGTGAGTTTTTTAGATTTATTAGCTTGGTACCTTGAAGTACCTCAGATGAAAAGTGTCAGGTTACTTTTTAATGTGTAATCTTTTAATTCCTTCTGCTATTTTCTTTTAAGACAGTGCAGGACGGTGTCACTTGTGTTTTAAGGTCTGAAGCATGTAACTGTACTAGAAGATATTTTTTTTTTAAATACCTGTTTATTTTCACTGTAAAAGTCACCTTACAATGTCATATTGTTCACAAAGCATCTGTTTTTAAAAAATAACACACAGATATTTCTTTTCATGGGTCTTCCATGTGTGAAGATGCAGTGTACGTGGTAGGCCATCTGAAGTATAGCTGATGTTTCTTTACTGATATGGTATCTTTGAAAATGTATGTTTGATATGAAAGATTATCATGAAAGCACTGAGCTTTTTTTTTATTATTGAATAAACTGAATTCTGAATATCTACTTGATTCCACTTCTGCTTGTGGTCGTGGGATGATTTTAGGATTTATTAGATGCAGCACTCAAAAGCTTCAAGTTGTATTGCAGGCATTGGTGGCTAGAAACCTTAGCAACTTTCATGAAGACGGGGGGGAGGGGGGGGGGGGTCAGTAAAGGGAGCCTGGCACTGGCTGCTTGCCAGGACTAGCAACTTCACTCGCTGATGATGAAGTAAGGAACTGGCTGACAACACCCATTAATACCTCCCAGCATAACAATACTTCCACATGATTTCTGCCAGTTCTCCCAGTTTTTGAATTATGACAACTCCCCTCCCAGGTGGAAAAGAAAAGAGAAAATAGTATTAGAGAAGAATAAGAGTACTTAAGCAAGCACTCTGTGAGTGCAGATTTGGAAGGTCGGGGATGCCAGAGCACGTCCCATGGGACAGCTGAAGCAGGGAAATGAGTGGAGATGGGGACATAAGGAGGAGTCCTGATGATCACACATTCCTTGAAGCAGGACAGGGCAGAAAAGTGCCCAAAAAGGAGCCTGTACAGGACATGGAAGGGATCATTGATATTTGCAATGTGCTTAGTGCTAAGATTAGTAAAGCTCTAGTTTAAATTGCAAGTGTGGGCAAAGTAGAGTGGAGGACTGTAACAAGGGTAAAAAGAAACACTTTGATGCTTTTAAGTGTGGGGAATTCTGAACAGATAAATTTTCTTCCAGTGGTTTCATTGAGTTGCGGCTGTTCTTTGTAAGTTGGTCTCCTAGGAAGTACAAGGGCAATCCACAATGCTTTCAGCTCCAGAATTTTTAGGACTACCTTCCATAGACATTTATTTTGTTCTCATCTACATAGCTAAACAAAGCTGGTTTTTTTTTTTTTCCCTGTGAGCCTGAATTTGGTTTATAACATAAAACTGATATTATGTATGCATGTTTTGGTAATCTCTTCAATACAGCCCTCATAAAACACCCAAAAAAACTTTCCCCCACCAAACCCTAAAATAAGTGTGTTAAATAAACAGTCATTGCTTGCCAGTGAGGGAAACAAGACCACGTTGGCTGAGACTTTGCATCATTGTTGGGAGACTTTGCAAAGAAATATCTAAATGTGTAGCTTTTAAATTTAGTTAGCTAGTTCTGTGGGGGTTTTGTCCTATTTTTTTTCCTAAATGTAGACTAATGTCTTGTATAAAAACTACACAAGGAACAATTTCTTTACAGAAATTTGATAGAGCAGAGTTATTTGAAAGTGTGACTGTAGTAGGTACTATTGCACTGAACAAGCAATCACTGCCATTTCGTGATAATCATGTAAGAAACATGCTTTTATTAGCAACTCATTACCCTTTAGTAAATTATTCATTATTGAATAAATGGGGGAAATGGAAGGTACTTTGTCTGTTGGTTGGGACTGACAGCATTACTGATAATGAAGTATTTGTTTCCTTAAATAAATGGCACAATCTCAGAAGTGCCTAATGCTGTCGTCTTCAGTACATCCATATTTGATCATAATTTGAACTCTGATCGTCTATGTAATACTTACAAATTATTTCCTTTTTAAGAAAATTTTTTAAAAGCGTCTGATGAATTCATGTTATTTCCTGAATGCCATTGTGTACCTCTTATTCCTTCCATAGAAAAAAAATAGTGTTTTCCTCTCTCCTTGGAAATCTATTAAAAAAAAAAAATCTTTCTCAGTTCCAATACCACAATTCTATAGCTTTTTAACAGCTGTTAACTTACGCACTTTTTTGGGGGGCTTTTTGGTGTTGCTGGTTTTGTTTTGGATTTACATAAGCATGACAGTCTAAGGCAATGCTGTAATTTATCTTTTATTCTTGGTATACACAGAATGTGTACAGATTTACAGTTAATAGTCTGAATTCACTGAAACTGTTTTCCAAAATCTCCTGGCAGAAAAGCTGCAGTTTAAGACTAAGAAGTTACAAACTAATAACAGAGCACGCTTTACAGTGTTTCAGAAACAAACTATGAAATTGATCTGGGTGCTGTTTTCTTGGTGTGCAATAAAACTTATTTATGCTGTAGTTACACATTTGCAGCTTTGTTACAAGCTTTTTGGGGTATCTAATTGGCTGCAGCTTTGAATCATATCATAA
>JANHGO010000053.1:47158245-47174700 GCA_024606505.1 Aquila spilogaster | reverse complement strand
AAATTTATGCCAGAATCTGAAGTTTCCTCTGATTAATGTTAACAAAAATAGCAGAGAGCCAACTGTTTCTGTTTTTTAGGGAGAAATATGTAATTAAATACATAATTTACTGTCTCCTCTGCACAAAAGCCATATTTATGTGGCCTTTATTAACTTGAGATGCATACTGTGCTTAGAGAAGGCTATAGGTGAGTGATAATATACTTTCTTGACACTTCTAGCCTTTTAATGTTGTAAATATTGTAGAGGCCATGATGGTGACTCTGTAGCTAAAACTGTAATATAAGGGTTTGCACTTAGTTTAGGAGATGGAGTTATTTTTCAAGAATAAGCAGTACACAGTTACAGCAATTACTCTTTGAGTTAACACTTGACACAGCTGACAACTTAAAGCTTAAATTTCTCAAGGTTTTTTCTGGTTTGGGTGTTGTTTGTTTTCTGTTGTTTGGTGGTTTTTTTTTTTAATTTAAAACTTAGTATAACCTTTATGAAATTTGGAGCTTAGTATAGCCTTTATGAAATTTAGAGCTTTTGAAGGCATTTGTTCTGTGTTGTCTGGCTGTAGACAGTCTTTTTGTATAAATTCAGTAGTGACTCTTCATAATGAAATTTCTTTATCAGAAAATAATATTGTTGTTCAGTAGAGAAATAGTGAATAATTTCATTCTTTCAAAACAATTGCCTTATTTTTAGTGCAGGTTGGTTTTTGAGGGAGGAGGGCTTTTTACTTCTGCAAGATTAGCTGATGTTCGATTTAACTTTTGTTTGGGAAGTATTGACAGTAATCACCGCTAAAAATATACATCATAAATCTAACAGAAATTATTATCCTTCTTATTATAACTTCAAAATTGTCAAAGGAAATTCTTTTCTTTCTATGACACCAGTGCAGTATCTTCTGCATCAGTCATAATAATATGGGTAATGTATAGAAACCTGTAGTAACAAATCGGATTTATTTTACATTTTAAGGTGTTGTAATTCTAAAATGACAAATAAGTGTTTTATTACACTAATTTATGTTTAGTCTGTTTACACATAAGAAGGCAGTATAAAAGAATTTATACTTCAGAGCTAAATAGGTTGGTTTTTTTTTTTTCCTAAGATAATTACAGTATGCTTAGAATAAATATACAGTGTCAGCTGTAAGGTCATTTTACTAAAGATGTGATCCAGAGAATTTAAAAATGCTGTACAGTCTCACTATTTGGTATCTTAGGTAGCCTAAATAGGATAAATATGTGTATTACCTATAAAATTAGGCATGTTATAACCCTTCAAAAGAGGATGGATGGAATGGAATGCATTTAATTTTCAGATAAGTCTGTGATTGAAAAATTAGATGTCTGCCTAGCATGCAATTTCAGATTTGTTAATATAAATAATTGATTGCTAAGCTCATAGCTGTGGCATTTAAGGTTGAAAACCAGGGATAAAAAATAGTTTCAAATTTGGGACTTGCAACCAGGGTGGGTTCACAGGAAAACAGTTTCAGAACCGCTATGGTAAATGCAGTGCTAGCTTTTGCAGTAACATAAAGTAATCGTGGATGGGATCCGTTAAGTGTTCTGGGTTAAACTGGAGTTTAACTGGTTGGCTGGAGTTAACTGGGCTTGAATGTTGCACAGGAATTTTGACTGAGTATCTAGCATGAAAATGGACCATTGCCGTTGTTTCAGATTTTGTTGGACAGCTTGAAAAGAAGGGCATTCTTGACTGGACTTCTTACAGAAGAGTGTCTGGCTTTTGATTGCTGGATAAGCGTTAGCCTTGATCCAGGTTATGTTGGAGTAAATTCATTTTTCTGCAGCCGGCATCATAGGAGACACTCGGGCTTGCTCATTCACAATACTTTGTAGGAGCGCGCTTCTCGGCACAGTACCTCCCATCCTGAAGGACTGATTTTGCTGGCTGGGTCAGAAACACAGTCATGGCTTCTTGTATCTCCTGTATACAGTCTGCCACATTGCCTGCCAAAAAAAGTCCTCTGGAATCACTTTGTGACTAGGGTACAAAGAGCAGGTTCTTTGTGTTGCCGCTCCCTTTCCTGAGGTACTTGTGTAAGATCTGCCATAGTTTGGCTCAGAGAAAATAGCCAGCTCTAATGGGGGGAAAACCCCAACACCCAATTCCCCCCCATTAGCCGTTTGCTTATTTGTGTTCTGTTATAGATAAAATAAGACCTGTCGATCTATAAAAATATTTCTAAAAGAGGGCTTGCTTCGCTGCCATGTCTTATTCACAGCAATGTCCTGTCGGTAGCAGGAAGAACAGTAAAACACTTTGACACACAGTGTGCACATTACAAAAATGAAGTGTCATATCAAAAATGGCTGTAAACATTTTCACAGTCACTTGTCATTGCACGTTTGAAGGTGGGAAATTTTTAGAGAAGATGACTCAATTTGCTTCCTTCCCTGCATGTCTGGGCTGCCTAGAAGGGAAGAAGCATCTATTTAATACGGCATTTCAATGGGCTGTTGTGGGCACGACTACTATAATCCTGGTTGTCTGAGTATGTTCCTCAACAGTCTATCAACACAGCGATTAGGCATCAGTGCAAGAGGACTATTTTGAATTTTGATCCAGCATTAACTGAATTATAGTTTTGGGTTTTTTTGTTGTGATTTTGATTTTTTTTTAACTTGTAAACTGTAGTCTTCAAAGAATAAGATCAGGTGATCACAAGTGTCATTGGGATGGGGAACTGTCTAGCTGATAGGCACCACATGATCAACTCAAGAATCTCATTTGAGTCTGGAATTACTGTAGTGTAAATCAGATTTAAATTCATGATTCAAGTATAATGACCTCCTGCATTGCAAACCTCCCTGAGAGACATTTAATTAATAATGTATATTAACTGTGAGTGTTTTGGCATGTATGTGTGGCATACATTTTCAGGTAGCCACAAATACAGCCTCAAAAGCCCACAGCGTGGTGGCTGTAGGGTGACGCATTATTAAGATGTTCTGCAGCAACCTGCTTTGCTCCTTACTGAATACAAATAGCTGAGGGATGACAGCTATCTCGGTTTCAGTAGAATCTTTATGATTTATATGATAATGATAATTTTATTCTGCTGCCAGTACAGAGCACTTTGCAGACTGATATCAAGGTTAATTGTCACTTTGAAAAGAAGTGAAGCACAGTCTGCCAACCTGATGCTTTGCTCAGCTGAGAAAGATAATTGTTATTCAAGTAGTATTTAAATGAGCCCAAATGCTGATAAATATACAACCAAAATATTTTATTTTTTTGTCTCATGTTCATTCACTGTGCTAGAGAATGAGGTCATCACTATGTATAAATATCACTAATGGACGCTGTAGTAAAAACATGCTGAGTATTTACAAGGAGTGGGTTTCCCCCCGTGTGGGCTGTGGGGAAATACTTTAAGCTTGAGTTCCTCTTGTCAACACATCCTAATTCTTTTATGTCTGTGGTTGCTTTTAGCAGTTGTTCTGTTACCTTATGTATGACTCCTTATGCACTATGACCTGACCTTACTGACTCATCTGAGAGGTTTACAATTTGTGTTATGCCTTGCAAGTTTTTAGGGTTACTCCATGCTCCACATATCTCACATCGTTGATTCTAAAGATAACTTACATTTTTTCCTCTAGATTTGGGGAATTGTAAGCAGCCCAGTGGCCAGAGAAATAATGCAGAAACATGCAAATATGACTGTAAATTGCCAGGTTGGGTTTTCTTAGTAGCTGCACAACTTTTTAAGAGAGCTGGTCAGCTGTATGCAACAGTGTAGTCCTATATCCCAGAGAGCCATGAGGCTGTCCCAAAATCTGGGACTGGCTTTGTTCAATTTACATAACCTCTTTTACCTTAGGGTCTTCAAAATTAAGGCTTTACTGTGTAGCTTTCCCTCTTTTTGAAATATTTTAATTGAATAGAATGCATGTGCTTTGTTCCACCTGCTGCTACCCTGGAGGATTTTTTTTTCCCCCTGTGCTGTTTAAAAATGATGAGCTGCAGGGGTCTCCTAGCCTTGAGAATTTTTAATTTATTTTGGTGCAGTAGTAGCTTTATCTTGATACTTGTACTGCTGTTCTTTTCCGCACTGCTGAACTGACTTTTTCCTGATTCACATGGAAACTTCTGGTTTATGTTTAGTGATTTGTTTGTTGCTAATATTTCAGTGAAGTGGGTTCTGTTTGTTTAGGGTTTTTTATTATTTAGAATGTTAATTTGATGCAATTTTGGGGCTAAATTAATAACTGGTGTAACTCTACTAGACAGACTACGCTGTAAATATGAAAAAAAATTGCACAAAGCACAGTAAAATGATAGAATAGTTACTTTTAAGACTTCAGGAAGTAAAGATAAAATAAACTTACCTTAGTGGTTTATGTAGAGGGAATGATTTTTGCCATGACCATCCATAAATTCCTGGCGAAGGTGTTTGCATATTATTACTTTGTAGGAGGACAGTTCATTACTTACTGGTAAGAGACCACTTACTTGTTAATTTAATTCTGTTATTTAATATGCATTATAGTCCTGCGGCTGAGAAGCATAAATTCTTAAATGGATTGTTTCACTCCTAAACAGTTCCATACGTTTTTGTAACATTTTTAGATTCTGTATTGCTTAGTAGCTTTCCACATGACTAATGAAGATTTTAACAAACAAAATGGAAAAGGGCCAACTTGTAATTGTTAGTGCAGTAGCATAATCAGGCATACACGGTTTGTTTGTTATAGCTCAGCAATAGAACAATGTTTCAAAGAGAAAACACGCGGAGATGATTAGTAAGTACCACAGTGATGTGAGACTGTCCAACTACAGAAGCAGTCTAGCTGGGTTATTCATATAAATACTTAAGGGGCACTGATAATGTCTAATTTTAGTAGCCCTTTACATTGAGTTACTAAGAAGAAAAATGAAAGGGGTTTTTGCTTGGATAAATGGATGTGTTGTAGAAGAGTAGCACATGCTATATGTTGTACAAACTACCAAACCGATTAGAGCTTACTTTACGCAAATATGAGAAGGTGAAAAATATCTGGCAGGAAGACAGTTACTTAATAAAATGTTTATCAGATGTTTATCAAAGATAAGCAACTTCAGGATTTGCATTGTAGCAATTACAAAGGCTGCCAAATGAGCATCCTTTCCGACAGTGTATTGATTGAACTAAAGAAATGGAATCAGAAATAGCAATGCAGTGTGATAAGTAATGAAGGGAAGACTCAACTGCATAATAGTTGTTTTTACTGCTTTTCAGTCTATTTTGCTGAATTTGTTGGAAGCAAGCTTTAAAACAAAACAAAACAAAAACCCAAAACACAACCAGGAAGAAAAAACAAAACAAAACCCCAAACTGTTACTGAGTTTATGCAAGAATCCGAATGTATTTGATTCATAAAACTGTGCTGTTGCTTGGTCAGTTGAATAAATATGAAACTTCTTGTATTTCACTTCAGAATTTTAATTCTCCCTAACTATTTCAGATATCATTCTGTGTCTTTCTGTGGCAGGTTTGAAAGTAGCATTCCACTGTGAGTTATTCCTGGCTTCATCTAGGTCCTAGAAAGTGGTCATTCTCTTGAGAATTCGGTATCAAATATAGAATGCTTGTATAGTGAATAGAAAAAGGTATATTTGCTGTTATCTGTGGAGAGACAATATATTAGTGTCTGTTTTTCAAGAGTAAATGCCATTCAATCCTAAAATTTCCATTGAGCTTACAGATTAATTTTGCTCACAATTTCACTCACCCTTTAACAAAACAATTGGCTTGCAAGCCTCATGCTGTTTCTTCCAGCTTCTGCTACGTGTTCTTTCATCCCCTTGATACAGTGCCTTGAATCAGCTTTATCTAAATATGCAGGCTATGAAAGCTGATGAATTGGTTGAATTAGTTTTAAACTGATTTTAATTAAAAAGTGTCCAGATAGATTTTTGAAATCTTTAGTTTCTGTCTTATTTAGGGTTATATTAAGGCTATTGATTTTAAACTGAATCAATGTAAACCTTGTTTCTAAATGTTCCTGTAGCTTTTTGACTGGTTTAGCTAGAAATAGTCTTAAGTCATGTGTTTTTCTTGAACAGTGCCAGTTTATGCATAGGCAAGCCTTCAGCTAGGTGTCCATTTTGCTTCTTTCTTCATTAATTCTTTCTGAAGAAAAAACAGAAAGTCCAGGAACTAAGTAGTGTGTTGGAGAAATGTCAACTAACCATAGCTAACTTCTTCATCTTTACAAATTTTATTGGTTTCAATGATTCTATTTGACAGGAGCCTTATTTTAACACAAAAGATACTTTTTGGAGGGAAGGTCAACATATGTTGTACAACATCATTTTTAATGGCATCTGCTGTACAATTGCCATTAAAATGACATTCTGTAGAGAAGAGAAGGCTCAGGGGGATCTCATTGAAGTGTATAAATACTTAGAGGGTGTAAAGAAGATGGAGCCAGGCTCTTTTCAGTGGTGCCCAGTGACAGGACAAGAGATACTGGGCACAAACTGCAACACAGGAGGCTCCACATCTGAACATCAGAAAACACTTTTTCACTGTGAGGGTGACCAAGCACTGGCACAGGTTGCCCAGGGTAGTTCTGGAGTCTCCATCCTTGGAGATATTTAAACGCTGTCTGGACACAGTCCTGGGCAACTGGTTGTAGGTGGCCCTGCTTGAGCAAGGGGGTTGGACCAGATGACCTCCAGACATCCCTGCCAACCTCAGCCGTTCTGTGATTCTGTGATAATTACATTGTTTGGGTTTTTTCTTGTTGAAAAGCATGAATATTCCAGCATTTTTGAGTTGACAGGTCATTAAAAAAACTAGGGTCAGTTTTTTTTTTTTTTTTTTTTTTTGACTGAAACAATGAGGGTGAGATGGGGTTTAAAAATAGACTGTGCATGGTGGTTGGCTTGCATTCTGTGAGTTTAGCTTTACTCCGTATATAAACATGTTCATTGCAAATTTTGCTTTTGTTGTACCTTAAGAAATCCTGTGCAGTGTTTCTTGTTACAGCTGAGTATAGCTTGTGTTTGCAGACAACTAAAGGATGGACTTAGAGAAGCCATGGAATGGATGTGCAAAACTTTTGCCCTTTTCGAATTGACTGTTAATTTTTTTGCCTGACACTTAAATTCACTAATTAAATCTTTGAAAATTTTGCAGAACTGTTTTGTTTGAGCAACTTGCAACTACTGTACTCACCTGGATTGTACTATTTTATATTTAGGATTCTAATAAATGAAATTGGCCAACTGTTGTCTTGTAACAGCAAAGTTTAATGCTGTTAAGTGCTTTTGCTTGCTTGTTTCAATGAAGTATATATGCAGTCATGAAGAACTCTGTTCTTTATCCTGAACAATTTTTTTTTCCCACACTTGAAAGTTACTGGACTCCTTTGCATTTATTGCATTTCCTTTTGAATCAAAAACCAAGAGCCAGCCAGTTCCTTAAGGCTTTCTAAATCCATGCAGCTGAAATCCCTCTTAAACATGTAACCAGTTTCATATATACTCAGACACATCTTCCCCCAGGAAGAGATCAATCAACAACTAACCTCAGAGGGATCCTGCAGAATTGCCAACCCCCTGTTACCAGCAGTGGTGTGGCTCCTGGGCTGCATGACAGAGGATCCCTGTCTGCCCTAACACTCTCTTGCTGGCATGCCGGAATGGTAGTAAGTGGTTTAAAAAAACCCCACCCATATTACTCAAAAAGTTCTGTTATATCAGAACAGTAAACATTCTAGTTTAGCTCAGCAAAAAAAGGAGTAAATTATCAACCTTAATTGCCTTACAATGGCATTGAATCAGCAAAAAAGTCCTTGCTGATGAGACATTGAGCATCTTGTAGGTTAGATGAAGAACTGGCATCGAATAAGCAAATAAAAAGTCTGGACCTGTACTGGCTCTGTACAGAGTCATGTCATGTGCCACTGTACTGAGTTTCTGAACATGATTCTTAAGAGGCAGGAGTGGCATTCCTGAGATGGCAAATAGAAGCATCTTTCACCAAAGATGAGGAAGAAGAAATGATCTGAGGGATGTGTGGAACACTACTGATTTTGTAGGGAGAAATTCACCTTCTGTAAGGTTGGGAGACACTAATTTAGCATGCAGACTACATTAAAAAAATACACATATGCAATGATTTTTTCTTTGACAAATAACACGCATACATTCATTTGAAAGACTGTTTCAGATTAATATAATATACATATGATTTGGGGTTGAAATTTATTTAAAAGTTCACAAAGTCTAAGAATAAAGTTTAAAAAATGATGGCCATGTATTTTTTTAAAAACAATGTTTCTTCTGTTTCAGCACTTTTTGTTTAAAAAAAAAAAAAAACAAAACAAAACCAAACTCTAAATCTTTTAAAGGGTCCCTTTGAAGGGCTGCACTTTAAGGCTAGGTATATTGATCAGTCTGGAATGCAGTGTTTGCATCATTTTGGTGTTCTTTTTTTTTTTTTTCCTTCCTTCAACTTAATTTAACCAAATAAAAACAAAAAATCAGTTGTTCCTTACAGTCCATTAACTTTATAAACCACTTGGATTTCATTTGTGGACAACTCGGTCCATTCTTGTTACTGCAAAGCTTTGGTTCTCTAATTTTCAAGGCTTAACAGTTAATGCTTGTGTCATGCTCCCAGTAATTTTATTATTAAAGTTGAAATCTTATTATTTAATTACAGTTTAATGGAGAGCAGACAGAGTAACTTCAACATTATTTTATATAAGGGTAACACTGAGAGAGGAATGTGCTGTTGCTGACAGTCCAAGTATTCCTTAAAAGATATATTTTCCTGAGTTAACCCTGTCTAAAGAGCCACATGGTTCCTCATGTAAGAAGTAAAGATTCCTAAAAAACCTTTTGAAAATAGCTTTTAAATTGCTATCCAATTTGAAGTAGCCGATCCAGAGGATAAATTTAACAAGAATACCTTTGCTGCCAATTTGTTCTTGTATAAACATTCATATTGTAAATAGTCATATGTTTAAGAAAGAACTCTATTTAGACCTTGTAGTTAGTGAACCTGTTCATCATTAAAAATGCCAGTGCGTGTGACATAGCAGTGGCCTTTTCATACCACAGGAACTGGAAGAAACTATATTAACCAAGTAATCCGGATAGGAGTTGAAATTAGGGGGAAAACTGAGGGTATTCATTGGGACTTCACTGGGTTCTATGAAAATGGCAAGAATTTATATCTAGATCAACCACTGAATTGTAGTTGCGTTTAGACTGTAGATTGTCTGCAGCAGAATTTGGGAAAAATACTCCTTGTAATGTAATTCCCCAAAATACCAATGGCATTAAGACAAATGAAAAATAGCTTGGGTACCCAAAGCTTGGAGCATCTTTCTTACTCTGATAGCTTCCGTTCTTTCTTCCGAAGTACTTGGAAAACTAGCTGTTTAATGTTTTTGGTAACAAGACGTCCATCCCTTGTGGTGTTTCATGGTTTATTCTAGCCACTTCAGTTACCTCTCTTTATTTGTTTATTTATGTTCTGCTACTTCTTGTTACAAAGGGGAGGCAAGCCCTCTCGACTTGTCACTTAGGTCTATACAGGTAAAATGAACAATACCAGAGTGTGTTCTTGGACTATGAAACTCAGTTTTTAGTATTACTTAGTTATTAGAACAATCTGGCAAGGCTTTGGACAGCATCAACCAGTATTCTCCTGAGCAAATCCTGAGCATGGCTAGGGAGAAGGAAGGCTAAAAGACATTCCCATCCAACAGTTGCATACTTTGAAGGGTAAGGGAGTATGGACACAGTCTGTTCTGTGCCAGCTGGCCTTAGTGCCAGCAGACAGTCCTGGCATGTTTAATTTACTGTTATAGGCACAGTCTTTGTCTTATACACCATCATGAACAGAAACCGTGCAAATCTGGGCATGTTTCCATGCTGAGGGCATATATATGAGGGGTTATATACAAATTGTCTGTTAGATTACTTCTAGGTTTCCCCCTTACTGCGGGGTGGTGTTGAAAGAGTGACTTTCATAGCTATGATTGGGCTGTATTTACTCAGAACGAGGGCCACCAGGTGATGCTGGGAAATACCTTGGGCCGTGGTTTTGCATAATTGTCTAGACAGGATGTTTTGGGAATGTAACCCACTCTTCTGAATGCAATGTTGTGTTAGTGTTTTGGTATTGCTATGCAGCAATAATATAGTTATTCATGTCTCTTAAAACATGAATGTAATGACACTGATATTAAAAGGTGATAGAAATTTCATGAAAATCGTGTGTGAATTAAAAAGGACCCCATGTGCCAAAAGGGAACAAGGCAACTGCATGCCTGGCTTGTACCGAAAGATCAGAAGTTTGGCGTGTGAGTCCAGCTGACTGCCAAGAAATATCACCCATACCCCATTTCATTATTTGGGGCTGTTGGCATTGATGATGGTTGCTGTTGCTGGCCTTGCGATGTGGGAAGACTGTTTCAAGGCTGTCACTTCAGGTATGCCTCTGTTGACTTTTCAGATTATGTCAAAAGGTGATATGAGGGAGGGAAAAAAAAGAGTATTGGTATCACACTTTCAGCTTTTGTTGGCCAGAAATATAAGACTTCAATTTGCAATGGCAGAAAATTATGCTTTTGCAAGTTAACTTCTCAGATGTAAAATGTCTGAGAAGAGCTTCCATCCTCTCCCAAAGCAGAGCAGTTGTTAACCTGGTCAAAAGTTACCAAAATGTGCATTCTAATTCTTTAAATGGCTGCTCAGTGACTTTTTACATGGGAATATAATTGATGGTGTCAGTTTTAATAAATAATTCAGTAGTTCTTTCTCTTTGATTGTATAGCAGGATTTGTGGATAATAGAGGTCTGAGGACTAAGTGTGACTGATGAGAATGGATGGCATATTGCTATCAATCTTGTCACTTTTTACCATGTGTAAAAATTGAATTTGAGTTATTGACCATCCCACAGCATATTTGTCCTCTCACTGTGTGTGAACCAAAAACATGCTTAGAAGGTAATTATTAAACTTTTTGTGCCTGAAATAACCAATGCAAGTTACATAGCTCCAGTGTTGGCTTTACTGATTTTATTTATTTATTTATTTACTACATGGAGAGTGTGAAACTCACTTGTTTAATTCTGAATTTAATTTTCTTGTAGTTTAGCTTTAAAAGAAATTTACACTTGTATTTACTGTTCTGAAGTCAAACTGTATTTGATCATTTCGTGTGGTGAAAAAGAGCTTATTTGACTCTAATAATTACGATGAATGCTTTATAGTAAAATGACATGGTCAATAAATTAAGATGTTATAATAGCATTTATTCTTCTGTGTGTCTTTGCTTGACATAAGAATAAATATCTTTGGCTAAATTTGGCTTATTCTGCCTAACTACCATTTTTTTTTCTTTCTCTCTTTTTTGCCTCAGTTGTAATTCATGATTCATCAGCTTGGAGTCTTTTCCACTCTCTATTCATCTTCAGTCTTAATAGGAATTCTGATTGACTCTGCTTGATTCTTAGACATACCTTTGTGTATGGTGATGTCCAGCAATCAAAATATTGTTGGATGTTTCTCTATTTGGGTGTGTGCAGGGAGAGCAAGAAACCATTTCTATCCACCATATTTCTTGCTTGTTTTTCCTTGGAGATTTTTTTTTTATATCACTTTCCTTTCAGGGTTCACTGAGCCCTGAATAGGGTTGGAGCATGGTAAGTATTATCTCTGCCCTACCAGCCTTTCCCCTAACCTAAAATAGATCAGCCAGTGATAATGTCATGTAATTGCAAGTTGAACAACCTTTTTCTCCTTTGAGACAGAATATATTATTATTACTTTTGGGAACTGATTTGATCAGGGATTATAGTGGAAGCTTGACTTCCTTTTAGGTATTTTCCCATAAAAGAGAAGCTCTGCCTGAAGACATGGAATGGAAAGCTTGGCTTCTTCCATGTTCCAAAAGGTTGCACATGGAGTGGTTTCCACTCACCACCCCCCTCTCCATCCCCCGACTCCTCTTTCTGTATCAACTTTATTCAGTTCAAAAGTTCTCCCTCTCAAAAAGAAAACTGAACTCTTCTGTACACCAGTTATTCCACTGTGCTGTGTGTCTATAGCCCAGGGTATAGTGCTAGGAACACTCCAGAGCATACAGCTCTGCACTTTGAGCCCCAAGCTTCGGCCTAACTCCTAAATCTTGCTTCCAGATCTCTCCCAGCCCTTCCTGCATTGTTGATACTCTTAGGAGCCGTGGGGACTAGTTCACCCCAAACACTCTCTGGCATACCACACAGATACCATGTCAGGTCTGCTACTTTGGTGCTTAGAATGCTGGTCATCATATGGTCTTCCCTGGCATCCTTAAGCTAGCTGTGCGTTTGATAATTAGTCCCCTGTCCCCTTTCCTTCCCACTGCAGGACCTTTTTTCTCCTGAGCATCAGCAATAGGGAGTAATATCCTGGACATCAATTCCTCTGTGCTGTCCCTGTAACCCTCCTGTTGATGTATCTTTCTGTCTTTGTGTGTTTGTTTTGGGGGTGTTTTTGGTTTTTTTTGGTTTGTGGGTTTTTTGCTTGGTTGGTTTGTAGGTTTTTTCCATTTGGCCAAACTATCTTCAAAGGAGAGTATTTTTATCCCTGGCATCTATAAGCTGCCTGCAACAGGCGCGTACTTGCTATACGCATTACACATCATACGTTAACTGAGAAATCTTCGATTGCCAAGTTGGTCTTAAATGATTGTATAATGCCATACCATGCTCCAGAAATTATTCCTCTTCGTAGCTTTAAATTTGTTGTGCCTATGTGTGTTCCAGTAGAGGCCAGAAGGTTAGTGCACAGGTAGTACATAAATTTTTTGTAATCTGAACGGGTTGATGGCTTGATCACCTCCCTTCACCGTGAGGGATGCGAAATACTAGGGCATATTGCAAAACTTTTGTTAAAGCCAAAACAAGCTTGACTTCAGGATTAGGTTTTGGATTTTATTAATGAAAAATCTGTGGAGTTGAACTTCACCTTTTGGTGGGGAACAGGATGGGAAGGCATTTTGGTAGACAATTGAAGGTCCTTTAAAATAATTCAGAACACTGGCACAGATGAATAGACAATATTGTTGATTGCCACATGATGAAACTTTTTCAACTAAAATGAAATGCCAAGCATGTGCTGTTTGCATCAGTGGATAAGGAACTGTGTCCTGTTTAAAACAAACAACCTTGCCCCACGCCTGTCTACGCTCATTCAACTTTGTCTACAATCCCGATTGACAGTGTATATTCTCTCCAGACTGAGTATCAATAAAGCATAAATATCTTGAATAGATGTAGTCACATTTTAAAAAAATTAATTTCTAACATGACTATCTGGAGGCTAGAAGCATTTCATCAGGTATAGACCTCAATACTGTATTATTTTACTTGATGTATTGTTTCATTCACAAAACAGCATTTGTAGTATTTGCAGACATCCAAGCACAATACTGAGTTTCTAGAAATAGCTAAATAGCAAATAAGATGATGTTTTTGTATGTCAGTCATATATACTCTGTACTATTCTCTGGAAGGATAATGGAATACTACTCTGTGGCTTAAACTGGCTTAGCTTCTGAACTCTTATTTTAAACCTTCATAGCAGTAAGCTTGTATGCTGTAATATATACTCATTTCTGTAATGCTAAGCTTACATTTATTAAAGCTCCAGCTTCCAGTAAATATCCCTGTTTGTGAAAGCATCTCCTATAACTTCTCCTTCTTGCCTTTCTGAAGAACAGAAATACAGTTTTTATGTTATTTTTATTTACCTTTTAATCTGGTTTTCAATGGCAAAAGATTATACAATCACAGTGTTGTTTCTGAAGTTTTTAGAGAGGAAGCTCAGTGGCTAATTTCAACCAATTTGACAGGAAAGTAGGAGTCTAAAAAATGCTAAATTCCCACAATAAGCCTACACACCATATGGCCCAGAGCCCACACGTAATCCTTGCAGCTATTGCTTTCGTGTGCCAGTGGCCAGGGGGCAACATGTTCCCTCTCATCACATATTCAATGGATTGTCCGGAAAACAAGAGAGCTGATTTCTTCCAACAGCTTCTCTAGTGAAATAAGCTCAGAAGCAACACAAAGGGTCAAAACACGCTTCTCAACTTTCTTTGGATAGGCAGAAAGTTCCTGTTTAGGGACATGTTTAATATTAAGCGGGAGCTGGGTTTTGGAAGTACCTCCATCTGCGCTCACCACACATAATATTAAGAGGGATCTGCTGTTTTGGAGAGAGCTAGAGCAGACAATTTTCCCAGTACCTTCTCTCTCTTTCTCTGTGCCTCAGGCTGCCAAATACCAGGTATTGTGGGAGGACAGTAAGCTGACTGGTGTTCTTTCGGTGTTATGAAGTTCTTACTTGAACTTCAGCCTTCAGAGGTATGATAGGGCTGTTATTATGCAGGCAATAATTTTAAGAAAAGGTGTGCTTTTGTGAGGGGCTGTGGTCTCTGGGCTGGTTTCTGGTAAGGCAGTTGACTGTCAGTGAAGTGCCTGATTCAGGTGAGATTCATGATTCCTTTGGTCAACAGGGATGGGAAGATATTTGTTCTTGCAGAACTGTCATCACTCCGTAAGTTCTGTAAGTATTTTTTTTGGACAAAAAGAGTTTGCAGTATCTTTGTGGATTGACAGATAGTGAAATACGTTTTGGTATGCTGTAGCCAGTGAGGTAAAAGTGCCCTCCATTACAATTTTTATACTTCCCAGAAAGCTTGACTGGAATTAATAGCATACTCTCCCTGTATTTGAGCATATGTGCAAAACCACATTTGTTACTAATTTAGCTGTCAGGTGTGTGGAATGAATATTCACCTTCCAAGTCATACAGCTATATCACTTTAGCATAGACCACATTTAATGGTAGAACAGAGAATTAAAAAAAAATTGTATTATGTTGCAGTGGTTCATGCATTCCGGAGAAGGAAGAAGAGCCAACAAGGTGCTTACTATTATAAAGGAAGTTGGAATTTCAGAATACACTTCCTAGTTAATCTACCTGTTGTGAGGGGATCAGTTTTACTGGTGTTAAACTAAGGAAGTCCTCAATTCTGCTTTTCTTTTCTTACCTTTGGTCTGTGTAGAGGTGTGAATTTGTAATGTCTTGCTCAAATGATGTGATTTTGGGTAAGTGTTCTTGTGAAAAGCAACTTACACACTTAGTTTGCCTACATATGCCTGTCAATCCTGTCAGCTGCTCCTTTCTTCTCAGTATTGTCCCTTGCCCCAATCACTGGCCAAATTTCAACCAAACTTGACAGAGTGAAAGAGGTTTAAGGTATATTAAAGTCATATGAGGTTACTGAAAATAAGATGCCTGATAAAGAAGAGACTTTTGCCCTGTGGAAATATTAATATGCAAATACAAACCATGTTAGACATTAGAGAATCCACATGGGAACTCAGCCTTGAGGCACAAACCCATAATAAAGTGTTGCTTACTGGCACTATCTTGCTTGTTTTCTCTTTTTACCAGTTGATCTCCAGTTTGGGTTTTTTGTGAGGACAGGGGGGAAAAATGAGGAAAAGAAGATGCTCTGTAAAAATAAGGAACTGTTGCACTTCTGTTTCTTTTAAAATTGTAGCAAGTTTTGAAAATGTTATTGCTGTTCTTTAAAGAACTAACATGACTAAATCTGCCTTGTCTTCTAAAAGGCAATATGATAAGGATTGGATGTCCCTGATTAAACATAGGTTGCGGTCTTTTATTTGAAAAAGCTTATGTTTTAGCCTTTCTCTGACAGTTGTAACTGGAAATACCTGTTGCATCTCAGTTCTTGAACTAGAGTTAATCCAGCAGTTAAGCAGGATTGTGGTTTATTTCTCTTTTATTCTTAAATGGGGAAAAAAAAATTAAAATACTGCAATTAAAGTGCAGCTGAATATTAGGAAACAAACATGGGGCAGAAAAACCTTCTAAAGCAAAAAATGGTGGAGAAAGAAATACTATGCTGCTAAATCCTATGTTTGTGATTTGCAATTATGGAAAGTGCTGGTTATATCCATATAAACATAGGGATATATTTCAGATTGGTCTGTAATGACTATCTTGCCCTGCACCAAAACTGAGAGCTTCTTCCTAGTCCAGGTATTGACTTAATGCACAGGGATCTTGAATGTCATGGTTTAAGCCCAGCTGGTAACAAAGCACCTCGAAGACGCTCGCTCACTCCTACCCCGAGCCCCAGTGGGATGAGGAGGAGAAAATGTAAAGGCAGGCTCGTGGGTCGAGACAAGGACAGGGAGGGATCACTCACCACTTACAGTCACGTGCAAAAGACAGACTCAGCTTGGGGAAAAAACAAAAGTCAATTTAATTTGCTACCAATCAAATCAAACCAAGGATAATGAGAAGTAAACCCAAATCTTAACACACCCTTTGAAAGTCCCACAGCTCTCTCAGAAAGGACCTGATGAAAGCTCTGCAGTTCTAATCCTTTCGTTGTAACATTG
>JANHGO010000053.1:47145508-47158145 GCA_024606505.1 Aquila spilogaster | reverse complement strand
AGGCAGGGGGGTTGGAACTACATGATCCTTGAGGTCCCTTCCAACCCGGGTCATTCTGTGTGTGTGATTCTGTGTGATCCAGAGGATAAATTTCCCAAGAATACCTTTGCTACCAGTTGGTTCTTATAACTATTTACAATATGTATGTGTGTTTAATCAAGAATTCTATTTAGACTGTGTACTTAGTGAACTTCAAAATTAAAAATGCTGGTGGTAAAGCATGTGACATAGAAGTGGCCTTCTTATACCACAGAAACTAAAAGAAATTATATTCACAAAATAGTCCAGATAAATGTTGAAAGTAAGGGGAAAGCTTTGAGTATATTAATTGGGATTTCACTGGGCTCTACAAACATGGCAAGGGTTTATTTCTAGACCCACTAATGAATTGCAATTGCATTAAGGCTGTAGAATACCTGCTGCAGATATTTGGGAAAAATACTCTTTGCATTGTTAATTGCCCTGAGATACTAATGGCAGTAAGATAAATAAAATATCTTAGGTACCTGCAGCTGAGAGCATCTTTTCTCATTCTGATAGCTTCCAGTCTTTCTTCTAAAGTACCTTGAGGGCAAAAAAGCTATTTAACATTTTTGGTAACAAGATGTCCATCTCCTGTGTTTACTCAATGGTTGTCCTAGCCTATTGGGTTTCCTCCCTTCATTTATTTGTGTATTACCACACTGTTACACAGTGGAAGATAGCCCTCTGGACTTGTCACTTAGGCTGGTACTGGTAAAATGAACACTACCAGAGCGCATTCCTGGACTGTGAAACTTGATTGTTTATGTTCCTAAATTGTTAGAACAGTCTGCCAAGGTTTTGGACAGCATCAGCCAGTGTTCTGAAAAAATCCTGGGTATCGGTAGGGAGAGTGAAAGCTGAAAGACATTCTCATTGGCAGCTGCATATGTTGAAGGGTAAGGGAGTGTGGACACAGGCTGTTCCGTGCCATCTGGCCTCGGTGCCAGGAGACAGTCCTGGCATGTTTAATTTACTGTTATAGGCACAGTCTTTGTCTCGTACACCACCACAAACAGAAACTGTGTGAATCTGGGCACCTTTCCATGCTGAGAGTGTATGTATGAGGGGTTATATATCACTTGTCTATTAGATTGCTTCCAGGTTTCCCCTTGCTGCTGGGTGCTGTTGAAAGAGGAACTCTTATAGCTGTGATTGGGGCACCAGGTGACTCTGGGAAATGCTTCCACAGGCTCTGCTTTTGCATAATTGTCTAGACAGGATGTTTTTGGAATGTAGCTTGCCCTCCTAAATGCAAGGCTCTACTAGTATTTTGGTAGTGCTACGCAGTAATAATATAGTTATGAAGTTTGTGTTTTAAGAGACTTGAATAACAATGATGTTAAAAGGTGATAGAAACATCATGAAAACTGTGACTGAACTAAAAACCCTGTGGAAAGGGAATAAGGCAGCTGCTTGCCTGGTCTATACTAAGAGATCCAAACTTTGGCTTGCAATCTTTGCTGTCTGCCAAGAAATATCACCCAAATCCAGTTCTATTTTGCAGGGTTGTTGGCATCAGCGATGGTCACTGTAGCTGGCTTTGCAGTGAGGAAAGAACATTCCAAAGCTGTCACTCTAGGTACGAGGCTGTGGACTTGTCAGATTACATTAAAAGCTGATATGGAGAATGTGAAGAGGAGAAAAAAAAATAATCAAAAGAGTATTTGTGTCACACTTTTAGCTTGTGTTGGCCAGCTATGTGAGACTTAGCTTTGCAGTGGCAGAAAATCACTGTTTTATGAGTTTAACTCTTCAGATGCAGAATTTCTGAGAACTGCCATTGCCTTCCAAAGCACTGCCATTGTTAACCTGGTCAGAAGTTACCAAAACATGCATAATAATTCGTTAAATGGCTGCTTGGTGACTTTTTACAAGGGAGCATAATTGATGGTGTCAGTTTTAATAAATAATTCAGTAGTTCTTTCTCTTTGATTGTATAGCAGGATTTGTGGATAATAGAGGGCTGAGGACTAAGTGTGACCGATGAGAATAGATGGCATATTGCTATCAATCTTGTCGCTTTTTACCACATGTAAAAATTGAATTTGAATTATTGACTATCCTATAGCGTATTTATCCTCTCACTGTGTGGACAAAAAAAAAAAAATGCTCAGAAGGAAATGATTACACTTCATATGCCTGAATTAACCAGTACTAGTTATGTAGTTCCAGTCTTGGCTTTACTGATTATTTTATTGTTGTTGTTATTTATATGCTAAATGAACTAGCAAGTAGTAAAAGGAGAACATGAAATTCTCTTGTTTAATTCTTTATTTCATTTAGAATAATTTTCCCGTAGTTATGCTTGAAAAAATACATGCGTATTAACTGTTCTAAAGTCAAACAACATCTCATGTAGTGAAAAAGAACTCATTTGACTCGTAATTATGGTGAAAGCTTTGTAGTAAATGACATGGACAGTAAATCAAGATGTTATGGTATTTGTTTTTCTTGTCTGTGCTTGAGATAAGGATAACAGTCTAAACAGATTAAATTTGCCTAATTCTCCATAACTACTTGTTGGTTTTTTTTTTTCCTTTTCCCTCTTTCTTTTTTTTTTTTCTTGCCTCCACTGTAGTTCAGTATTCATCTGCTTGGAGTCTCCTCCATTCTCTATTTATCTTCAGTTGGTCTTGATTCTTAGACATATGCTTGTGTATAGTGATTCCAGAAATCAAATCATCCAGTGTTGTTGGATATTTCTTTACTAGGGTGTGTGCAGGGAGAGTATGAGATAATTTCTGCCCATTGTATTTATTGTGTTTTGAGGTTTTGTTTTTGGTTTTGCTGTTTTTTTTGTGTTTTTGTTGTTGTTGTTGTTGTTGTTGTTTTTTTTCATTTGGGAGTTGTGGTTTGATAATATTTTATTTTAGGTTTTTTGTTTGCTTGCTTGTTTTTTAACCTATCACTTCCTTCTAGGGTTCACTGAGCCCTGAGTGTGCTATATTATTTCTGTACTATCAGCCTTTCTCCTGGCCTGAAAAAGATCAATCAATGATAGTATCATGTAATTACAAGTAGAACAACAAATAAGTTTTTTTTTTTCCTTTGAGAGTGAATGTATTATTACAACTTTTGGAAGCTAATTTGATCATGGAATACCATAGAAGCTTACCATCCTTTTTAGGTAGTTTCCCTTAAATAAAAAGGGAAACTCTTCCTGAAGATGTGGAGTGGAAAGCTTCATTTCTTTCATGTTCCGGAAGAGTGCACATGAAGCAATTTCCTCTCTCTCTCTCTCTCACACACACACACAAACACACATCATGACTCCTCATCCTGTGTAAACTCCATACACCCCAAAGTCCACCCCCTCAAAATAAATGTCAGCTCTTCCCTACACCACTTAATCAGCAATGCTGTCTCTCTGTAGCCCAGCAGATTGTGCTAGGAACTATGGTTAATTTGTGAGGAAATTGTGTCAATTCTCAAAGATAACAATTTGAAAAGACATGATGTAGAAATATGCTGCAAATTTGATGCATATCAGGGACAAAATAACGGAACTGAAAAAAGTCTGTCATCTCAACAAAATTTTCTTTGAAAAGTTACGACTCACAGATTCTGTTATAAAAGCTAGTGATGTGGTTGCAAATCTGATTGCAAAAACCAAAATCATTTACTGGTGGTGAGTTTATGAAGCAATGTATGGAAAGCATAACAGATATAATGTGTCCTGATTTAAAAAGAAAAATAAAAAAAAATTCTAAAATCAGTTTGTCTCACCAGACTGTGCCCAGGCAAACTGAAGAAACAGGAAAATCTATCAAAAGAAGTTTTGAGAGTAAAGCTGCTAATTTCAAATTCTGTGCTTTGGTGATAGATGAAAGTACTGATGCTGCAGATATGGCTCGACCTGCTATTTTTATGAGACATATTGATAATTAATATGTCACTGAAAGTCGCTGAAAAATGGCTTATTTGGTGCCATTAAAAGACACAACTAAATTTCTTTATTTGTATTCGGTAGTAAAAATTACATTGAGGCAATTTTCTTTAACCTTTGTCAACGTAACTGGTATAGCTACTCACGGTGCCCCCGCAATAATGGGTTAAAAAAAAAAAAAAAAAGAGGAACGTATAAAATTAATAGAAGACAATGCAATTGCTGCTAGCAACTCGCCTTTGATCAAATACCACTACATCATACATCAAGAAAATGTATGCACGAAAGCTTTAAAAATGGATAATGTTGCACAAATCATCATCAAAGCTGTCAATTTCATATAGTCCAAGGGATCGAATCATTGCCACTCCACGAGTTCCCTAGAAGTATGCATATTGATCATGGGGGCATCAGGTGCTTTTCTAAAATGAGGTGGCTAAGTAAAATAAAAATGCTAAAAAGATTTTATCATTGGTGAAATGGAGTCATTTATGGAATCAAAAGGAAAATTTGTGCCAGAACATGATGACTAAAAATAGCTCATAGATTTAGCATTTTTGGTTGATTTGACTGTTCAGTTAAATGAGTTAAGCATGTGTCTTCAAGGTGAAAATCAATTTAACTGTGCTATGTTTAAAACCATAACAGCATTTGAAATGAAATTAAATTATGACAAGCTCAAGTTATGGCAAGTAATTTTATGTATTTTGATACATTAGCTAAACACAGTCCTATGAACACCAAAAAATACACAGTCTTGCTTTGCGTTTTGGTATAGACATTTGAGAATAGGTTTCAAGAGTGCTGAAAATATAATCTTTTTTTATATATTTGTGACTCCATTTTCAGTTGAAATAAATATGTACAAATGGAATGTATAGAGTTGCAATCAGACATCCAACTCAAAAATTTAATCATGTCTCTACCAGACTTTTGTAAGCCCTATCTTACCAGAGAAAAGTATCCCTTGCTTTGCAATCACGCCTTATGCATGTGCATTTGCCACTTTTTGGCAGTATGTGCATTTGTGAACAACTATTTTCGAGGATAAAGTATGGGTAGAGTAAAATTTAATCAGAAATTTCTGATAAACACGTTTGGGAACTCACTAAAAATTCCAAAAACTTCCATCAAACCAGACTGATGCATTAGTTTCACAAAAACAAGGTCAAATATCCTGCTACTTTTGTTTTCATCATTCTTTTTTGTTTTGTTTTAATTAAAAAAAAAAGTTTTGTTACTTATATACATTAACTATATCATATATTTTATATGTGGTCCAAGACAATTCCTCTTCGTTCAGTGTCACCCAGGCAAGACAACCAAAAGGTTGGACACCCATGGTCTACACAGATGTCAAGTCAAGTCTGTTACTTTGATGCTTAGAAGATTGATCATTAGATGATCTCCACTGCCATCCTTAAGCTGGATGTGTACTTCATAAAGAAACCCCTTCTTTTTTCTCCTAAGCATCAGTGGTAGGAAATAGTATTCTGGATGTGAGTTGCTCTGTGTTGTTCCTCTAATCCTCTTGTTGGTGTACCTCTCTGTCATTGTAAGTTCTGTTTATTTCTTTTTGTGTGACTGAACTCCTCTGCATGGAAAAAAATCACACTCACTGACATTCATAGACACTTGGTGAATGTTTTTGGGGATGAAACAGTGGATGTGAGCACAGTGAGGTGGTGGATGGTACATCTCAGTAGTGGTGACAGTGGGTCACCTATGCTGGTGCAGATTTTACAAGCATTATGTGCAGGCTATTGTTTGTGGCTGGTGAAAATGCACAGCTAACAGTGGTGACTATGCTGAAAAACAGTCATTTGTGACTGAGAACTGTCACTATCAAGTAGTGCTATTGTAGTCTTTGTATCTGCTGTAGTTTCCATGGAAATAAATAGGAGATTGTAATTTCTGAGCAGCCCACATACATAGATCTGTAGTCCAAGCAAGTTGATGGCTTAGTTGCAAGCTTGAAATTAGGGTTAGGTTTTGGATTATATTAATGAGAAATCTGTTGTGTTAAATGTTGTGTTTTGATGAGGTACAGATTGGAATGGCATTTTAGTAGACAACTGGAGGTCCATCAAAATAATTCAGAATATTGGCACAGATTATTAGAGAGTATTGTTGAGTTGCTTGCTCCATGTCGAAACTTTTTCCACTGAAATAAAATGCAAAGCATGTGTTAGTTGCATCAGTGGATAGAAAATTGTGTTCTGTTTAAAACAAACTTGTCTGCAGTCATGGTTTACAGTTCATGTCCACGTTCTCTCCAGATTGAGGATCTGTAAAAACACAAATACTCTGAATAAATGCAGTAATTGTACACTTAAATTAATTCCTGACATGACTATCTGGAGGCTATTCTTCAGGTGTAGACCTCAATACCATGTTATTTTATCTGATGTATTATTTCTTTCACAAAACAGCACTTGTATTATTTGCAGACATCTTAGCATAATATTGGGTTTCTAGAAGTAGCTAAATAGCAAATAAGATTATGTTTTTGTATGCCAGTCATACAAACTCTGTACTATTTTTTGTAAGGATAATGGAATACTCTGTAAGTACTCTGCGGCTTAAACTGGCTTAGCTTCTGAACTCCATTTTCATAGCAGTAAGCTTGTACTCTGTAATATATGCTCATTTCTGTAATGCTAAGCTTACATTTATTAAAGCTCCAGCTTCCAGTAAATATTCCTGTTTGTGAAGCCATCTCCTTTCAGTTTCCCTTTTTGCTTTTCTGAAGAACAGAAATATGTATTGATTTATGTTGGTTTTGTTTACCTTTTAATCTGATTTTCAATGGTATTATGGATTATGCAGTCACAGTATTGTTTCCAAAGTTTTTAGAGAGGAAGCTGAGTGGCTAATTTCAACCAATTTGACAGGAAAGTAGGAGTCTCAAAGATGCTAAATTCCTACAATAAGCCTACACACCATATGGCCCAGAGCCCACATGTAATCCTTGCAGCTATTGCTTTCGTGTGCCAGTGGCCAGGGGGCAACATGTTCTCTCTCATCAAGTATTCAACAAATTGTCCTGAAAACTACAGAGCTGATTCTTCCAACAGCTTCTCTAGTGAAATAAGCTCAGGGGCAACACAAAAGATCTCTATGTACTTCTTGAGTTTCTTTGTAGAGGCAGAAGTTCCTGTTTGGGAGGTGTTTAATCTTAAAAGGGAGTTGGTGTTTGGAAGTACTTCCATCTGTGTTTACCACAGTGAGGGATCTGCGCTTTTGGAGAGAGCTAGAACAGAAACTTTCCCTGGTGCTTTCCCTCTTGCTTGGTCTGCCTCAGACTGCCAAAATATCAGGTATTGTGAGGAAAAAATGAGCTGACTGGCATTCTTTAAGTGTTAAGGAGTTTCTTCTTTGCACTTTATCCTTCAGAGATCCGATAGTGCGGTTTTTATTCAGGCAATAATTTTAAGAAAATGTGTGCTTCTGTGGGGGAGGGGGGCTGTAGGCTCCAGGTTGGCTTATGGTACGGCAGTTGACTGTCCTTGATGTGCATTTACCTGTGGTGTGACTCATGATTCCTTTGGCCAACAAGGATGGGAAGATGTTCATTCCTACAGAATTATGAGCACTCTAAAAAAAAGCAGTTCTCTAACTGTTGTGATTTTAGTAGTATCTTTTTGAATCTGCAGCTAAATGTTGTGGCTTTTGGCCTGCTGTTATCAGTGAGATAAAAGTGCCCTCTGTGGCAATTTTTATGCTTCTCAGAAAGCTTGACTAAAGCAATAGAGTACTCTCCTAATACTTAAGCATATGTGCAAAACTGCATTTGTTGCTGATTCAGCTGTCAGGTATGTGGGATGAATATTCAACTTCCAAATCATATGGCTGTTTCACTTTAATGCAGACCGCATTTAATGGTAGAATAGAGAATCCCCAAAGTGGCATTATGCTGTAGCTGTCGATGCATTCTAGAGAAAGAAGAGACTGCAAGATGCTTACTTATTATTATTATTATTATTAAGGACATTGAATTTTTGGAATATGCTTCCTCATTAAGTCTATTGTGAGGGAACATTATATAGTAGTGATCTACTGGTGTTAAACTGAATATAATTTTGGTTCTTTTTCTTTTCTTACTTCTGGTCTATGTAAAGGTGTCAATTTTTAATGTCTTGCTCAGATGATGTGATTTTGGGTAAAGCATTGTTGTGAAATGAGACTTAGAGACTTAGTTTGCCTCCATAACCCTATCAGTCCTGTTAGCTTCTCCTTTCTTCACAGTACTTCCCCCCACACTTTGCATGTACACTGTGTTAGGAAGTAACACTGTGTGTGCTTCTGTCCTTCACAATGTTTCACACGTTCTGCAGAGGAGCTGTGCTGGGTCAGGTGTTACAAAGCCTCCATCTATTGAGAAGCTGATTAGCTTAAGAGCTAATGCCAAGTCGTTTTGCTGATAGTGCTGAAATCCAAAGGCTAAATGCAGCTTCGTGTAAACAGATAGGAGACTGCTTCTTAATGTAATGTAAACAGAAGAGAAGCAGCTCCCTTCAAAAACAAATGATTTCAGCATTAAATTTGTTAGTGAAAGGGTAGCATAGAAGTGATGCCTACTCACATCAGAGTAGGTCAAGTAATATGCAAGATTTTGAGGATTTGTATTTTTGTGCATCAGTATGTCTCAAAATCAGACATAGCTTCTGTAAAATGAAGAGTTTCCCATTTAGCAACAAGCTTGCATTGATCAGAATGATGCAATGTATTGTTAACCTTCGCTCTGTTTCTTTAAAGTGTGTGAGTTTTTTTCCCCTGAAGAACTAAAATAAATGAAGGTATCTTGCATTAAATAGCTGTATTTTAGAAGGAATTACCATACCAATGTTCAAGACTGAAAGTTTATAATGCTTTTTATCCCTTATACGCTTATCTATTTTAAGTAGCTTCAGTGCTCTGTGAAGACAAAGGCACTGGTGTACATGCCACTGATAATAGACAGTGTGACCGTATCATGTATGCTTCCTTAATAATGTCTGACATTATCAGATTGATTAACTCGGCAGGGGGCCTTAATCAGATTTAACTACTGTTGGCAGCTGTACACCAGCAGAATAGTAATACATGAGGGAATAATATTGAACTTCTTTTATAAGCTGTATTCCACATGAAACTAAAAAATGTACCATAAAGATGATCATTATTTCTAGTACTAACACAATGAAAAGTGAAACGTGCACATTGTTCACCCAGTAATAATTTCAGATCTCTTTTGGATCACGTTTTTTCAAATTTTCTGTGGTCAGTGGTTCCAAGTACCTATCTTCTTAGTGAAGAGAGCGTATTTGAAACAGCTATTTCTTTTAAGATTCAAAGGCCATTAAATCATTTGGGACTGAATGACTTGGACAAGCAAAAAAGAAAATAATGAAATCATTTTGTAGCTGCAGGTTTAAGCATGTATTTATGTGACAAAGTAGCAATATTTGGGTTTTGTTCTTTGTCCTTTCCAAGTCAAATGCCATATTATGACACACTGTTTTAGTTTCCTTTGAAACAGAATAATTCTACTGTTAATAAATAAAATGCATTCCTCAAAGATGTTAATGTAATGTTCATTCATAGATTAATAGGTCAGGAGGGACAATTGTGATCATCAGGTGTGACCTTCTGCCTTTTGCGTGACATTAGAACTCCTCTGAGCTCATTCCTGTTTGAACTAAAGCATGTCTTTGTGAAAAGGTTGAGTTTGGGTATTAAAAAAAAAAAAAGATAATAATGAAGGAGACAACTGCAGTCTTTAGCTATTTGGCTCAGCAGTCAGTTATCTTTTCAGGAAAATCGTGGTCTGGATTTGTTTAACCTCAAGCTACTACTTATCTTGATATTTTTCTCCAGTAGCTAAAATACAGTAGAACTGTACAATGGTTCTTTTATAGTTTTGTTAGTTTATAGTTAATTTGTAGTTATTTTAACTGTAGTGAACAGATTATTCTGCTGTTGGTACTGATATCTTGTGATTCTTCATTAACTTTTAAATCAAAATAATTCAAGTTCCTGGAATCTTCTTGTTCTAAAGTGTTCCAAAAAGGATTTTGATTATTATCACACGAGATGCTCATCTCGAGGTGCTTGCCTTCAGCTTGTTTTTGTGACACGTTTCCTTCTCAAATCAAGTTTTCTCATTGTTCTGAAAACACTGCCTTCGTTTCTGCATCTGTCACGTAAGGATTTGTGTTTCTCAGTACTCCAAATCATGGTATTTGCTTGCACTTATCAAGAAGTTCAGGTTGTTTTACATAGGCAATTCAGTGTTTTCCATTTCCTCCATCTCTGTCAAAGCTGTAATTGTTATCAGTGATGATTTAGTTGACTTCAGGTCATGAATATAAATGTTGAATGGCAAAGGACCAAGACCTAATCTTGCGGGTTACTACAAGACTGTTCAATTCCTCATTTTCTGACTGAGCAAGAAACCCTGCCGTTATTATTTTTTGCCTTCATTGTTTTACAAGGGGATTGGAAGAGTGCAGCCACCTCTTTTCCTTCCTCTCCAGATTTTGAGTCCTAGATGGTCAAACCCTGTAACTCATGCCCTAGACAGAGCTGCCTGTAAAGAATCATTTCCTTGTGAGAATCTTTTTTTGAAACTGTGTGAAAAACTTATTTGTAAATAGTCTTTGCATTACTAATGGAAGAATAAATTAGTCTCTAACTTGTGAAGCTTTTAGTGCTCTTTTTTTTTTCCTTTTTTTCTTTGCTGTCTCTCTTAGCTTTCAGCTAATAGCTGCTGCATGATAAAATGTTATGGAGAGTGAATAGGGCAATAAGGCTTAGACAAATTCAGAGAGGTTCAAGTACACCTGTACTATTATTACTGACAGAACAAAATAATTGGATGTAAGTTTGGTGAGAAAAATTTAGAAGCGCTCAAAAATGAATAATACAATTGTAATGAAATATGCTAATTAGTTTTATAGAAATCTAATTTATTTTTTTTCCAGAATATGAAATTCTCACTCTAAATGTTAAGGTGATTACTGGTGATTACTGAAGTGCTATTATAAGTACTGCAGTGATATTCCTGCTTTTCTAAGTTTGATAATGGGAGTGTCTTGGGCAATGACAGCTTTTTGTACTTCACCATATATAGCAGGGGTATTTCATTTATACAGTGCAAGCAAGCAAAGAGAAATTGTTGTGACAATCTTTCTAACACAGTCAGAGACCTATAACATAAATAAACATTGGTCACTATTGCACACCTGAAAGAGAATTGGTGTTAGCATACACACAGGCAAATCAAACCAGTGATTGAGCAATTAAAAAAAAATATATGATTTCAGTAAGATGCAATGAAAACTATCAAAAGCACTAATAGTTCACTATGTCTGCATAGTGGAGAGAGAGATGGGAAGGAAGGCAAGTTGATGGCTGTGTCAGGTATAAAGAGAAACTTCTGAGAACAAGCAAATGTTTAAGCAGAACGTTTCTAACACTGCAAGAGATGCTGGCATCTGGCAGTCATGTAATTTATAGCAATGTGTGTTTAACTAGCAAGAGATTATAAAAGCATACATAAAATGTTTTCTTTTCCTTGCTGGTTTTTTGTTGTTGTTTTCCTTTCACACTCATCCTTGTTTACCAGTTGTGGGGCTGCATTGCCGATAGTGAAAGTGTTATGAAACTGCTGTTGGATGACATCCTTTTACAGATCACTTTTCTTGCATGTGACAGAAAAATACAGTTCTACAGCACTGTTATGATAGATAAAATTGTTACTAGTCTGATATTCTGGGAGCCCTGCAGGGAGTGCTTATTTGTATTTACTGTGAACTGGGGAAGTTCTGTTGCTTATAGGTCTCATTCATTGTTTCACATCTTAATTCTGTTCTACTTAAGGCCGAATGAAATTGGTTTGTGGGTCTGACCGAGTCCCCAGATAATAAAATAATACAAACGGTAGCAGCAATTGAAACAACCCTTTTATAGACATATTTCTTGTAGTGTTATGTGACTGCTACACCTAAATCAGTATTTCCAGCTTTTATAGCTACTGTTCTGATTTGTTCAGGATAGACTTGAATAGCCAAGAGTGTTCAGTGTCTCCTCACTAGAATCTGTATGTTATTTCTAGCAGGTCAAACTTATTTAATGTAGCTCAGGAAGCTATTCTGAAGGGGTTCAGATAATCCTGCATGGCATAACGTGGAGTCAGTTCTCATCAGTAAGGCAGAGTAAAGAAAACATCTTCTGGAAGGATGTGGACGGTTCACTCAATGCTGCATAATGCAACGCATGGGATGCAAAGATCAATCCGGCACGTTTTCTGCTTTCTGGTAGGTGTTTTGCACCATATGCCTATGAATATATGTACTAGTAAGAGATTTTAGGGAAATGCTCAGTTAGAGGCTTTCCTTCCTTCCTGCTTCGATTTTGCAAAGGACTTTTTGCCTGTCTTACCAGTCTCTGAATACAAAGTATCTTACGAATTTGCGGCTCCACTTGCCTCCAGCAGCTGGGTGGAACAGGCTGTCCAAAGTATTCTGTAGGCTGTGAGGCTGAATGCTAGGATTAGATCGCTTGCTTCTTTTTCAGCCTGCCTGCTGTTGCTTTAAAAGGGGATTTTCAAGCCTTTCACGCAGTTCCCCAGGGTTATCTGGGTTATCCTGAGTTATCTTTCTTTCCAATGAGTCATTGCTACTACTACTCATGATAAGCTTTTTTTTTTTTTTTCTTGCTCCCCCTCCATCCCCCCACCAGTAG
>JANHGO010000053.1:47059289-47139517 GCA_024606505.1 Aquila spilogaster | reverse complement strand
ACTGAATATGAAAGGACAAAGAATGAGAGCAAACAGCTCTCATCAATAGATGTGTTATAGTGAACTCAGCATGCTGGAACATGATCATCGTTCCTCTAAAGAAAGTAGCATTTTCAGTCCAATATTGGAGTGAATACAGTAAGAAATACATTGAAAATCTACTTTTTATGAGTCATCTTGCATCAAAAGAAAAATGTTTCCTTTTGATATGAATTATGCCTCTAATGTAGTGACTAGAAATAATTTATTATAATCTGGATCAGATTATTAGTGCAGAAGTATTAATTTTAATATTATTGCAGAAATACTTCCAGAATCCACGTTAAATCTATGAAACAATCATTACTGCACAAAACATTGTTCTGAGGTTTGGGCACTAAAGTAAAGAGAAAAAAAATCTAATATTTGAGGGAGGGAGTGAATTACTTTAGTAGATTTGAAGCTAACATGCTTATTTTTATCAGGAATAAAGAAGCTGTTAATTGTAGAATAGCTGCGTTGGTAGAATACTGTTGAAAATCTATCAATGTAGTGGAAAGCAGAATCAATTATGCATTTTTTCGCATGTTTACTGATCCTTGGGAAAAATGTCACTGCGGATTAGAAAGGTTCTATCTTGGGATCTAATGATTCTGCATTCTAACTTCATATATATTAAAAGAGAGAGAGAGAGAGAGAGAATGGCTTGTAATGTCTCTCAGTGCACACTATATCCATTATCTTCGCAATAAGGGCATTTGAATTATGTTGTACTATCATAAAAAGTGCAAAATTGTTAATCTTGGGAAAATGTATTGTGAGTTCAATGGCATTTTACCTCAGCTAAATAACTGATTTCTCCCTTCAATGGAGAAAGCTGACTTTAAGTGAAAGTAAGTTGATCTGATCTCATCATTGTAACAAATTGTGTGTTTGATCAACAGCCAATGGGAGAATGGTGTGGCTGACAGGCAGTTGCGAATACCCAGGGAGATAGGTAGGCACTGAGGACTTCTGGTTAGGCAGTCTTGGTAACAACCTTAGGCTATCTGAGAGTTCTCACAGAAGTAAAAACTGTGTCCCTTCAGGAAGAAATTACCATTTCCTCCTTAAAATGATGGAGGTAGACAAGGATTCAGAGAGGTGTAGAGGCCGATAAACACATTGGTATTGCTTCCTCCAAATTTACGCTAATGGAACTGCTTTAAGTGAATGAAAGGTGTAATAGGAAATGGAATCTGGCATCACTCTTGTTTTATTTGTATATTTTTTTCTAAGACAAATCTCAACTGGTTTCCCTGCAGTTTGTGAACTTGCAGATCAGACTTAGCGAATTCTAGATCAGGATCTTGTTTTAATCAATGATTATCGTAAATGAACATACTGGGTTATGGACAATTACTAATAGCTTCCTATATGTAACACAGATGTAATGTTATATCGCAGTTACTTAACTTTCAAAAATATTACAGTGCTTATATTTTATATGCTGCTATTTTAAATACTGAATAAAATATGGATTTAAATATTTACCTGATTTTTTTTGTGCACTGAAAGATTAATAAAAACAGAAAGCAGCATTTCCAGATGCAGCTCAAATTAGCTTACACAGTGTATCAAATAGAACTTCAAAAAATATATTTTAGCCAAATTCAAATACTTTTTTCAGTTGTATTGTTTGAGGTTTCAAATGTTAAGAATCTCTTATTAATCATATAACCAGCTTTTTTTTTTTTTTTTAACCTGAACGGTTGTTCTTCATATACAAATCTTATAAATAAGCATCTCAACAATGAAGAAAAGCATTTTCAATAGTTACAGGTTTAATACTTCTCCACAAAACTGTTCTCATCTGGCTTTTTCTATAATAGACTACTGTGGCAATCCTGAGTTTTTGTTCTGCTGAACACTGAGGTCTGCCTGGCTCTTTCTGTGTCAGCACCCACATTTTCCTAACACATTCATTAGGAGAGCAGGTTGCAGTCCCTGCTGTATTTTGCCTCTGTGTTCAAATAAAAACTGCAAGACAGTGTCAAGATAAATCTTTGTGATGGATGCTGTTACTGAGCTTTGGGGAGGAGGGAAGTTGCTTTCACTTAGTTTTTAAACTTTGATCCTGTTTTGGATGAAATTTCAAGTTTTGTCCTTAGGGAAGATCAGCAAAAGCAAGTATTGATTGCTCAGCTAGCCTAGGGGACTCAGCTAAAAAAAGAGGTTTTGGAAGAAACAGGAGACTGGAAAAACTATGGACAAAAGAGAGGAGCAGATAGGGATATTTCCTTTGCAGATGAGTGCTTATAATTGCATAACAAATGACAGCAGGAACTGGCAGGAGAGGAGAGATGGAGAGAGAAAGCAGTGTATGTAAGCTGGGATCCTGTTTTCTGAACCTTAAAATTATTTGATTAAGAGATAGAAGAACACATGCAGGGACATGGCAAAGTGAGTATTGCAGTGTTTTGCTTAGGTCTGTGCTTATCTTGTACTAATTAAAATGCGGAAATAATGGTTTTTGCAGGGCTTTGCATAGTGCCCAGCACACCCATTTGCTTAGCTTTTCTGCATGAGATGTGAGAAAGGAGCTATAAATTGAGCGTCCACAGGGACACTGGGGAAGTGTGATTAGGCTGTCTGAGTCATCACCCAAGGTCTTCCTTTATGGAAGGATTTTCAGGCAGAGCCCATGGCTCTAGAAAGTATCTCAGAGAGGACAAATCAATGCTGTAAACCAGAGCACACAGTCCTTGTCTGTAAGAACTGGCTGCAAGCAAAGAAACTTCATCAGGACGAGGGGAGCCATGCTATCTTTGCTTTCCTCAGTGTATCCTTAGCACATTTCTCTCTGCCGATGGACACGATAGCAGAGGAATGTCAAACCACAGCTATATCTCTAAGGCAGCAGTCAGCCTCCAGCAAGAACACATGCAACTCAACTTCCGAGCAGCTTTTCTTGGACTGTGGTTGAGCCAGTGGTTCACGCTCTTCCACTGAGTTGTTCACTTCAAGAAGCTTAATTATGTCTCATCTTTATTCCAGATAAAGAGAGTATGCCTTATCCAGCAGCTTGTACAAGATTTTACGTAATTTTCATCATGTCAGTATGTCTTTAGAATATCAAAATTACCATAGGCATTATGGTTGGCAGTGTGAAGTAATCTATTTGTTTAGTGATGCAGCAGTGCCTTCAGATGGAAGAAGTTTCTTTTTACTTCATTAACCTCTTTTCTTACATGTGCTAAGTATGCTAAAATCCATTATTTCAAAAATGAAATGTGAAGTTTGATCTTTGTGCAATTTATAATACCAGTGATTGAGTGGGATTTCAAGACAACAAAACAATAATGGCATTCTACTTAATGCAATAAACACGCTGTGTTAAAAAGCTATGCTCTTGCAATCAGTAATTGGAGTTATTCTATTGAGTGTGCCATTATTTTTCTCACTTCTCATTAAGCTTAGAATCAGGTCGGGTTTAAACATCCTTGTAAGGCAGTGTTCTGATTTTGAGTTCATCTTGAATAAAGTGTATTGCAATAATGAAACAAAGGATAGGGAACAAATGTAGATATTAAAACCACAGTGCTGGATTTGTGAAGGATTGTTCAAACTCAGGTATAGTTACATGATATCAGTTATGCAATACACTTAGTTTTAGAATATAAAGCATTTATGGCATGTGCTGTTACAGTCCTTATGCCTTACCTTAACCTGTACATGTGCTTTAACAGATTGAGAACAGACTGCCTGAACAAATAAAGGTTACAGAATTAGTATATGGGAGAGATGTGCTCTAACCAAAGCCCTTGCTCCCATTTTTAGGTAACTGGATTTAGTCATACTTTGAGATGATATTGAAAGCATAACTGTCTATATTTACTATCACAACTGTTTACCTTGTTTCAGGCTGGGTTTAAAAAGCATAATCCCTTTTTCTATGTCTCTATCTCTCTCTTTTTTTTTTTTTAGTGTTATTGAAACACATAGATGATATTTTTTATGTGTCTATATTGTGGATTTATCCTGCTTAGTACCTTTAGGAAGAGAATATGAAAAAAGAAGCATCCTGTTTTTGAAAATGGCTCCTGCAAATTCTTTCTAAGAATGTTGTTTGTTTAAAAAAAAAAAAAAAGTAACATTTTAAAAGGCTTTGGTAGTGTGTAAATGTAGTACATACCGAGAGTAAACAAACAAGTGTAGTTAACTGGGCCAATAAAACAACTCTTGTGAACTCTAAGTTGGTGTTTACCTGGCCTATTGTAAATAAGGGAATTTCCTTCCTTTGTAAATAAAAACTGAAAAATGAAAACAAGTAGTGTAAAGTAATAACAAATTTTTAAACACTGGTTAGTTTCAGTCCACATGGATATTCAACCCCAGAGTACTTTGTTCTGTGAGAGGAAATAGGAATCATGTCTTTCACGGAGGGAGTTTGTAAATTGTGGGCAAGCACTTGGCTCTGAACTATAACCTGTTTCCTGGAGTGTACTTTCCCTTTGTCCTGGTAACCATGACTGTTTGAGTTTGGCTAATGCCTGGGAGAAGCCCATTAACAGCCTTTGGGCATGATAAAGGGGAAGCATCTCCTGCAGGTGCTGGTTCTCCCTCTTAATGGAGCAGTTAACAGCAATGGTTGGCATGAAGTCAGTAGGGCGTTTTCTCCTTCTGTACTTGGTTTGTGCCATTTTTTCTCCCTGAACCTTTTGCTGTTGCAAGACCAGGCTGAAATGTAGAAGCAGTCAGTGTAGGTGAAAGCTGACACACAGAGCATCACAGACGAGAGGAGCTCCAGAGGTGGTACCCAGCCTACGGGCAGTGCTGGATAGTGCTGTAGTTGTCAGCTCTCCCCCTCCTTCCCCTTGAAACTATCTGGCTCTTTGAAGTGGCTATTTAGATAAGAATCTCTCTTTTGAATTTGTTGTAATCTTTTGGCTTATTGCATTTGCTTTGCACCTCTCAAGATGATTAAGCAGGCCTTTCTAACTTCAACTTTACTTCACAAGCAAAATTGGAGTCAGATCGGATTGTAAATGTAAAAGAGATGTCTAACCTGATAAAACATGTATTGCTTCAGTTTCTGTATGATACTGTTTACTGCTTCAGCCTGCTGTCTTTTTGCTTAACTAATCCGCTAAGATTTTTTTTAAGTGCCAATCACAAATGTCAGACAATACACTGAATTTTAACTCTGATTTGAATCATTCCATAAGTGACAAACAGAATGACTGCACATGCAGTGCCGTATGTTTGCACCATTTCTCAATGTAGGCAACTTCAGAATAACTGTTTCTTATACAGTGATATATATATGCACTAAGAGTGTCTTATATACATATGGGGTTGTATCTATTCTTCAACCTCAATGGGTTTCTTTTAAAAACAAACAAACAAAAAACTAGGCTTTTTACTTTAAGCCTTCAAATATGCTTTACATATTCTTCATGGAAAGTATCTTGATTTTTATCATTTTCTAGTCCAGATATTTATTTTTCCTACTGTTGATTTTATTATTATTAATTTAATGCAGACAAAACATATGATTTGACTGGTTTTGTCTGTCTGCAAATTCTGTCTACTCTGTTGGAGGAAGAAAACTTTAGTTGATGTCAGAGCTGCTCCCAGCACCCTGCATTCCCTGTTGTGGAAATGCCTGTAGTGCTTTTGACCTCTGATCTTAGCTATGTGGTATGAAAAGGAGCTGGGAGGTGGTGAACAAGAGAGGGAAGGGGGCTGTCATGTGTCACAGGTCATAATAGTTTCCAGATATGTGTTTTGTGCCAGAGAGATGTAGTAAAAAAGTAGTGTCCCAGCTTGTATGCTGCTACACTGACCAAGTGCATTGGAGAGTCCATACGCTACTTGTACAGACAGCGCCTTTTGGCAAAGAAAAATACAAGTGTTGTAATTTAAAGGTGATGTAGTTTTGCTGGACCTGTGACCAGTCATCCAGTCCTGTTTGTCATTAAGGTGTTGGGATAACAAAGCAAGGGAACCTCTAAGATACACCTGGTCATGCTGGTGAAAGAGACTTTTAAAGATCTAGCACTTCCTAAATATTCACTGTGCAGGTTCAACTGATATAAGGGCATGAATTTACAGAGTAAGTAGTTTCAAAATAAGACAGCTAGGAAGTAATTGATTTTCTGTTCTTTTCTTTTTATTTATGCTTATGTGGATATACTTCAGTATAGAGGTTGCAAATGCTTATAAATTAAAGTACTTCCTACAAAATTTGCATTTAAAGTGCTCTAATAATAATCTACTATTCCATTTGTGATAAGAAAGCTACTTCTTGCCTGATAGAATGATATGTATCAACCTAAAGTGGGCATCCTCTCGCTTCTGACAATCAACCTCCAGTAATTTCCCTGCTTTTCTCAGAGAATTCTTAACTGTTGGTGAGTTTAAAAAAAAAAAAATGCCTGGAATCGTTTGGAAGAAAAGCCCATTTGTGGACATTTCAACTTTCACTCAACTGAATTATTAGTACTTCTGCACTATGTTTTCATAAATCCATGCGTCAGGACCTCAGGGTACTGGTACATGTTTTCTGCTGGGCTGCCATCTCTGCATGCTCCTCAGGTACCCCGATTGGGCTTTCTCTGTAGTGCAGCCTGAAAAAGGCTCAAGCCTCTGCAGTTTCACACATTTTGCCTCACCCACACCTTGAGCATCGACAGCAGCTTCCTGCTGCCTCCTGGCACTGACCAATGGGTTCTGGCACGGCTTAGAACAACAGCTTAAGATGTTACCATCCACATACGCTTCTAGTCTCTCTGCTGGCACTTGCTGCCTAGGAGAGGACAGGATAAAAATTATTTTTCCACAGTAATGCCATGATGTAAAATGTGAAAGTCAGTGTGTAGACATGCCCTTTTTTCTTGTGGCGTTGATAACCAAAGAGAGTAGTGGACAGAGAGCTATGGAGGACTTTGTCTCACTATTTCTACTAAATGTATGTAATCTCATTTGTTAACATTTGTGCAGCTAGACCTTCACTAGGAATTTACCACTGATCTTCTATTAGGTGTGGACACTTACGTGAGGACATTCATTAGTAAAGTGACCTATCACATTTTCTGGCATTTAGCCAGTGCATACCATTAGTCATTTCACAGTAGGTAAAATCCCAACCAAAATAAATTTAAGAAATGCATGTGCTTTTGACTGTTTTTCTGATAACAGAAAAATATATTCAAGTAAAGAGAATGTCCATATCCATCAGAGGTGACAGAATTGTTCTGATTTGCATTACATGTGGCAGAAGGTTAGTAACTGAAATAGGAAAAAAAGGGGTGGATAGATTGCATTGCTCCATTCAGTTCATTTGATCTGAAAATTTTGCTGTCACATCGTGGCACTCATTTATGTTCATCCATACGTTTTCTCAACTTCACTATTCCTGGTTGGCTACGTCTTGGTGCTGTTCATCTATAATGATGGGCAAGGAAACAAATTTGGAAAAGTACTAACACAAAGCTAGTGTGATTCAGTCTTCTACTGCTTTATGGGCAACTGGCTTTCTTGTTTTGTCCCTGCTAAAGAAGTGCATCATTTCTACACTGTATTCAATTCTTTTTTCCATACTACACTTGATAGGGTGCCCGCAGTGAACACCAGCAGATCATCTGCTGGCATTAAAAGTTCTTAGATTTTTTTTTAAATCCATTTCACAATTAATTGTTTTGATGCCTATGATACTATTGGTAATATTTTTCTTCTATCTCTAAGATATGTACACTTGTGCATATGTAACCATGTGCAACCTTATGGAATAGCGAAAAGGCTGTCATGCAGAATGTACAGCAAGAAATAAATCAGTATTTCTTACCCTAGTTTCAGAATATTGGAATAGGGAATAATGTATATTATTTCAAATTAAAGGTGGTATTTTAAAAATAAGCTCTGAAAGTTACATTGAACTTTCCTAAGTATTTTCTCCCACTACTGGTAGAAGAACAGGTTACACAGAAATGATTAATACTTCACCTGCAGCCTGTTCTGCTTTACTGTCATAATTGCCAAGCACGTTGCCGTTGATCATCTTTGCAGCAATGGCACATTAAGATGTACTGAATTAGCCAATTGAGCAATTTATATTTATGTTAAGAATGAAATTGCATGTATAAAATATAATCAAGTGATGTTGTGTGCTGCTTCTCTTCTTGCTTTCCCAATAATTAGGCAGCAACCATGCTTTCAGCGCAAAGTGAATAGATAATTGAATAAGGTCTATAGTGAAGCCATTATGTAATTACTAAGTTTGGGGGTATATTGTCAGTGTTGGTTTTTTTTTTTGCAAAACTACTCACCTACTATCAGCTGTGTACACCAATATTAGCTATATGTTTTCCTCTTTTTATGTCAGTCTCCAGATTTAAAACTTTGCTTCATGCTTTTCGTATTCATCAGCTGGAGAAATGAACCCCTGCTTTACTGCGTACTTTGGAAAGTTTTCAAGGTTTCGATTTGTCTTGGGTATTACCTTGCATGAAAGAACTTTCATGGAAGTGCTACTCGTTCTAACAAATCAGGATCAGAGATCATGACCCAAGAGAAGCGAAATGATTTGTTTCTATTAATATTTGGGTTTTTCTTGCTATTTGAAGTGGGTTTCATAATCAGAAGTGTGGTCAGAACTGAAAAAACTTATCCTCTGTCCTCCAAAATTAAATTAATTTCAAGAGACCGAGCTGTTGTGCTAATTTGTGAAATAACAACAACGATTTTATTTGATTTTTATAGAGGTTTAAGAATAACGAAACTGAAAAAAATGATGAAAGAATCATTAAGTTTCTGTTCTGTTTTGTGTACCAAAAAAATTAACATATCTCTGAGTAACGCTCCTTGTGATGTTATGTGCAATGATTTGCATTGGCATCATTTTGGATTTCTGTATAATTTGTTTAACGTTGATTAAAACAAAATAATGATTATTTGGATGATTTAACAGGATGCAAAACTTTGAGCATACTAACTGTTAAAATGTAATTTTTAACCATTATTTTAAACTTTTCTAGCTCTGTAAATGTTCAAGTGAATATGTGCTGTGTAGTCTGTGAATTAAAGTCACATTTCTGAGTTCCCCTAATGTATTCTGGAGAGGTATGGAATGGTTTCCTCCATTTAAGGAACTACTGAGTCAGCTTCTTCAGTGTAGAACAAGAACAACCAAAGATCCTGTACGATAGGGTTGTGTAGAATCATCAGTTTCATAAGGAGGTGGCAGTTCTCTGCAGTTTCAGATATACAAATTAAGGACCATCAAATGAAATTGGCAGCTGGCTCATTTTAAAAGGATGTGACAAAATGCCCACTGAAGCTATGAAAGGCCTTTTTGACAGTTGCTGTGGATGCTAACACTTCAGATGGAATCAAGGAGAGATTGTAAAAACACACAGAAGAGAAGTTCTTGGTACATTCAAAGTATGTGCAGAACCTACTTCTGTCTCAGCAACAGAAGGTCTCTCAGGTGTGCTGGAAGATGCATTGCATGTAGTGACCTTGCTGTGATCTCCTGTGCACATTCCTTTTGGCTGCTATCAGAAACAACATCCTGACCTGATTTATGACTTCTGTGTTAAGAGTATATTCAAACTTTTTGCTATGCTCACATTAACACTAGATTAAGTTCTCTGGATTAATAGGGGAAAAAAGGCCATTGCTAGCTGTAGCAGTCTCTATGAGAGCCACATTTCACTTTCAAATGCATTTTATTACTTTTTGCTAGAAAAGACTAACTTTCATGGATGAAATCAAACCACTCATAGTACTGTTTTACCAGGCATATTAGCTCTGGTTTGATTCTTGTTTTGTGGGTACATCCTCTAATGAACTTGGCCTCTGAGGTTTCTGATGTGGCAAACCTTCTGCATGGAAATTGCCAGGTCACGGCCTGAACAAATGGTTGAGCACCAGGTGAGAAAGCATGGCTAACCTAGGGAGCCCAGGTGCAAGCAATGAACCTGAGTTACTGGAAGGGCTGGAGCCTGGGTCCTCCCCTCCTCATCCTCATGTAAGAGTTAGCAGCTGAGGGAGCAGCATCTCTCGATAGAGACTTCACTTCTCTTAAGTCATCACTGGTTACTGAAAGGGGTGAGCTAATTTTTTTGCTTTGTTATCTCAGTAGAAGTTACTGCCTTTGTCTTCCTTTGCTTTACGTACTCTATTCCGTTGTCTGGCACAGTAGCATGCAAGCTGCCATTTAATGTGGAAAAAATTGCTAACTTAGGAGATGCAGTTAAAATAGAAGTTGTAGAAAGCATACACTTGAGACCTAGTCCTTGTCTTTTGTTGGCATGAGTGGGAGTAGAGCAAAATCTTGATGGTCCATGGGAAGGAAGTATCCTATTTAAATCCAAATGATGTAGATGCTGAAACTGACCAGCAGGTGTTGCACATATATGAATGCAGGCATGTATTTAGACAGTCTTGTACAGGGCTTAATGTTGGAAATTTCTTGCCATATTTTTGGAGGCTTACAAGCTCCTTTCTCCGCTGCATGCAAGCAGTTGCTGCAGCTGAAGTAGTATTGCATCATTGAAGTGGAAAGATCCAGTGTTGTTCAGAGCAATTCGAGGCTGTGTATAAATGGTTCTGTGGTTATCGACAGTGCCAACTTCTAGTTATGTGTATGAAAGACGGAAATCTTTTTGCTTTTCATTATTTTTGAGGAATAAACTCCAGTTAACTGCCAAAAGAAAGAATAATCTGTGAAGAAGGTGATGTAGAAAAACTGGCAAAGGAAAGGGTAAGGAAAACACAGAAAGTAGCTGATACCTTAAGATTAGTTTGACCATTTGAATTTCTTTTCCAATTATTGTGATTCATTACCTTTAAAATTTGAAATGTATAATGCAGCATCTTGGATTATTGGAGCAAAGCATAGCTCACAAAACCTCAAAAAGCCTAGCAGAAATACCAATGTCAGGTTGATAGCAGTAATAAAATTTAACATTAAGGCCGCTCACCAGGATTAGTTTAAAGTCTGCTGTCATGAAATAGCAGACTGCAGTGAAGTATTTGATAGCCTGTATGAGCTACTGATAGGGTGCGCACACTTTCCCACAGACACACAAAAAAATAACCACAGTGAAAGTTCTACTCTAACTCTTCAGTTCCGTCAAATGATATTATTTAATGCATTCTAGGAAGACCAACTTCTTTCTGGGGATAAATCATCCCAAGTTATTTCACAGTGTTATCTATTGTTCATGAAGCATATCCAATGATTTTTTTAATTCACTGTTTGGCTTCACCTCTGTGGTATCTAGCCTGGTTTCTAGTATCTATTGTTGCTTGTTCTGTTTTTAACTAAGTACAGGATCTGGCTAGGTTTACAGAATCTGTTACAAAAAAAAAAAAAAAAAAAATGCAAAAAGTAGATGATCTTGCAATTTTTGAAAGTTAAATTTTTCTTTTCCTGTGTTCTTTATTTTTTTTTTGCCTTCATTTTTTTTTTTTTCCCCTACCCCCACCTTCTCGAAATAAAAGCCTTACTGAAATTAGAGCAGGCACCAAGAATCAGAAAACAGGAACGTTTTCTTAGGCTGTGGAATTTGCATTTTTCCACCTCCTTTCACCTTCTTAGTTAGGTTACTTTAGCAGCAGAACATCACTTTCTACATTCACAGTAGGTTTTTATCTCCTCCTTTGCTCTTTAAGGCATTTCTTTTGTTGCCTTATAAGATAGCTCTCCCCTGTCTACTTTGTGTTTACTCTAGGTGGGATTTTGTATTTAAGAACACTGACAATCTACAACCAAATACAGTTTTGACAATGTATCTTGCCAATTAATTTGATCTTTTGCCTATGTGATATTTTAACAGTCGGGAAAAATATTTAGATGTATAGAGATGGTACGGTTTTGGCAGACAAAAGACCACCAACCATGAGTAGTTTGTATGAAGAGAAAGACTTGCTATCAGAAGTGAGGTTTACTGTACCAGGTTTTGGTTCTCAGAACAAGCATATAAACTTGTTTGCGAATACCATGGGAACAATTCTAGACAAGCTTTGCTAACGACATTGTAAGGTTTTGTTTTTTTTTTTTTTTTTTTTTTTTTTTTACACAACAGTAACAAAGAAAAATCAGTGCTAAACACTGAGTGACTGTAACCTGAGTGTCTCCAACTTCATTTTGTGAAATGAGTTGCTGCGGCCTGGCCCTTTTCTTTTGAGGCTCCTGTTCTTCTAGCCAAGCTGCCTGGGCTTGTGCCTCTCATGCAATGCGGAGGCCTTCCTTTGTTTATTCCTTTCATTCCCTTCTTTGTTCATCATCATTTTCCTTTATCAGTCCTACTTCTTAGCTGTCTTCATGTGACAGATGCATATCTGCTTAATGCACTGAAAGCTGGTGCTGGAGCAAGTGCTTCCAAACTGTTGTACTGGACTAGAAGAAGTAGTGTTTATTTCCCCACATTTGGTCTGTGTTCTCCTTGTGGGTACCTGGAGTACTCGGTTTTTAGTTTATTGGCACTTACAACTAGCATGTGTTTGCTGCAAGGTGTATGCCACCCTCATAGTAAAGCAAAACTCTCTTTTCCAAGGAAATTCCAAACCTTTCCTACTTCAGTTTGCCTCTTTTTTTCAATTTGCTCTGTGTCATTGTTGTTTGTTTGTTGTTGTTGTTGTTGTTGTTGGTTTTTAATGTGTGATAGCATATATTTTATTTCTGTTGCCAGAATCTCTCTCTGGAGTGGATATTGCATGAAAATTGTGCTTTCATGAGGACTTGTATAGACTTCACTGAACTAGCAACATTTCTATAAGTGAAAAATGGGTGCTCATCTTTGAGGCTTTTTGGTACTCTACTAAGCTTTGCCAGTAGATGGCTAGTCAAGTGGACAAAAGGAATAGAAGAATGAGAAAGGAAGAAAAAGCACAAGGCTATGGTGATTTCTTATTGTTGTGATGGCTGTTCTGCTGAGTGTAGAATGAATGTGTGTCATTTGTCCACAGTGAAGAAACGCTTTTATTTAAAGAACATTATGTTTATGGGAAAGAGAGAATTAAACTGATGAAATCTGTTCTAAGAAGACCCAGATTATTTGATGGGACTTGAAATTAACTGACACATGGAAACCATAGTGAAGAAAGTATAGAAAATATTTATATAATCTCTAATCTAGAGCTACTTTTATACTATAATTCATATCTGTTCATTATGAGAAAAAGATTACTGCATTAAATACAGTTGAGTTTTTTCAGCACATCGGTACGAGAAAAGCTTTATAGGTCCTGCTATTATTTTACATTTTTCATAGAAGAGAGTAGAGATTAAGTACTATATTAAAAGGTACACATAGCTGAAAAGGACTATAATTATGTGTAATTTCATAAGAAAACATTTTTACAAATCCTGTATTTCATATTTTATGTTCATCTTAATTAGTTCAATAGAGGAATATTAAATACTAATTTTGCCATGCCTGCCAAGATACCTGAAGGGTTATTTTAGAAGATATTATTAATGGGACTGGATACAATGTGTGTGGTTCCTTAATGATAATTAACTCACTCAGGAGACAGCCCTAATAAGCAGATGTGAAGCTGGAATTTGAGACAGAAGCATTCTGTCTGGTTGTGAAATTCATCTATTTTCCAAGTTTGCTTGGTAAATAAGTAATTCCGATCAAACTGTTTCGTGTACCTATCAAAAAGTGTTTTAGTATGCATTGAACTGTAGGTGAAATTTTATCATTAAAAATTGCACTTATACTTTGTAAATATTCCCCAAATTAAAGCTAATTTTGCTAGGCCTGCTGGTATGCTCACAGTTCGTTTACTTTGATTGCTTTTTTTTTTTTTTTTTTTTTTTTTTTTTTTTTTTTTTTTTTTTTTTTTGCTTTGCACCCAACTATTTTACTGTTACAGCAGCTAGGTAATACTGACTTCTTGCTGCAGCAGTACTTAAAAGCTTTTGTGAAAATTAAATGAGTTTTTACACATAGATGCTAATTTCATTTAGAATACTTCTAGGTGTCTACTGGAGTAATAGAAGGCAACTTCTATTTCACTGAAAATATTAATTTGCTTTTATTTAAGTGTAGCAGTTTGATACACAAAAAGAAACAAGAGATATTGTATTAAATGTTACTTTCATTTCTTTCAGGATATTGTGTGCTTGTTTTTTTCCTTGTTTGTTTTTTAAAGGAATATAACATCATCTTAAATGAGTAAAATGTTCTCATGGACACTGTTCTTTTTGTCCTCAGTTGAAATATAAATTCATAGCATCTGTTCTACCTGGCTCATTATGTTACACAATTTCAGTAATGATACTAATCCTTTCTTTTGTACTTCTAATTTAATTCTAAAGAAAAATGTAGGTATACAAATCATATGTTTATGAAAATAATAATTTGGTCAAAAACATAGGCCTATTAAATTACTGTAGCATTAGTTATATATTTACTGAAAAATATTTGCAGTAATATTTAGAGACTTCATGAAAGAGGAAAGAAAGCTCCTACATACTTGCTGCGCTTGTTATGACACAAAACGCAGTATGGGAAAATCTCTTGATTGTTCCTTAGGTAGCTGCTAGCTTCTCCTACCTAAGACAATGCATGAAACAATCCATGTTGTTTGTTATGGCACTGTCAAATCAGCTAAATGCATCCAAATCTTAGTCTGAAAATGGTCATATTCAAGTTGTCTTTTAGAGCACCTTAACTGGCATGTGCTCACTATTTATGCGTAAGTATGTTATTACCTTTCCTAGTTCTGACACTTGAACAGAGATGAATAATTCACATAGTATGCTTTGGCTATAAGATAAATAAGTTTCTTGATGAAAATTTTTTAACATTTAATTGGAAAGAAACCCAGACTTTAAGACAGGCAAAATATGCCCTGATGAGAGATAAAATCTTGTAGTGGTAATTTCTGAGCTGCCAGTGCTGGGGCTCATACCAGCTTCTGTTCTTCCATCATAGCTGTTTGCCATCTAGCAGTATCAAATCAAGTATTTTTTTTTTTCTTCTTTTTTTTTTTTTTGTCCGCCAGGATATCTGGGTCTTCATTGGCAATGCTGTTTTCCAGCTGGTGGCTGCAGTTATTCCTCCCCCAGATGCAGGACTTTGCATTTCCCTTTGCAGAGCTTTGTGAGATTCCTGTCAGCCCTTTGTTGCAGCCTGATCAGGTCCCTTTGAATGAAAGCACTTTCATCTAGTTTATCAGTCACTCCTCCCAGTTTTGTTTGACGTGAAAACTTGCTGAGAGTGCACTGTGTAGCCATCCTTCTCATTAGTGAAGATGCTAAACTGTATTGGCTCCAGTATCATTCCTGGCGGCACTCCATTAGTGCCTGATCTCCTGTTGGACTTTGTGGCAATGGTTACAAACCTTCAAAGCACAGCAAATTCAGAGTTTTGAGTCTATCTCACTGTCTAGTTACCTGCTCTGTTTTTTGTCAGTTTGTCTGTGAGGATATTAGGAGAGAGTATTGAAAGACTTAATAAAGTCAAGGCTGCTGATGTCCATTGCTCTCTGCTTATCCTCTAAGTCAGTTATCTCATTGCCAAAGGCCACCGGCTTGGTCTGGCATCATTTCTCCATAATGAGCCTGTGCTGACGATTCACCCTCTTGCTCTTCATGTGTCTGGACTTGTTTTTCAGGGTTAGTTGTTCCATCATCTTCCCAGAAATCCTCCTTCCTGCCCTTGTTAATGATAGGGGTAGTTTGCTTTCTTCCAGTTATGAGGAACCTCTTATAGTCACCATAACTTTTTGAATACCATTTTGAGAGGGGCCTTTGAACATCAGCTAGCTTCCTCAGAATCCTGTCTAGTCTTGAGGATATGTTTGTGTCCAGTTTAAGTGTTTCTTGACCTGGTTATCTTCTACCGAGAATAATCTTTGTTATTCCAGATATCCCCCTAGTTGCAGAGGCCTTGGATTCTTGAAGGCAAGCATTACCTTTTTTTTTTTTTTTTTTGTAACCAAGGCAGTGTATTCTTTGTCACCAGGGGCCATGCCAACATTTTCCCATGTCTTCCTTTTATTGCTCACCTAGAAACCTCCATTGTCCTTCACATCCCTTCACCAAGCTCAGCTCTGGGTTGCTTTGGCTTTTCTTACCTTATCCCTGCAAGCTCAGACAGTACACATGTATTTTTTCTGGGTCACCAAGCCTTGCTTCGATGTCTTGTACACTTCCTTGTTGTGCTTGACTTTTGTCAGAAGTTCCTTGTTCATCCTTGCAGGCCTCCTGCTGCCTTTACTTGTGTAAATTCCATTTGTTACCCCCGGCCTGAAGTAATGCAAAGATAATTGCAGTTGTTTCTGTAAGCAAAGTTGTAAGTTTGAGTGTGGATTATAATGGAAAAAGAAAGTTAAGTTTGCAGGAAGGAGGGATTTGGAAATATTCCTGCACACAGTGTAGTGAAATATGTTATGAAAATCTTCTTATGAAAAAGATTTCAAAATAATTCAGTACATGTATTGTAATCGTTTATTGTAAACAGATATTGTAACCTACTAGAAGGTTATAGAGATTTTAAAGTGTTTTAAAGAATTTCCTGTAATTTACAATGTGCATGTCAAATTCTTAAGTGAAAATAGCTTATCTGTGTTTAAGTTGAAAAGGCTTTCTAATAAAAGCAACTAGTGCTCAGGTAGGTGAATGAGTAAGATTTAATGAGCTCGTACTTAAATAAGCGCAGTCTGTTGCCTAACCAAATACAGTGTATCTGCCCATGATGGCAAAGAAAATGGGAATATTTGAATGATTAATGATGATTGCAAGCACTGGCTGAAATAAGATTTTTTTTATTTTTTTAGAAGAACAGTATTTGCCAGAAAAAGGAAAAGGAACTTGGAGTCTTTGTCGTCAATCTGACTTTTTTTATTAGGTTGAGATCTGTTATTATGTTTGTAATGCAATCTTCTGCGTGCTGCAGAACTAACATTATTTATTTTACTACAGTACTAGGTAATTGTAATCGTAGAGTAGCATCCCAGACTTAATACTTAGGAATTTTATAAGTGAATGTTGAAGAGAAGTGATTTTGACCATTTGGAGAAAAAAGCTGATAAAAATGAGAAATGACCAAGTGGAAATAAGGCATGAAGTGAAGACAAATGGTTTGTATTTAATAAAATGGAGGAGCAGGTGTCTGTGGGAGGAACTTATAAAGAGGGTTACATGGTGATTCAAAGAGCTTAGGAAACTGATCCTTGCAGGTGCACTCTGAGCGGATGTGAATGTGGTAAAGCTGTATTTGTTAAAGAAATGAGAAAGAAAAAGGCCGGAGAAATAGGAGATGCAATAAAGAATTGTGATGTGATCAGATCCCACATGGGAATATGCTTGATGTGAAGGGTGGTAAAATGTAAATTATGGGGCAGTGACAAAGAAAGCATTTAGGAAATCATTCAAATATAGAGTGCTAGAAAGAGACCCAAATTAAAAAAAAAAAAAAAAAAAAAAACCATTTCCTTTACTGTCAGCTTGCATAATAGCAGATTGAGTATAGTGCTTGGAGAGATGAAGGAAGGGAGATAGGTGTGGAGGCTAGATATTAGCTACTGGGTGTTTTGATTTTTGTCACAAGAATGCAGGGTATCTCAAAGAACGGCAGACATCCAAGTAGTCTTTGAGAACTGGTAGCTGAGTTTGTTTGGTGGTGGCTTTTTCCAGAGATAGTGTGAAAGTAATGGATGGAATTAATTTGAAAAAGACAGAATTCACCTTCCCTGTCCTTTTTCCTTTTGTCCCTTCTCCTTTAAGGGAGGCTTCAGTTCTTAAGTCCAGATGAAGAAGCTCCTCCTAAGGGGACACTTGACAATTGATTAGAGAAGTAGGAAATCAGGAGATGTGACAGTTTATGTCGTGTGTCACCTAAGGTATTGGACTGTGAACTCATTTTACATCAGTTCAGAAGACCAAACTGAAGAAAGAGATGTAAGTATTAATATTTCAACAGCCAATCAATCTTTTTTGACACTGGTGGATGAAAAGCAGAATGCAAATTTATACTGTAAAAGGAGCAGGAAGATTCCTTATTCATAGGACTCATCATTTATTGGACTGGTATTGTGGAGGAGAGTATTCTGAGGGTCAAGAGGATGTGGAAAGGTGAGCTTCTTCCTATACTTAATGAAAAATAAATGACATTTATTTTTTTTCAGAGAAACAAAGATTAGAAGATAGAGAGGGGTGGGGGCAAGGGGGATGTGGAAGAAAGGAGGAGAGTATGAAAGTGTAGATGTTCAATTCCTACTCGCTATGTCTACATCTTCCTCATCCCTGTTATCTCAACAAGCTTGCCTTTCCCCATGAACTGGTGTGATACCAGAACATGGTAAGATACTAGGATGTGTATAATTGCCCATGTGCATAAAAAGGATGAGAATGCTGAAGAAGAGATTGCATTTGGGATTATATTTTACATAAAGAGAACAGGACCATGAAGTATTTCATAAGTAATTCAGTAAAATCAGCAGCTAGAAGAAATATGTTTCTTTTTAATGGATTTCTTTAGCTTCCTTCTTTTTCCTTCCCAACTACAATAAAAAGTGATGCATAGGGAGAACGTTATCACGTGTATCAGTGAAGCATATATTACAGTGATGCATGTGCCTTGCAGCCTGAGGGTTGGACACATTGTTACTGGAAGGTGAAGAGACCACAAAGTTTATTTTGACATATTTTCTCTACTGTGTTTTGTCTTCTTTTTTTTTTTTTTATACAAAATGTAAAAGGAATGCAAGGGACACCAAAGACCCCAAAGACCCCAACAAGGATAGTTAGCCCAGTAGCACAGAGTCAACATTGCTGAAACTTAGAAGCAGGCTGAATATTGGCTACTGTGGGTGGAAAGCATCTTGGTTTTTACCCACAGAGCTCTGATGATCTAAGATAAAAGAATTCATTGTATAGCCTGACTGGAAGTCAAGGTGCCGTGTTTTTTAATTCCTAGATTCAATCCTGGCCTTCAGCTAGGCTGGCTATGTGGGTGCAGTAAGAACGAGCTCATTTTCAGGAAGTACATGCTGTGACTGAGCTGTGATTTTAGACATCATTGCCACACAAGAGTGGAGCAGCTGGGCTCATCTCACAGTGCTGCAGCCATGAGAGCCTGCAGAGCAGCTGCCTGTGGGACAAGGCAGCAGTTGCTCAGAGGGTCAGCTCAGCCCTGCTGAATTGTGCGTGACATCAAGAGTCTTTCATGCAAGTAATTCTGCTTTGGGTAGTGAATTTACATTGCCTCCAGCTGCAAGTTTGGTCTTAAATTATGAGAAATACTCTAGTGCGTTTGGGACTTGATGTTTCTCCCTAAATATTTAGTGATAGCAATTGATTATGAATGATAAAGTTAGCATTCTTTGGGTTCGTTAAAGATAAACTATGCAGAAGTTGTGACATAGGGTACTAAGCTTAACAATGTCGACAAACAAAATTGACAGTGTTCTGAGTCATCAGATTCTCAGCTGATGGTATCATGGGCTCACACGCCACAAAAACATAGCATTGTTTGGGAGTTTGCTGTTTTAATAATCCAAGACATAGCTGATATTTTTGTACTGATTCAAAACTTCCTGATTTGTTTTGATCAACAAAAGCTTAACTTAAATGTTTCCATGAGTTTTCTTTCTCCCAGATAGATCAAATCCTTATACAGGCTGTCTAGATAGTGCGTGCAAACTTGGATGCTGGTGTATCAGTATACTGAGTATAGTGGTATATATTCTTACAGAGAAAACAGTTGAAGTATTTTACACTAAAAAACAGGGGAATACCCATCAGCATGGTCTTTTTCAGTTGGATGTACTCAGGAAGGAAAAAAAATAAAATGATGGTGCATTTTTCAAGTTTTAACTCAAGAACTGATTAACAGTTAGATTCTTATTTTCCCTCAGTGTTAGAAAAGAAAAACTGCCAGCAGGAACAGGCCTGAAGACTAAAGGACAGCTTAAATCTATTAATGAATTGTAAAGGATCTGGAACACTTTATAAGGAATTAAAATTATCTTAATCATCCATGGTTTCTTTTGAGCTTGTATTGCGTTTGCTGTGTGACGGAGCTCTGTAAGTGACAGAATCTGCGTAAGCAAGTAATTTACTGAGGGAATTGTGCAGGTTACTGGCTGCTACCCAGCTTTCTTTCCTGAAACTACTCTCCATGATATAACAATGTGATGGGCTTCTAGGATTTTCTTCAAAATACTCTTGGTTTTTTTTTTTTACAAAACCAAGACCATGCTTTGGAATTCATGTTATGTGTGGATTAAGCTGTCAATATGATCAAACAAATCCAAACTGAATGTTTGAAGTTTCATGTAAATTTTGTTTCATGGAATTAAAATGTGCTTTGCTCTGTTCAGAATCCAATGCAGTTTAACATCAGGTGTAGGATTTTGAGATGCTTCTTTTTTTCTCAGTTCTCCCTGGGAATAACTCAAACAGTTTATAGTGGTGTGAGTGCAAGTGAGGATTGAATGAAAGCGCGCTCCTTGAACTGAATTATCTCCCAGCTGTTATGATTAGGCCCTGTCCTACTTATTGGGCATCATTATATGGATCTCATATAACCCAGGAAACATGGGTTTTGACCAGAATATCTTGCAGGTACAGTTTCCCCACTCAGACAAAGTACTAATTAAAAACCACCATATAACCATATAATACAGAATTCAAAATATTTTTTCAACCAAACTAAACTGCAGCATACTGAGTAATCTGTGTTAGATTTGTAGTTCTTCACTGTAGACAAAAGAGTTAAGTGAATACATCCATAGTGATGCTCTATGTTGGGGCTCAACCTCCTGGATGATTTCAGGCAAACCATCTTCCTGGGTATGCTGCATCTCCCTCTCTCTTGAGGTTTGCAGAAGGGGCTGGTTATTTCTGTTTCCATCTGTCTTGGCTGCAGCCCTGAACCATCATCTATGAGTGCACATTCCAGTGACGCTTCTCTGCTTATGACCCTCATTTCCTTCTGAAGAAATGTCATTGTTTTCCTGATGCAGCAGCAACTGGTAGGATCTCATGTTATGCTGCTGCTTTTGCCCTTTCTGTGATGTATGCATTTGCAGTCCTTCAATGACTGGAACATCCGTTTCTAATTTAGATTTAATTGATTGTTGTTTTCAGTTTTTGCAAATAAAATGACAGCAGGTGACAGTCTGTACTTCATTACTGCCACTCTGTTATTTAACAGCGCTGGATTTGCACCAGAGTTGGTCTTTCTTTTCAGTGAGCACTTTGTTCTTTTGCCGCTTCTTTCCATTTACTATTTTAGGAAGAATAAGAAATAGCAACCACGACTTTGAACCCTTATTTAATGGTAAGCTGGGTAAAACTTGAGCCTGCTGGCACAATGGCAGTTTATTTCTTCAGTCCTCATTTGTGAGTTTAGACAACTAAACCAATTGCAGACACAAGTAATCTGTTCAGATATGTGCTGTTAACTAGTGGCTAGAGCAAGGTTTGTCAAGAGAATGAAATATGAGTAAATTAATCAGAATTAGCTCACTTTATAAAAAGTTTCCTGACAAGAGGGAAAAGAATTTCAAATTCCAGTTGAGATAGAAGTTTGTTTTCAAAACCAATTGTTTTCTTTAAAGACTGTAATGATAAATATATTTTTTATCAAGGAGAACATACGTTTTTTTCTTAAAACATGAACTTATATTAGTTTCAGCTTTTCAGCTAAGTTAATGTAATGCCTTTGGCTTCGAAATATGATCTTAGTAGATTAAAATAGGCAGGCTGTCTTCTAAATAGACAGTGGAAGTGCCACATGAATTATGAGTTCTTTACCTGGGAGTATCTGGATTCCTGCCAGCAATGAAAGACAGTTATCCAGAGCTTTCTTCCAATTATTTGGACTAAAAATTAATCTAGGATTATGTTGTCTCTTTCAGCAGCACCTAACTGTGCTATCAGGAGAACTGCTTTGGCCATTCACACTGTTAGATTCTATACCTTTGCCTGCTTGACAGTAAGCCTTCTTGTATGTTTCCTGTATGTATATTCTGAGTTTCAAAGGTCATCATTTTAATTTGTATTCTCTTGAGTGCTCAGTTACCGATAACTTATTTATGATAAGTTATTACAGAGTTACGGTGAAGTTGTAAGACAGTGTTGTTTTTTTTCTGACAGTGATTCAGGAGAGTTCTCAGATTCTGTTTCCTCAGTGTGCCACAAATATATATACATATATATATATATAATGTATTAACATATTTTTCTCCCCTTAATATATTTAGTCTTTATTTGGAGAGTTTTTTAAATTTTTATTTCTTCATTTTATCACTCATGCTCCATACATTAAAAAGACCTGTGATTGTGCTGGTGACAACTAAGGTGCCATAGTATATTTCAGTTGCAGTGAAATGAATTTCATCTGGTTGCTGTTCTGGTGTGTTCACATGAGACTAGGAAGATTGACTGCTAATGGTAGTGTGCCAGGAATAAACATATTATGTCAATAGTTGTGGCAGAAATTGCATGAAAGGAGAGTCAAATTACAGTGAATGAGTCTGAGCCTGACTGCTTGCTCTTGAGAAGTACCCCTGGTCTACAGGTCATCTGTTTGCTAGGATCCAGTAGAGGCTTCCAGTTTCTGAATTTGTAATGATTTCCCAAGTAGAAATAAATGAGTGTCTGGAAAAGTAAGCAAATATTATCCCATTTAAGTTGTAGGAAAAGCAATTCAGGAAGATGCAATATTTGTCACATGAAGAAATGCTGTATCAGGGACAGCAATCAAAGCCAGATTTCCTTATGTCAGTCATGGGAAGGGAGCTTAAAAAAGCGGAACATGCCAGATGTCATCACATGCTATTGTCCATCGGTATTTTCACACTGGATATTATGAACACTGAAATACAGTGAATACTGAAGTACAGTGTCTCTGAAGGTGACCCTTTGGCCCACCCACTGCAATACTTGTGCTGAGGGGATGAAACCAGAAAGCAAAGAATAAGCAACTATTGGATCAGCCACAAAAGTAGGGCACAACATACTCCTTGCCGGTGTCTTATTTACTTTTCAAAGTAGTTGTTTTCATAAACAGTTTGTGACACTTGTGTATACGGAATAAGAGAGTTCTTTTCAAAGAGTGAATGTATTAAAAATTCATTTATTCAGAATTCATATTTACCTACTTTAATGTATTTGTACAGCAGGAAATCCTTTGTACCTTTTTAATTGTTATTTTCTCTAGATGTTTAAGTCAATTACCACTGAGCAGTTTCACCCTGGTAGCTTTTGTTGAGTTCAGAAACGAAGAATTACGGGACTCAAAGTAAAGCGAGCAGCTGGATCCTTTAGAGTTAAACTTTTTTTTTTTTTTTTACTGTGACAACGTTCTGATGTCAAGACTGATCATTTTAAAAATAACTGCTTAAAAATAAACTCTTAAATGCTTTTTATTTTTAAGCCTTTTATTGCTCCTAAATAGATGAGAATTTATTTTTGGATGCTGATGTTTGACATCTAGAGTTTGTTTACAAAGCTCTCACTACTTAATAAAAGCGAGGGGCTGTGAAAGTGTTCTCAGCTGGTGTGGTGCAGATTTCTGTTTGACACTTTCTCAGCTTCTGAGTTCAAAATGGGACAGAGTGCCAAAGATTATTACTTAGACACAATATTTCAAGCCAGGTTAAAAAGAGATCAAATGTAAAAAATGAGAATTGTTTATTTTATTCTATTTTTGGAGTCATTACTTTGTTTGGCTACTATTGCTATTAAATTCCTTTTGAAGCAGTAAGTGTGGTTAGAATGTTCTGCTGAGATTTTATAATCATTTTAACATTTACTTTGGTAACAACGAAGTTAATAATATCTAATCTTTAAAAAGTGAACTGATGGAGCCAGATATGGATAGATATATTTTTCTCTGATTTCAGATTGGGGGTCAGGTCCAAGTTATGGACTTCTAGAAACTGAATAAATGATACTGTCATCCTTAAAAGGAAAACACAGATTATCTGAGAAGATGTTTTGACATATAAATTCTTCTGGCCATTAGAGCAACAGCAGCCAGACTCCGTAGTCATTTTGGATTGGAATTATTCCACTTTGAATTGGCTTCTGACTGATTTTGTTACAGAAATCATAGCTCTTTTACATCATGGTGATGATGAACTTTAGATGCTGGATGGTTTCCAAACCTGCAAGGGCCACCAGAATAGTTACACACACAACTATTCTGAGTTCACTAGTTCTGTAGTCCGCACATGAATCATGCTAGCAAGAGCCTGAGTGCGTTGTTGTCCCCAAAACAAAGGGATATTTTTTGTTAGTTATAAAGCAATAATAAGTTCGTTGTATTAGGCGTTAGTGGGGACTCAGGATGTGACGCGTTAGGACCTCCCCTTGCTCTGTGATGGAGACTGATGCAAGCTAAAGGGGTGTAGACGAAGCAGGGAGTGTATTTAAGCAGCTTGCATGCTACAATAAACGCCATTTGTTGCATCCCCATATTGGTGTCTGTGTTGCAATGGCCCTAGCGAGGGGAGATCGCTAGCCCCTGGCGGCTGCACCTCGCTAACGGGGACAAGTGGTGCCCCATGTGAGGACGTTGATCCGTCACCCCCTGATGTCCCCAGGAAACCCAAGGCTGGGTTTGGACCGCGAGTGAGGGCGGTGTTTGATCCTGCGTAGGATGGAGTCGGTTATTAAGGTATTGTTGCAGTTGGGTAAGGATATGCCTTCTAAGAAGCAAGTGACTGCCGTAGTGTCCTGGTTAGAGCAGGAGGGGGTGTTGAGTGACCCCAGGGATATTTTGAAATCCCAGAAGTGGGATGAAATTACCTCGGTGCTTGCGCAGCACACAATGAGCGCGCAATCGGGCACGGAACTTAAGATATGGGGATTGATATTAGTGACACTCAAGCTAATGAAGGAAGAGGGAGAGACTGCGGGGGCTGCTCGGCAGCTTCTTGGGCTCCTCCCGGCTGGGGGAGGAGCAGGGTGTGCGGATGGAGGGGATCCTCCAGTGGAGAGCCAGCAGAGTGTTAACATCTCTCGAAATAATGGGCAAACAGAGCCCAGAGCCCAGAGAGAGGGGGTGGGAGGCATTACAACTTACAGGTGTTCGGACAACACTACTCGACCGACATCAACTCCAACACCAACTGCCCCAGTTGCGCCTAGTGAAGGAGGACAACATGGCGACTGTTTCCTGACCCATCCCCAACCACCGTATCGGGACCCATTGACTTGACCTGCATATACTTTTGTGGAGTTGAGAGCACGTACAACCAATCAGGGGCCTTCACAACAGATAGTGTCTTTTAAGGCAGGACCTGACCAAGGGGGAGTGGGAGAGGGGGGAAGTGTGTGGAGCCCATGGCTTCTTGTTATGCCTGAAGAGGAATGCGAGGGGGAGGGAGAGTCTGACTTGTGTTGGGGAGACAAGAAGGGCGTATTAACAGACTGGGGGAAGGTTAGATCTAGTCTAATAGAAGAAGGGAGAATATTAGAGGTTTTCCCTATAGTTGTGAATAGTGGAGGAAACCCTTGGTGGGTGCCCCTCAACCCTAAGGGTATCACCCGTCTATTAGATTATGTGGAGAAGCAGGGTTTAAACTCGCCCCTCACTCTGAGTGCTTTAGAAGCTATGACATCGTCAGGCCCCCTCCTTCCTCACGATATAACAAATCTGATGCGCGTGGTATTGATGCCAGTGCAATACACGTTGTGGTCCTCAGAGTGGATGGTGGGGCTGCGAGCAGCTTTGGGGGCAGCAGAATCCGACCCCCACCATCCGTCGCATGGATCTTCGTTTATGCGTCTAGCAGGAATGGCTAGGGGAATGGAGACCCCTCACAGTCAGGCAGGAAGGCTCAGACCGGGGGAGCTTATAGCAGCTACAGAGGCAATGCTCCAGGCGTTTAGGAGGATAGGTAAAGGCGCGGAGTCAGTGGACCCCTGGACTAAAGTGACTCAAGGACCAACGGAGCCATTCTCTGATTTCGCAAATAGACTCTTAAAAGTCATCCAAGGGTCGGAACTGCCAAAATCTGCCCAGGGTCCAGTTATTATGGATTGCCTCCGACAACAGAGCCAACCAGAGATTAGGGATCTTTTACGGGCAGCGCCCCAGGTCTGGCTTCTGGGAAGGCCTAAACCATGAACAGAGAAGACAAGAGAACAAGGAAAAGAACCACTCTTGGAAGCTTCACGGGTGCCGATGACTATGCTTGTTATGAATGCTAAGTGTGTAATGCTTTTGCTTGTGTTTATAATATCTGCAACAGGTACCGCTCAAGCAATGGACAGTGGTCATTCCGATCAACCCTCGAGAAAAATGCATACTCTGTATGTTGTCTGTGTGTTGGTAAGATTTGCTTTAGCCTGGGAAAAGAATAGTTACATCAATGTAACCCAAGTAATAGCAAATAGCTTCAATCTATCAGATTGTTGGATCTGCATGGTTATGCCCAGGGGTGGCAGCATGGAAACCCCTTTAATGGGAATTCCAGTACTGTTCTTAAACTGGAGTTGGCCATTTGATAATTTCCTGCGCTCTATGAGTCCTCAAGGATCCCATATATACTGGAGTGTAGGTGCATGCCAGGACAACAGCAAGTACGGCACCCCACTGGAGAAGGGCTGTGCTGGGGCACGACAAACCCCTTGCCTGTGTCTTCGAGATCACCACCACTAGCGGAACAGTCGTGCACCGAGAATAGCCTTCCTAGGTTTGAAATACAATGGCCATGGGAGTCAGTAGTGCTGAATAAAAATGGGAGTAACAATTTAGGAGGCTTTAAGGACCTCCCTAGAAATAATACGCGTTGCCCAGGATCAGAAGGAAATTGCCCCTCTGCTATACAAATAGCATTAAACAACAGCACTAAATTTGAATGCCCTTCTAAGGGCTTATGGTGGTTGTGTGGAGATGGATATGCTAGAAAGATTCTACCAGAAAACTGGGGTGGTGCATGTACCATAGGAGCCCTGGTACCATTCCTCTCTATGCATAATTGGACAAATCCCCCAACAGGACTCCTTCATACACCCTGGAGGAGGGTAAGGAGAACACTAAATACTTTGGTGGAGAAACTGGCTGGTTTCCACAGTTTTGCCAGATGGTTCATTCTATCTCTTGGGGTAAGCAAACTAGAAAAGGCAGTCGTAAACATCTCAGCTACTCTAGAAATGATAGAAGATGCTACAATCAATGCAATCGAGGCCCTGCAAACGGAAGTTTCGACTCTTAGTAAAGTGGTACTACAAAATAGGATGGCGTTGGACCTCCTGTCAGCAAAGGAGGGGGGTGTTTGCATAATAATTAACCAAAGTTGCTGTGCCTATGTAGATAAAACCCAACAGATAGAAACTGACCTTCGGGTTATATGGGAGCATTCCAAATTACTTCATCAAGTGTCGATGGATGATATGTCATCCGGCTTTACAGAAGTATGGAAAACACAGGTTGGTTGCCTAACTTTACCTGGCTAAAACAACTCTTTATAGTTTGTATCATCATAATCATTTTGTTTCTTATAATGTGCGTTGCAGTGTGGTGTGTATTATGCCTCTGTGTGGCTTCCAGAAGTAGCTATAGTGAATGGAAAAGACAGACGCTGAGACAAAAGCTGGAGCACGTGAATGGAGTAGTTTAGCAGAGGGAGAATAAGCTTAAGGGTGGTCGAATGAGTTATTGCTTGTAATCATATTGCATGTAGAAGTTTGGCATATGCTGTAGCTAGTAGCTCGGTTGGAAAACTGTCCAAAACATCGGACTCCACCGACAACTAACTAGCAGGATACGGCTCTCAGAGTGCTGTCACTGGAACCAAGGATATATCAATGGAGACTAGAACCATCTTTGGTGACCAGCGTGAACTGACGGGACCGTGGCCTGGGCATACCCAGACTTCTGGAACCAGACTTGGTGCGGCGGTGTCATTTAAGCTGTGCCTACGTAGTCTGTCATTCACCCTATTGTTATCTGTATGGCGCTTGTCGTACGCTAACTCATGAGATGCTGTGGCAAGCGCAGCATCTCATGGGTTGGCGTATGATAAGCACTGATATGCCTACACAGCAGTAAGCCGCTTTTAATTATGTTTAGTTTAGGGTATAACGGGGAATATAGGTCAGGAAGTGGCGATCGCGCTGTAACGGGGCAAGGCTTTATCGAGCATGGGGAGCGGGAGATGTTGTATTAGGCGTTAGCGGGGACGCGGGATGTGATGCATTAGGACCTCCCCTTGCTCTGTGATGGAGACTGATGCAAGCTATAGATGAAGCAGGGAGTGTATTTAAGCAGCTTGCATGCCACAGTAAACGCCATTTGCTGCATCCCCATATTGGTGTCTGTATTGCAGTGGCCCTAGCGAGGGGAGATCGCTAGCCCCCGGCGGCTGCACCTCGATAACGGGGACAATGTAAGTTGTTACACCAGGTAAACTGACTAACTGGAGAAAAAAAAACTTTTAAAGCATATGGAATGCAAAGTCTAAAAAGGCATATTAATTAAATAACAACATACAGCCATCTACAATATTTGCACATAGTGGATCTGTTTCTCTAAAGAAATCTTCATCTATTCAGTTACAACTTTTTCTTGCTTTTTGTCATCAATTTTCCAATGGGTATTTTTGAAGATAAAATAAACACATCCTGAATAGACAGTATCTTCACCTTTTTAAATGCCTCAGAATTCTCTGCTTCTAATAACTTATGGTTTATACAAATACAGAAATCCTTTTTTAAAGCAGGTTCTGTCTTCCTCTTTACACAGATGTACTTAGGCACCAGTTTTTGAAATACTGCTGTGTTACAATAAGTACATTTACATGCTCGGTTCTTCCTAGTTTGAGCTTCAATTTGTGTGATTGTGGCCAGCTTAGCTATTTGTTCTGGGCTAAACTATGACATGTGAAGTTCTACTTGATCCAGCAAGTGTTGGCATGGTCTCAGCCGGCACTGGGTTTTACAGATGTGAGCTGCCTTCTCTTTTTTCCCAAAGCTTATCATATAATGATTGCAGCCAGTGAATTTTAAAGCAGACAAGGTAGAAGCTAGAATTATTAATTAAGCTCTGAGAGTCTAACTACAAATTACCTAGTCATTTTCACCAATGCTTTTTAAGTATACTTCTCTAATTATAATTCATTACCTGTGCTGATCGAGCAGTACGTTCTGCAAATTCTCATTTGTAATTATTGGTATTGAAGCATGGAATCGTTAATATAGTCTGGGATTTCATAGGCTCTCATGACCATCTTTCATACCTGGGCTCTGCTTGAACTTCCATGTGAGAAAGCTATGGCATCAATAATCCACTTCGGTTGCTTTTTGTAACCTTAATCCAAAGGATGTATGTTTTGCCTGACCATTAGACAGGAGTCTTCATGCCCAAGGAACGATACGTGTACTAGAATTCAGTGCTGCCTTTTGTTTTTTTTTTTCTGATCTACAAGACTAAATGTAGGTTCAATAAGATACAGCAGAAAATGCGATTGCAGATTTTCTTATGAACTGTTAAAATATTCACCATAATTTCCTAGATAGTCCATATTATTTAGGCAGTGTATTTACTCTGTATTTTTACTCAAATGCGCTGCTTGTTTGGACAATGTGTTGAGAGGAAATTGCTTAAAAGCATTCCCAGTGAAATTTAAGTATACAGCAAAAGTTTTTAGCACAGAGTATTTTTAGAAGGCTAACAGAAAACCTCCCTCTGGCACCTTTCTATATTAAATATATTTAAGCATGCACTGATGTTAAAAGACTTTTGTGAATTTGCAGGAAGAAACTGCTGGTTACATCTATTTAATGAGATGTAATAGCTGCACTCCTAAATATTAATTAATGAAATATACCTATAATTTCTTTAAAATAGAACAGTTCTCGACTGTAACATTGTAAGACTTAAAACATTTATTTAGGGAGATTTGGTATCACATTCTAGAATCACTGCATTTTTATGTCTACTATATGCATCTGGGGTTAATCCTAAATTCAGCAGTTGTAAATAGATTTAATGTGTTGTCTATAGAAAGCATCAACATGTTTTGCTGTAATAATTATGATGAATTGGCAAATGGAACTCCATAGATGTTATTTTTCATGGCACAGTTAAGTTATGCCCAGCTTTAGCAAAAGAAAAAACATATTTTTTGTAAATGAAAATTGAGACAACAAATGCTAGTAATTGTATTCATTTCAAGACTGGTGAAGTACAAGGTATCTAATATTAAACCTGTTTTACTTCAAAATGAATCCTGATATTTTAAACTTGTCTGTTTGCCATGCTGTGCTAGTTTCCTACCAAGTATGTGTGCTACGTATAAAATCGGGGTATTTAGGTCTGGGAGTTCTCATTGCTCTTTTGTTGATTTTAATCCAATAATCTTCAGTGTTTCATCTTAATCACAGATTGTCAACTGGCATTTCATGTCTGGGCAATAAAAAAACACTGTTGAAATTCAAATTTCACACCAGTTATTAATTGTAACACATCCTCAGGGCTTTAACAAACATGGTATCAGAGGGTTAATAAGAACGATTTTCTAAGAACACTGTGCAGAAGCTTGCCTTCTATAAATAACCTTTGTGAGTTACAGTACATACATTAGCAGCTCTGGAAAGTGTTAAGAAACAGCAAACTTAATTCTCTTGTTTGTTTCTTTTTTGTTAAAGTTTTTCTAAACGAGGTTATAGGCACATTGATCTCACACTTGCTTGAGACTGTGAATGTGTATAAATGGGACAGAAAGTCAATTATTCCAAAATGTTCAGTCATTATCCCAGTGCATAAAGTAATACCAATGTTTAAAGGGCTCTCACAAGAGGGAAAAGTAGCATGGCTCAGTTTACTGCATTGCCTGTCAGCGTTTTATTTGTCTACAGAAGCATATGCCGCAGCACTTCAGCTTTACTGAAGAAGCACTGGGTGCTCTTCAGCAATGAGGAAAGCTATAATAGGAAGTAGGTCAGTGTTTGAAAGCAAGCTCTCTCCTTGTTCCTGGATCTTTACTGAGATTTTGAGTCTGTGAAAGTTTTTTCCTCATGAAGAGGTTGTTTTATTTAAAAGGAAAGGGAAACCAAGTATGTTCTTTGCTGTGTCTATGTAGCTTTTGGGGAGTAAAAGTGAAAACTTCAGGTCTGGTTAGCTGAAGAACGTGTTTGAGACTGAATCTTAATTGACATCTTTACTAAAATGCAGCCTACTTATTCCGACAGAATAGAAACTCCATTAAGCTGACTCTGAGATACAGGATGGCTCTTTTCATATATGTATATATATGTATATCTTTGTTGGCCTTGCTGACCCATACAGGGGTTGTTGAGCTCCCCTCAAAGGCTGCCTTTGGAGCCACTTCGTAGTGCTGGGAAACACCATCTTCCACACTGGGCAAGTGTGGCATTAGCATGGTATTAGCTTTAAGGTGGTGGAGTCACCGTCCCCGGAGGTGTTTAAGGAGAGGGTAGATGTGATACTTAAGGACGTGGTTTAGTGGACAGTATTGGTGGTAGGTGAATGGTTGGACTAAATGATCTTAGACGTCTGTTCCAACTGTAATGATTCTGTGATTTTATTGCTGTATCTTCTAAAACTTCGGAGTGAAAGGCTAACAGTATAAATGCTGGAGAGGGATGGGGTAATGTTTGTTGCTGCTCAGTGTGATCTGAAACTCAGTTTCATGTACATCATTACTAGTTTTTTCTAGTCTACCTGAGAAAACCGAGTGCTAAGATTTTAATGGCTATTGCCCCTGTTCTAGCAGAAATTGGATCACCTCTCTAACAAACAAGTTATGAGGCCCAAGTATTCTTTGGCCCAGTGGTAGGATAGTAATAGCTTTTGTGTAAATGTACAAGTTATACATAAGCAGTCTTACAGATGAGAGCAATTGCTTTACAATGCACAACGAAAATAGATGGTCTCAGGAAGAAATGTGGTGATTGTGTTTGACTTGTGCACTTCTTTCCAGAAATTTTTTTCTTTCTGTTGCACTTCCATCATTCAAAATAAACCTTCAGTTTCATATTGCTGTTAATCCTGCTAGTGTAGAGCTTCTCAAAAAGTCTTCTTTATTCATTTGTTCTTCAGTAAAATGCCAGCTTTGTTTTTCTGGCTTTTTCCTTTAGTGAAACAAATTAATAAACCACAAATGTAGTTTCCCTCTTTTGCTATAAATCCATTTAGGGATTTGCAGAAGTTATCAATAGAAGTTGTCCCATAGTATTTGAAATGCAAGGTGTGGTACTTGTTCTTAGAACTAATTAATGGGAGCAGATATTTTTTTATGTGACACGTATCCACAGGAGAAGAGGAGAATAGTCATGATGTAAGAGACAGGCCATAATGCTAGTCTGCTGTCTTATAGTTTGGGGTATCCAGTTTGTCACTTCTCTTTTCCTGGTCCTATGCATTGGATCTGGTGGATCAACTAATTACACATCAGCATGTGTAATTAGTTCTGTTCTTAGTAAGGGAAGAAGCTGCCGTACTATGTTGCTGATGAAGAAGGAGCTCTAGGCCTGTGAGTGCAGCAGGAACTGGAATTCCTTCTTTTGGCCTCTGCAACTGAATCTTGCCTGCCAGCAAATGCATGGCAAAGAGTATGAAGAGGGGGCAAAAGAAGCTCTGCACCAACTTGCAGTGCTCTTAGGTCCTAAATGAATCTTCTGTTCTCTTTGTCCTTTATTCTGTAAAATTCAGAGGAATAGTGGGGCAAAAGGTGACGGAGGATATAAATTGGCAGGTCTTGAGAACTGAATATGTAGACTGCTTCTGTAGTACTGCAAAACTAGTAGCTGTCTTTTTTTTTGTAATACCCTGTTCTAAACACCTAACCAATGTCTGCATGGATGGCAGGGAGGAATTCAAGTCAACATTCATGAAGGATATCGTGTTGAAAGGTTTTCTCCATAACAACTCTTTTCCATCATTCTACATGTGTCTTTTTCCAGGCAAACTGCAGAATTGGATTCTTGCTCTGTAATTCCTCTGTGAATGTTTTATTTCAAATAAGATATCAAACACCAGCAAAGAAGATACATAAATTCTTTCTTGCAAAGCATCTATGTCACATCAGTAAAGCTTTTTATCCAGCTTTGCTTTAAATTTCAAGCTCTTTTGGCCTGAAAATCAGATGATAACCCAGTAATTTCATTCTCAAAGGTTGGTTCTGAAAAGTCTTTCATAATAGCTCAGGGACTATTAGGATGAAATATGAAATGTTATTTATTTTTGTTCCCTAACTTGCTGTATTGATACTTCTGTAATTGCAAGACCTTGTGGAAGCTAGATTTCAGACAGGTCCTGTTGCCCAACTCTTAAGAAAAAACAGGCAAACTACAGTTTCCATGGTTTCAGACACTGCTATTCATTCTCTCAAGGCTGTTCTACTTGTGGTAGGGGGAATTAAAGTGCTGGGAATGTGTAGGCCTAAAAGTGAGATTATTTATTTTGGGGTTATTTTTCATTTTTATCTTGTATCTGCTGTAGTAGCTAGAGTTTTTCCAAATTGTCAGAGCTGAAGAGAGACTTCTCCCAGCTCAATAAAATTGAATGTTAGGAATTTCTCTTCTCAGATGAAGCTGTCTTTATGAAGTTATTTTATGGGGAAAAAATTTACTTCAGTATTCTTATTAGGAATATTTCTCTTGGGTTTAGGTTTGGGACATTGGTAGGTGGTTGTTTTTTATATATCTTTAAAAAGGGTTATTTCAAACAAAATTACTTGGGCTAATTACCAAAGTTTTCTATTTCTGAAGGAGCAGTCTCTTTTGGTATATTATCCCAGTTCTTTTAAGCAAATTGCATTGTTTGGGGAGGAAGAAAGAAGGGGAGAGGGAGAAGAGAGAGCTCGTCTCTCTTTTTTGCCTGCTGTTCTTTGCTTCTTTTCCAACACAAAACCACTTATATGGTGTTCAGAGCATCCAGTCACCTCTGAAATGTCTGAATATAGTTCCTGAGGAATGACCATTGCTTACAAAGTAACCTTTCACTTGTTTTTATTTGTATTTTAATTATCTTTATGGCTCCCTGGTAATAATCTGGGTGGGAGAGGATTTCTGATGTTCCAAACTTCTGTCGTAGCAGGAAACTCACTTTGCCTTTGATTCAGCTCCCACGTGAGAGATAATATCATAGGATTTCTAACAGTTAGAGCTGGCACTTGGGTCCTCCTTAGGGCTGTAGAAGCGGAGAGTTTAAGTCAGCAGAAACCCTGGTCTTCCTCAGAAGCTGCTTCACATGTAGCTGGATTGCAGGGGTCTGTCTGCAGGTAGAGATGATAGATGGGCTAGAGAGGCACCAGTTCTATCTGCATCACCCAGAGTGAACTTTCCTGGTCCCTTTGCCTGAATCGGATTGGTTCCGTTAATATAATGGAAAAACTTCATGGTCCTTTAGGTTGCATCCTTAAAATCTTTGAGCAGATAAGTGAAAACAATGCGTACAGAGTAAAACTAATCCTTCCCGCCGCCCCCCCCTTCACATATCCCAGCTTTCTGGGGCAAGAGGGAGATGAGAGGGAACTGCTAAGAGATATCCATAACCACTAACTTACCCATAAGAACACTACAGCAAAAATATTCTCAAACTCCTGGTTCTGACTAATTAGTAGTGAAACTAATGTAAAACATTGTGCATCCCCTCAGTTCAGTGTTCTGGTGTGTTGTTTGTCCTCCATGAGAGTGGATGCTCTTTGGCTTTTCAAGGCAGGAAATTACAGAAGTGCTCATCAGAAAAGGGACTCCTCCCTGCATGCTTTTAAGCATTACCATGCCAAATAAAAAAGGAATAAAGTTGAGGAGTGCATACTGATTGTTTTTTCCCCCATTTAGTGTGCATGTAATTTTATTACCTAAAACTAATAATTTTGTGAAAAAATGGTTTTCCAAAAATCTCTTTTTTATTAAATATTACACTTCATTATGTGAAAATGGCATTACTGGCACATAAATTATGCAAAAATGAGTTCTAGATTACTAGAAAAAAAATGCTCAGTGGTCTACAAGCTTTGGAAAAAAAAAATTCACTTGTAGAAGAACCTTAATGCTGCTGGAATATTACTTTGGTCCTGTTGCCTATTATTTACATTAAGACAAATTAATTCCATTAAGTATCTCATTTTACTAGTTTCTTCTCAGTGTGTCACCAAATGTCTTCTCCCCCAGATCTGCTGAATTGCTGCTTCCCAGCACCATCTCATGAGCTGCTAGAAGTGATGAACAGTTGCTTTCCTCACTGCCGAGTGCATTTATGCGGATAGTTAGCAAAAGGTGCTGATTTATGGAGTGATCTGTTTCCTCTATCCCAAAGGCTGGATGAGTCACTCTGGAAGGAGCCTTGTGCTCATTGTCCCTGAATCTGAGCTCATACTTCCCCTGCCTTCATGTTTCTCACTTTCAGTACAATGAACTGTTCCCCAGGGAACTCCATTGCAGGGGGCAACCATACCCTTTCCAGCACAGCTTAAAAGCTGAGAATAAGTGTTTCCTCCTGTGCTGATGAATCACCTGTTCCAGTTGCTTCTCTGCTTTCAGTACTGCTCACCTCTTTGCAGCTTCCACACCACCCTTTGTTTCCCATCAGCTGATAACCCTTAGAAGGATCTTTATCATTTACAGATGCAAATAAAGTCTTCTAGGGTATGGTATTTCAGCTCTATAGGAGGTAGAAAAGGAAAATAAATCCACTTCAGAGACTTGGGGATGCTTGGACTAGAAGTGACTGAAAATAGAATGCAAACTGAGGAAAGAGGTTGTGGTGCAGAGGAGGGAGACCCAAAGCAAACAAGAAGAGTGATGAGTCTCACAACTTTAATTAATATCAGGAGGCCGTTTTCACTTTGAGTTGATAACTGAGTAGTTTTCTGGGTTAATTTTTGACTTCTTTATTGTTGTCAATGGGAGTCTGTGTAGGAAGCAGTGGAGGAGGGAGAGTGCATACATTGGAAAGTGTGTCAGTGCACTGACTCAACCTCGTAAAGTGTTTCCATTTGTTTTACTGAAAAGTAATAGTCATCAGTTTTTGTTCCTCTTTCACCAGCCTCGGTCTGCTGTGATGCAGGGATCTTCTGGGGTTAGGGACTTTCCCCTGATGAGTGCCTTGAGAAGCATCTCCTGAGGCAGGTGCTACCATCAAAAGGGACCTAAAGCTGAGTAGTATGAGAAGTGAAATTTGGTACAGGATGAAAGTTTTCTCATGCTGTTTCTCTACCACAGCCACTTTCAGTAGACTTTTTAACACCAGTGTTTCTCCTCTGAGCACCCTCACCCTCAGTTAAATGATATTTTATCTATGTAAGAAGTATATGTTGCTTAATTTGCCTGTAGCATTAGAATAATTAATATCAAAATTCATCGATACTTTTTTTCTTAGCATCACAATCAGAATCAACTGTTACTCATTCGTTTTCCACAGTTTTCCTGGAAGGTATTGCTTCATACTTCCATCCATAGCAGTGCAGTTCTTCAGGGGCTGAATGTCACAAAAGGAAACAGACCTCTTGCTCCCCTTTTTAACTCTTAAGTGACAATTGCCTTGTTTTCTGTACCATCATGCAAATCGCAGTAAATGGGTATGGAAGTCTTGATGTTATGACCTAATTATCTCCTTATTAGTCCATCATGCTGACCTGCAGCCAAGCAGTGGAAAAAGTATTCACAAGGGACAGCTAATGAAAATGAAACCCTAGGATTGTTTTCAGATATGGGCCTGAACAGAATCACAGAATGGTTTGAGTTGAAAGGGACCTTGAAGCCCACTCAGTTCTAACTCCCCTGCTGTGGGCAGGGCTGCCACTCACCAGCTCAGGCTGCCCAGGGCCCTATCCAACCTGGCCCTGAATGCCTCCAGGGATGAGGCATCCACAGCTTCTCTGGGCAGCCTGTTGCAGATCAGAGGATACGCAGCTGCAGGGATGTGCGAAACATGTGGCATTCAGTGGGAGCAGCAGAGCTCCCAGCCTCACCCAGGTGAGAGCTTCCAGTGAAGGCCTATGCTATATGGGGAGCTGTGCTTCAACTTGAAGAGCAACTTTACGAGCCCAGGTTCTTGGGAGGTATATCTGTTCTGCCTCTGTGTCAGCACTCAAGCATACACCAGGCCTATTGAGCTCCCTTTCTTCTGGAAAAAAAGCCTACAGAATGCCACCAATGCTCTGTTGGCAGTTTCTGCTCCCTGCTGTGTTTCAGAGAGGGCTGTGGGACACAGTGGATGTCCACCGTGACAGGTCTTTCCCTGTTCGGAAGGACAGGAGGAGGCCCAAGGTCCTTCTCACAGTGCTGTTCCTGTTGGCAGAGCTTAGGAACTACCTAAGCATTAATGCAAGTGAGTTGCATTATTCTGCCACCTCAGAATAATTCCTTTTGCTTTGGGTAAAACACTTCCAACAATGTAATTAGACCAGATGCTATGCCCTGACCTTTCCTTTTGTTATTAGATATCAGCACATGTTTTAGATAGAGCACATGGTAATAGCAGCATTTATCTGAAAAAATCCATAGCTTCCTCTCACAAAAAGTTATTTTCTGTACAGCTTTCCAAGAATGAACACTTAGAATAATATTTGGTATTTCAACAGTTCTTTATTAGTGAGAAGCAATGATTTCAAATTTAAAAGTGTTTAGAATATGTTGAAAGCAGATTTAGTGGACAATAAGAAATACAAGTAATTTATTACTGCTTTTCTGGTGCTAATTAGCCAAGATACATTGTGATCTAATTTGTGATGAGATTATAATTTTCCAGTATTTTAACTGTCTCATTAGCTTAATGTTTAAGTAATAACTTGCTTCGGATAATGTATTTGGTGTTTTAATGTTCTGTCATTTCAAATATATGAGGGAAATACTGTTTCTTTGTGTTTGTTGGAGGCTGTGATGATATACTGAAAATTGGCAGCAGCAGCAGCAGTTGTATGTATACTAGTTAAACCAAGACCTTTCTCGTGAAAGTGTGAATGTGTGTATAGGCTCCCCTCTACATTCTCACAGATATACAGTTATAAAAATAGGTGGATTTTAGTATGCTGCTGCCTGGTGATACTCACTCTATTGTCTAAGAAGAATTTAGCTACATCAGTTTAGAGATAGCATGAAAAAAGATTTGCAGAAGCAAACAGTTAATACTTCCTTTTTTGTAGGAACACAGACCAAAGGGATGGGGGGACAGGAAGACACTGAAAGACTTACAATATCAAATTAAAGCTCTAACGTTTCATTTTCTAAATTGGAAGGGGGGGGTGGGGGGGTGGGGAGGGGAGGAGGAATAGTTTGCTGTAAGTTCTGTGCAGTCACACTTGAGTTTTGAATGGGAAATCCAGGACTGCTTGGGCGTTCTGACTCAGCAAACCAGCAGTGCATGAAAACACATCTGAAACAGCCTTTGTTTTAGTATCTGCCTTTGAAATACATGTTATAGATTTGTACGAATTTTGGTGTGGCTCATTCTGTATTTTGTTTTCAATACTATGAATAGATGGAACAGTTTGTGCAAAAATGCGTAATTTTCTTTATAGTGAGATAAGAATGATTTTGTTGCAACTGTGTAAAGCAAGTAGATTCAAAGCCACTTAGCTCAGTTTTCTATTTTTCAGACTTGGAGAACTTGAGATTGTACAGGGCTGGATGCACCTGTGGTACAAATAGGGAAATTGCCTGGAGCTGGTGGCCTGTACTGTAGTCCCCTCAGTCTCTGCATCAAACCTGCCCTTGTTTGGAGGACAGCTCATGATATTTAATTCTGAAGCCGAGCATTAATCTGTGAACAGATAGCCTTTATTGTCCTGCATGCAACTGCCTTTTCTTAATAGAATTCTTTACTTCAAAATACTAAACGATTGTTGCTGATTACTTATAAATTGAATAAATGAGACTGATGCTATTATCAAAGAGAAATTACACTATTATTACAGCAGTATTGAATGATTGTCAGTTTTTCTTTCCACAAAGCAATCCACTTCTACTGTTAATGGTAAATAGCCTGGGAATTTCTGTTTTGATTAGCTGCTGCTGAACTAATACCGTTTCTCTTTCCCTCTCTTTCTGTCTCACACATGCAACCATCACATAATAGTGAATTTGATCTAGAGAAAGCCAAAATTGAGGTTGTAGTTACCCTCCAGACCTCAGAAATAAGCAAACCAAACAAGGTGATAACAAAGTTGTAATCCATCAAAAACATATCTACCATTTTAATTTCACCCACTCTACTTATTCCACTTCTCCCGGCAAATAGAAGTTTTCAAAAGCAAGTTCTGATACAGACTTGTAGTGCAAAGAGTAATTCACACCTCTCTCAGTCCTCACACCATTTGCATGACAATGTGCATAAAGCCCTTCTGTGGAATTTTTCTAGCTTTTTATAACCACGTTAGTATGCTTTTAGTAAAGTATGAAAGCCAGAAGGATGTAGTGAAATCAAATTCTAGTCCTGCTTTGCTAGATGTTGTATTTTGCATAGCAGAAAATATTAAAGGAGAGACTGCATAGAAGGGAAGATACTATTTTGCTAAATTTCAGCTTTTAGTGTTTCCTGTTTTGTTCTCTAATCCTTCAAAATGAAAATAATTAGCTTTAATTTTAACATATATTAAAAGATGTTATTATTTTTGTAAGAACATAAGTATCATTTCCAGAATGGTGTATTCTTTGTTAAATAATTTTATTACAATTTGCTATATGAAAGAAAAAGATTATCGCAAAGGAAATAAATGCCAACCAGAGTAGGAGGGAAGGGAAAGGATTGAGAATTTGTTTTTTAAAGATTTTTCTTTTCCATTAGTCTGAAGTGGTGTTTCCAGATACGTTTGGCTGAAAATACCAGATGCAAAAACTATTCAGTCTGGTGTTAGTAATGATCTTCTCAAATTTTTGAGTCTTAAAAAATATTTAGTCATGATGTTTTTTGTTCAGCAAGACATACAGTTTAGTTTAGTTGCAATGCGCTGAAGACATTTTGGAGCATAAGTGTAATAAGCAGCAGATCCTTTCAGTGTTGATAGGTGACTGAAAGCAGTACTGTGACCTGCTTTTTCAATTAAATAAACTGAAATGGTGGCTTAGGGACATTTAGCCAGTCAAAGTCTAGCCAAATACAGCTTTACATCCAGTACATCCTCTTTTCCACAATAAGAATCTGAATGAAGACAGTCTGCTCAGGCACATTTCTTATAATCATGTCCTTCTATGTATGTTCTTTACCCTCTGTTATGCAGAGCTAGGCCTAATTATTTTTCCAGTGTTTCTAAATAATAGATACTTTTCATACATGGTTGATTTGGAGGCAGTCTTAAGTTTCTTCAAGGTGTTACCTTATTATTTTATGAAGTTCTTCAGGAAGCAGTACGTGCATGTAGTCTTCCATGTCCTGGATACAATGAAGGTGTAACTTGAGTTTGCACGTGTCAGAATATGGGTAATTAAAATACAAAACAGGTAAAGCACTCACCTTGAGTTGCTTCCTGTGTGAATCTCGATTCAAAAATCATATTCATAAAGGCAAGGAAATAAGATTCAGGAATTAGTGTTAACAAGGTTGGCAAAGAAAACATATTGTGTTCACTTACAGTGTGTAACTGTATATACCTCTGAGTTTTGGACATTTTAACCCAAATGCTTAAGTTGGTCAACTTAAGCAAACTTCTAAGGATAATACTATTTTGTTACAGATTTAAAATAGGTGCATTGCTTCAGCTTCATGGTATATCCCCAACTTTTCAGGGATTTTAAAATAGTTCGGGCATGAGGTTGGACAGAGGCTGAATGTTATGTTTCACCTGAATGGATATCAGAAGATGATGCCTTTTGGCAAAGGGGAGATCAGAATACAGAGAGAAAGATATCTTCATGGCATATTTGTTCTGTACCACAAGAATTTACAGAAGCGGAGGATGGAGTGTGTATGTGGTGGCTAGAGGTTAGGAAAAATATAGGTTGAGGGTAGCCTTTGAATTGAAACCAGGGCACACATCAAAGCAGCACTGCCTTCTCTTCTGCAGCTGCTGGGGGTGTGTTCTGCATGTTCATGGGCAGAGAAGCCAATCGGCCTGTAACCAAAACTCTTGAAGCATGACCTTGGAGATGTTTCTCCTAGAACATGAAGAGTGGTTTTTTAAATAAGTTGTTGCTCTCCCTATTTCCTCTTTCTTCTTTCCTTTCGTTCCTCCCATTTCAGATGATTCCCTGCACCATTTTGGTCAATATAACATCAGAGATGACTTTGATAATGATGACCAAATGATCAAGAAAAGGAGAAAAATAGCTGATTGAAATCCTAGGAAATTCTAGTCTTTCTTCAATTTTGCAATAATCCAACTAGTTCAGAATTAGAATCCAACATTACAGAATCTTCAGTCCAGTGAGCTCTTATTTGGATCTTTTTCTCATTTTAATTTGGCTGAAATTTTGTATCTTGTCTGTGAGCACTCTATTTAACATAAATGAAAATTATTGTTTGACAAGCCTGTCCCTGACATTGGTCCTAGTTTAAGAAGTGGAATTGTTGCTGCAGGTCTGTTGATACAGAAGTAAAGGAGAGAGGTGTAACATACCAGTCAACATTAGTTTAACTGTATATCTGTCTTTATTGGATTACAGCTTTGGTGGATGAAAGATGTTGTTGATATAAGATAGACAGCTTTCTGTAAGGCTTGACATAGTGCTGCCTATCATTCTGATTTAAAAACAATGATACAAGATCAATCTAGCATTCTGTGTACTCTAGAAATCTAACAAATGGATGTTTTAACCCCTACAAACAAACCGTTTCTGTTGGTATCTTGTTGGAATCAGTTCTTCACTCCGCATTGCTTAACATTTTAATCAGTGAGCTGATAGAAATAAAATTGTTACTTGCACTGTTTGATGCACGCAAGTAATTGGTCGATTGTTAAACAATGAACAACATGGGTTATTCTTACAGGAAACAAACAGTTAACTGATAAACTGGATGTGAGCAAGCAAGATATGAACATGCAGTATATAATTCTTCAGTGAGCAGGCATACTTCGAGGAACTTCTGAATGTCCTGTTCTGAAGTTCAACTCCCAGCAGAATCATTCAAAAAGACTAATATCCTCATAATGAACTATTATGGTGTCTTTGTAACTTTGGTGCATAGTTGGCTGTATTTGTAGGTTTGGGTAGTTGTTGGGGATGGGTTAAGTTGATGGGAAAGAGGAGTCTGTTGAAGAATTGTTAAATCTCAAAAGTAGGTCAGGAATGCATTCTATTTGAAATATGATTTCTGCAGTTGAACTGTCTAATATACTCTTTCAGTTGTCTGCTGTTTATCTTCAGAAAAAAGCAATTAGGCTTGTGTGATGTAAGTGCTAGTATGTGATTTGGAAGACAGAGGTTCGTGTCCTCATTCTTTCTTTGCTTGGATTGTTGCTTAGTCTTTGTGTTAACTGTCTATGTATAAAATGGGAATAATTAGTTTTTCTATCTCGCAGGGTAGTTTTAAGGATAAATTTACTGACGTTTTTCATATTCAATGATGCTACAGCAGTGAAAGCTATATAAATATATCGTCTACCAGTGATATTTTCTATGAAAAGCATTTACAGATACTTACTTTTCTGCTTTTAAAGCCTAGGTAAAAGTTAGATCCTCACAGATTTTTATTTTTTTTATTATTATTTGATGTCTTAAAGAGGAGTTAGCAAGCAAACAAATAAGAAGAGACTAGTGATCACTAGTAATGGGAAAATTCTGCACCACTTGAAATATGCACTCAATATAGTTACATTTCAGTTAAAATTGTTGAACAGACTGGTGTAATGCAAAATATAGAAAATAGATTTTAGAGTCTTGAAGGTATGGAGGCCAGAAAATCAAATGCAGTAAGAAGAACTAAAAGCAACCAAAAAAGCTTTCTGTCCTATATTTACTCGGTTTTCTTCTTGTGCATCTGTTTTCTGCTGTGATCTTATGAGGGTGGCACGTCTGAAGAGGAGCACTGTATTATGTAATTGAATCATACAAGTGGCTTGAACATGTAAGAGCCCAATTAGCACAAGCAAATCCTCACTGTAAAAAGCTATGTTCTGTATTTAAACCACATGTATGCAATAACCATATCTGAGCCAGCACAGACTTTGTCAAGAGTGCAGTGATGCAGTTGTTTGCCACGTGCTGCATACACTAACAGAGCTAAACACACTAAACAAGATTAAACCATACTTGTTACCTGGCCCAACTGTATCTCGTGTTGCTAGGGCACAGAAAATCTATAAATATCCTGCTTTATTGTGAAACTTAAGTTATTGTAGCATTTTCTTTAAAGGCTTTTCAGCTCAACAGTTCAACCCTTCGGTAGCACAGTGAGCGCTTCACTAAATATTTTAACAGGACTCCTGTCAGATTAGCCACCAACCATCTAATATTTGCTGAATTGATGTGTTTTAAATATATGCCTCAAGAAGGAATGTATGCTGGTTGATGCAAAGTGTATGTTCATTACTAATACCGCAGTAAATGCTGTAGATTTGTGCTTCTGAGCACATGAGGCTCGACTCACTGAGGCCTGAAGCTACTCCAGGAAAGACATAAGCAAACCCAGTGCTCTTTTCCCTCAAGATTCATCAAAGGATGAGTCATCTGTTAAAAACAGAGTAATCGTCAGGCTGCTCTGCTTTTCTGCTGACTATTACTATTAGAACAAAGCCTGCAAGCAAAAAAAAAAAACAACTTTAAAAATGTGCCTTTGATCTCAATCACGGGACTCAGGGCTGCTTTATGCTTTAAAGTTCTGCCATTGTGACTGTTTCAATCATAAGATGGAAAATGTCGTGCCATTACCAGGCATAGCTCCAATGGCAAAATCTGTTGGTTTAGATGCTGTTAATGCTGTCAAAAATGTCCCTTTCTGATGAAGTAATGTGTTCCATTCAAGGCACTGGTGTGAGCTCCAGTGCAAGGCCCTTTTCTTTTTCTTCTAAAAGCTATCACATCTCAAATGTGCATAGTTAACTTCAGATGACAACTCTTAAGTGATCGATGGTGAAATTACTAGATTTTTACCTATAAGTGGATGGAGCAGAAGACAGCACCCAAGAAAAACCATGTGAGAAATGGCAATGAAGACCCTTAGCCAGCAGAGCTTAGGTGTGAAATAAACACCCTGGAGTAATTACATGAAGTCATAGTCTAAGCAGTCTTAGGAAAATTCTGCAAGGCCTTCTCTTTGAAAAAAGCTTCCTCTCACAGAGAAGGCAGTGTTCAGGGACTCCTCGGGCCCTTGTTCTCAAGATATCCTCCTGCACAGCAGACAGGTGAGGGATGTTAGAAGAGCAACCTTGGCACAGTATTTCTGTTACTAAAAGAGAGGAAGGCTAGATGGTGTTTGGTGAAGTCCTCTGAGGGATTTTAACACGAGGTACTTCATGAAGCGAGATATTAAACCTAAGTTATCTCAGCAAGTCTTTTTTTTAAAAAAGCCATTATTATGAATGAAGTTATTTCACACAACTCTCGCATTTTAGGGCTTAGAATGTCTTTTATGATTGCAGCTAATTTTTCAAATTCTGTAAACAGGCTGATAAGCAAGATCAGTATTTCTGTTGTATATACACTTAGGAGGATTTCAACATTGTGTTTAATCCATTTTCATTTAAATTTGAGGCATCGTTTTCCAAAAATTGCCACAGGTGAATTTAACAAAGTGAATGTACTTCTGAAAATAGTATTTATTTAAGGTGCTATACACCAACTGTTGTTTGATGCTTTGTCGTTGGTATCTGTATCTGGTATCGTAGATGATGAGGTAATCCCCAGGTACAGGAAGACAGACCTTGCAGAAAATAATATCCCAGAACATTTTCCAGTATGATTCCTGAGTGTCAGCCATGAGCATCTCTTTGTTTTCTTAATTTCTCCCTTCCTCAACAAGCCTATCTCTTTTTCTTCACATGTTCTAATCTCAGATACAAGGAGCAAGATCTAAAATGATCATATCGATTCTTTGCTCCCCTTTTCTAGGTAGAGTGGTAAAACTACGATTGCCGTAGAAGAATATATTCAAGTACTGTCTTCCTAAGTCTGTATACTCCTTTTAGTGAAGCAAACTAATTCTTCCTTCCTTCTTAAAAGTTATTTTTGTTATGACTTGTGCAGTTGATTCTACTACACTCTTAATGTTCTCTATGCTATGGGAATGTGGAAGTTGAGTTGTCATTCAGTCAAAATAGCCTGCTTTGGGGGAAGATAGGATCTCTCAAAGCAGCCAGTCTAAGATAACTTTCCTTTAATGATATCACAATATCACATGCAAATTTGTAACAGAAATTACTAGTTACATCAGCAATTAACAAAAATCCAACTGTGATTTTTCTCCTTTTACTGATGGTGAAGTTTAACATTAAAACTGATACCAATAATGTAACTTAACTGTACAGTGTCATGAAAACTCTCATACCAATAAGTATTGGATTGGTCAGGAGCTTGGATTTCTCCCCAGACAGTAACTTTCACTGAAGCTTAATTATGAACTGAAAATTAAATTAAGAAAGTATTTCTGACATTATTATTTGAACTTCCCCATTGTCATCTTGGCAGCAGGTTTTATTTCAGCCCTTTAAACACTCCACACGGATGGGTGCCAACTGTGCAAGCTCCAAAGCAGCTCTCATTATAACCTAACCTAGTGATAAGATGAAATAGCAGATCAAGGTGTATGGTTTTTCAGATTAGTCAGTGGATGGTTTTTGAGGCAGGAAGGAGGGTAAAAAGTCCATAAAAGCTCTGTAAAGTCTCTCTTTTTTGATACTTAGAGCACTCCAGATTCACCAGTGCTCTTTAACTTGGGCTGCATTATTCTGTGAGATGTCAGGGGGTAAGGCCAGGGCTCTAATTTAAAGCCTTCTCCTGAGAAAATGTTCTTGTTTCTACTAGCTGTATTACCCACTTGCATTTTGCTGCACAAACAAGATGTTTTCAAAATATAAGTATTTATTTGACTTAAAGAAGCATTTCGCTAAAAATGATGCAAATCTCAAATCAACTTTTACCAAGTGATTTTTTTTTCCTTTATTCTCTTCCTGATAATAATAAGAAAAAGATGGGAAAATATTATTCCTTTGCTATTACTTGTGATGAGACAGAATTTCCCAATATATATGTACTTGGGGGGAAAAAAAAGGTTACAATAAAAATACTGTTATCATAACTATATTAAAATGGAATACAGGACAAATTGTGGTCAGTGGAACATTAGTTATGTCTGTCTGTCTCAAGGCAGTTCAGCTGTCATTTTGTAGCTGGGATTACGATTCCTACTTTATTGTTCAGCTGAAATTTGGAAAATGCAGTGGGAAAAAAAAAAAACTGCACACCAAACCAACACGTTTTTCATTTTGCATCTACATTTTTAAGGGTTGCAAACCTTCTGATCCAGACTCTAGTCTGATAATTTTCCTGAGGTTAAGAGCTTAATGTTATTCAATACATGCTGTATGTTTTCAGAAATAAACACAGGCGTATAGTTTGCCTATGCTTATTATAGTTTTTATAGCTGAAGAGATTTGTCTCATTATAGCAAACCAAAATCAATATTCGGGCTATTCGTAATGTCAGGAAAAAGTAAAGACTTGTGAAATTGTTCAGGCAAAACTATAATATTTAACAGCACAGCTGTTGGAGCTGTACCAGGAAATATTAAGAGGTGGCTAGCATTCTGTGCATTAAAATTATAATGCCCCTAACAAATAGATAAATGAAATGAAAATGGAATAATAACTTTTTTATTTTAAAATGTTCTTCCTTGGTTAAAAAGAAGTCAGCAATTTTAAATTTTACCTGTGATGTAATGTATGTCTTCACTAGTACTTCAGTCGTTGATATTTTGAAGACATGTTCAGTTCTTGTTCTGAAGTGTTGAATAGATACTACTTACTGTGAAGCAGAATACTTCTGCACTGTAATCACACATTTCCTAAAATAAACTGGGTTTTTCTTAATAATCAGGATAAAGAGGAATGGAGTTTTTCACTGCAACGCTCCATTTTGTATTAGAGTGCCAGAGATTTGTATTTTTATCTGCGACTGTTCTATCAATACAGATTCAGTTTTTGATTTAAAAACAGGACATCATGAGCCAGTTGATATGGATGATATCTTCTCGGACGTTATGCTTTGCCACCCAAGTATGTGAATAAGAGATACAACATAAAGGAACATCTCGATATCCATTAGCTAACAGGTGATTTATCTGCTGTTTCATTGTAACTTATGGGCTTATATTTGTCAGCTGTTTCACAGTAATTCATATATTTGAAACATCTGAATCTTAAGGAATGTCTCCTACATGTCACATTTCCATTGAAAGAAATCAAGATTAATTTATAATAGGCTGAGTTCAGTGAGCGTAAGGAAAGGAGGCATTAAACCATATGTAACATCTGCATTACATTTTTCGATTTTGTTTTTAATCATGCTTTGCAGCATATTTAAACCTGCACATAAAGAGTTGTAATTGCTTCTTGAAATTGTTTCTTACTTCTAGCCTTCAATATCAAACAAGACAGATACATTATTTGTTACAGCAAAACTGCAGTGTTTTATATTACATCACTGCTGGGAAATACATCTTCTACTCCCATGCAAGGAGGCCTTTTTATAAAAGTCTCAGCGCAGTTTGTCATTCCCTGTTCACACCAGCTGAATGTAAAAGATTTTTCCCAAACAGGGAGTGTGGTGGGGATTGAAATTTATCCTCCTCTAAGTGCTTACACAGCCACTTACTTGTCTTCTGTGTAATCTGTATAGTTACCAGAGAAACTCTTTGAGTTAAAATAAATAAATAAAAATTACATGATAGTTTGTCTCTTTGAATTCAGCAAAGTAAAGGAACAATATCAGAGACAGAAACTCTCTGAAATAAAGCCATTATAAGAACTAGAAGTCTATGAAGTAGTCCATGACATTATTGTAGCTACGAATTTTAAATTCTGAGACTCAAAACTCTTCAAAAGTTCTTGCTCAGTGCCCCACAGAAAAGATGAAAATTGCCCATTTACAACAGTTCCAAATGCCCCAGAGACGCATGTTTATTAGGCTCCTAAGCTGCATTTGGAGCTCAGTATACTTCAGGAGGTTATTAAGCATTTATTTAGCAATCTAGTTCTGGAGTTATGAACTCCGATAGCAAGGACATTGTACCAAACAGAGTGCTTTGTGCTTTCTGCATGAGAGCTCCAGCTAAAGCCCACGTTGTGGCTCCTAATGCATCTGAGGCTGGGGCAAGCACAGTTACCTTCCAGTGCAGTAAGGACAAGTTTTAAAAAAAATAAAATAAAAACATGGTTCACACTCCAGGCTGGCTGTTATAAGTGAATGCCTTGCTGATTAACAGAGCAGTACATGTGGGATGAGTACATCCTGTGTTTGAGCCTGAGATAGATAGTTGCATTATTCTGTCTTTACCTTGTCTCCTCTCCCCTAGAATTTCCTCTGTTGCACAGGGGCTTTCTCTAATTGTTTTCCTTTCTAAGGAGAGTCAAATACTAAATCACGTTATCATAGAATCAAAGAATTTCAGAATATCTTGAGTTGGATGGGACCCCCAAGGATCATAGAGTTTAACTCCTGACTCCGCACAGACCATCCAAAAATCAGATCATATGTCTGAGAGCACTGTCCAAATGCTGCTCAAACTCCAGCAAGATCAGTGCTGTGACCACTGCTCAACCACCCTCTGGTGAAGAACCTTTTCCTGACATCCAGCCTGACCCTCCCCTGTCACAGCTCCGTTGCCATTCCCTCAGATTCTATCATTGGTCACATTGAATCGTGAAGCTACAGCATTGTGAGATCTAATGTAAGTTAGGACAACCAAAGACATGCGGGTTAGCTGCTATGAATTAACATTAAATATTATGACTTTTTTATATCATTCATGCACAAAAGGTGGAACCCTTCTCTGCAGATTGCCTCTTTGTGTTTACAGGTGTTTTTTGGCAGCATGATATCATATAATTTCATTCGATTTCTTCTGAGTTAGAGAAAATTAGGTATTCTGATGGTGCCAAGCAGCCAAACGACACAGTATAGGGGAGACCACAGAATAGCCCTTAAATACTTATGCATTAAAGTCTTGAAAGCACATCTCAAATACTTGTACTTGTCCATCCCATCCTAACCACAGAGTGAGCTCTGTCTAAAGCAAGGAAAGATATGGAAAGAGTTTTGATGAAGATGGCAAAGAAAGCAGTTTTTCTTTGCAGTGCTAGTCAGAAGGGGTCATAATGTAATTGTGTCTGGAACAGCGATACAGGTGTCAGGCAGATCCCTCTGTGAGGACTATCACCCAGACATGCCTGTGCTGTGCAGTGGAGGTTTGCACCAGCTGCTGGTGACTTGTTCTAAAGCTGGGGATAGCATGGTTGCACAGATACCTGAGGTGAGAAATTCTAAGGCTCATTCTAGCTCTGCCACCTCTCTCCATCAAAGCTGGGAGCTGTTGTACTACGTGGCCATCCTGAATGCTCCATGCAAATGTTTCTGGTTGGCTTAGTACTATCTTGTGGATCTCTTCACCACACCTCTTCATTTGAAGGCTTATCTTGCAGTTGAAACCTGTGAACATAAATCAGTGTTGGCATTTCATTTCCCCTACCCCGCTTACATGGCTCCTTATGTGGGAGGCATTAATTTAGCCCAGGGTAATCAGTGGTGTTCCTGATATTTCCCACTCAACCATTTGAAAGCCTGTAAAAGCAACCACCACCAAGATGATGAAGAAGGGGAGTAGCACTGAGTTGAGAAAATAGAGTTGACAAGATACAGAAATAACGCTGCCTGAGGTTGAGCCATTAATGAGCAAAAGAAAACAAACCTCATCTACAAGAAGACCGCCTGTCACTTTGAATGTGATGTTATGAATATTTAAAAGAAAACATTAAAAAAAATCCAGACATACCATTTTTCTCATCTGAAAATCAGAAACTAATAAATTGTTCTGTAGATAAATTATGTACAAAGATGCCAGTTTTAAGGAAGGCAATATGTTGCTAATTTGAAAGAGAAGAGAATCAAGAACAGTTAGTACGAGATTTTGGGGAAGAGTGCAGGAGTCCAGGGAAAATGAGAATAACCTCTCACAAACTTAATTTTGTTTATTTTTCATAAAGTGATAAAAGAACACAGAAGTGTCGTTGCTGGCTGTGCTAGGGAAGCTTTTCTTGCTCTGATTTTTTTTTTTTTCCAGTATGTGTCTGGCTAGAAATTAATTAACATGACTAACATTAGGTGACCATCTCTATCTCACAAAATAAAATCAAAAGCATATAACAAAGACATCTCTGACACTGCAGTGAACAATTTTGGCAGCTGAAGCTGTGTTCAATCTATAAACAGGTTCGTAATATTTAATACTTCAATTTGTATGCAGAGAGATTTTCCTTTTTTTTCCTAACAATTCCATATTTAAGATTACCAGGGCTTCAGGCAGAACTGTTTGGGTAGTAAAGTAATAAACTAACACTAGAATACTGAGCAAAGAAAAAAAAATCCCATTACACTAACAGCAGCCAACAGCAGTTAATGGTTTTCAGCTGTTGCAGATCTAATTGATCTTGTTGCTATAACAGAAAGCAGTTCTCTGTGATTCATATGCTTTTTTTACTGGAACATATTCTACTCCCTTGCTGTTTTTAAGCCTCACTAACTCTGATTTTTCCTTTTTCTTAAATGCCATTGCTAACAACACATTCTATTTAGAGCTAATATTAGTCAAATAAAAATTCTGATAGTTTGCCGAGACTTAAATTTTCTCTCTTGATTAAAAAGAAAGACCAAATACTTAAATTCAACTGTGCATTTCTTAAACTTATTTATTCCCTGTTTTGAAGTGTCACACCCACACTCATTAGCCCAGATTTATATGTGCCTTGAAATCCATGTCTACCATCAATGTATCAGATGAGACTAAAATGTTGTAAGCATTTGCCCATCAATTGCAGTCCACTGTTAAAATCTCTTCTCGGTTTTGCTTGTGGAGCTTCACTGCACTTTCTGCAGGATGTGGTTTGACAGGTACAGCCAATACAGGTGCTGGTACCATTTAGAATATGCATTTAAGCACTTTTAACTTTTCATACTTAGGGCATTCATAAACTTCTGATGTATTAGTTACTTTTTTGCAGAGGCATTACTTTGAATTATTTCACAGGAATTTAAATGTTGTTATATTGGGAGAGCTGTTTACTTGGTGTGATTTTATTTTTTGACAAAAGGAAACAAAAGTAAAACAGGACTAGTGTGAAAAACAATAGAAACTTGCATTGGTAGTTTAAATTCTAACTCACTGACAAAGAGAGTTTATTTACTTCTTGTGAAGGCAAGGACATATCAAAGAGGAATTTCTATTAAAAATGTTAGGATTTGCAATGGAAAGGCAGAATCTATATTTTGACATTATTCAGATTTCGTCTTCACTTTGAGAGCTGTGTATATTTGTAAGCAGGCGCTGCTCTGTGGAACAATTCTGCTTGCCAGTTTTGTGTGAAAAGCCTTGACTCCCAGCAGGTGCTGTGGCAGCATTTTTCCCTGTATTATTGAAGTAAAATACTATGTATTAAGAAACGTGAAGCACCTTTCTCTAGGAAAAAATAATGGTTTTGAGGCTGTAAAAGTGGTGCAATGGCTCACTGTTCCTCCTGCTCATGTCCTTTTGTTCTTATATAGTCATCTATTGCTGTACTTTAAGACAAAACATTTTCTAGCAGAAAACAAATGGGGAATTTTTCCTTTCTTCCTTTTCTGTTACTATTGCTGAGTTGTTCTGATTTGTTGGTTTTCTTTCCTCCAAGGGTTGACACAGAGCCCCCTGAGAATTTTTAACATATGAGAGTAGATAACCTTGTTCTTTTGTTCGCTCATCCCTGCCCTATTCCGATTGCCTGGGGCTGTTTTCTGAATATTCCATTTCATATCCGTTTAACACCTTCTCCATTCTTCTTTCTGCCTTCATTCATCAGTTCAGAATAATGTTACATTCAATGTATCAGCAGAAAGCATAACAAAGACCTTTCAGACATAATCTCATCAGTGTCGCATTGAAGGAAGAGTCCCTAAGAGCAAACCAGGGTTGTATAAACACAAATGAGAACACCGTTTCAGCCACATGCCCAAGTTCAAATTTAGCATCTCCTAGAGGCCTTTTGCCTGTCAGAGACTTGACATTTCTTAAAAGATTATGCTGCTTCACCCGTGACAAGAAGCTGTTACCTCCGCATGCTGCCTCTCTGATGTCCGATACATTTCTCACAGAACCAGACACCATCCTGCCAGGGAAATATGGCAGCATGTTGCTCAGAGTATGTCTTGGGCTACAAAGAAATGCCAATATTCATAGTTCAACATCAGAAAGAACTTTCCAGTTATTTAAATAGCTGTAATTTAAATAAACAAAAGAACAGCAGCATCTTGTCATCCTGGTTGAAGAAAATGACTTTTAAGGAGAAGCTTATAAAGGAGCGTCTTTGCTCTTGTGAAAAAAATGAACAAAGCCTCAGAAAATGAATTTTCATGGAACGTAAATGATTTTTAAGTCACTCCTAGATGTGGAACAACGTGCAGGCTTAAGAAACACCTTTATCCTGAACATAATATTTCCATTTTCCCATTCAAATGCTTTCACAAAGGGGTTTGTGTCAGGCAGGGCAGAGAAGAGTACCTAACAACAGCTGTGAAACTGTGTGAATGCCAATGCCCCATTTCCATGAACAATACACATGTACCATTTGGAATGGCATGTGCGTTTCTAAGAACCAGACTGCTTTTAGAGTCACATTTTATATGTGATCTTAGGAACACTATGTCACGTTTTAAATTTCAGTATTAAAACTTTATTGGTAAATACTGACCTTTTGTTTCCAAGGGGGAAAACTGAACTACTTATTAGAATTTAATGGTAAAATAATAATTACACATTCGTTTTCTTTCAGTCTTAGAAAGAACCCAGAAGACAATAATAAAGTAACATTTTCAGACATAGAACATTTTATAACAACACCAAAAAAAAAAAAGTAAAATTTACCTTGCAAATGACACAACAGCAAATAAAGTTTACACCAGAAACCAAAGCCATCTGGCAAATTAAGTGAAAATTAATGATTAAAGAAAATCTCACTGTGTTTGTAGTGTGTTTTCATCCATCTGTGCCCAATTATAAAAGAGTTGTCAAAGAAAGCAAGCCACTGGTGGTTAATTCCAAACTAATCCAGAAAGCCTGAAACTGTCCATCAGTGCGTTTCTTACAGTTTCTAATCTCTGCAGGTTTCTGATAAGAGGAGCATTAAACTATGGTGTCATGAATCTTGGCTCTCACGTTTGAAACTAACAGAGATGTACTACCTGTGATCATTTTAGATTAAGGAAATACCATCTTTCAAAAGCACACTACTGATAGAATTTATAAAAGGAAAAAACTACGTTCAGATCCATTTCTGTCATACGCTGCCAACACAGCAATTGCAGTTAGCAATATCTAGACTCTAAAGCCGTCAGCTGTGACCTGAGCAGATAGTGCTGAAGTGCTGTGTTATGTTGCAGACAGCGCTGGGGAGGCAGTACACCCTGTAATAGCTCCATGCCTTGTTATGCTTAGAGGGGTTTGCTGCCCAGGGTACCTTGGTGCCTGGTAGCTTAGGCTGAGAATTTGCAAATTTCCTGATGCTTTACCTTGTACCGCCCTGCAGTTTCACATCTTTAGTTGACTTCATAAGCACCTGTATAGACTTGCTCAGCATCCTACGAGTTGCAAACCAGCTGTACATTGTTCTCCGTGCAAAGAGGAGTATGCTCTATTTCAAAGGGAAGGAGCTAGTAATAATCTTACAGTTAGTTTGAGCTCTAAGATTATTTTCAAGTCAGGTTTAATTGTGACCGCAAAGCTGTTGGGGCCTCTGGCCATGCTTGCTCCATAATAGATAGCCTTCCCTGGGAAGGCTGTTCTGTGGTCTTTTTTTTTGAAGAAGTGAAAAGATGGATACACCCAAAAAACAGTTTCTTAGAAATGTCTACTTTCTAATTGCCCTTTTGAGATCCTTCCCATTGAAATGGGAAACTGGTCTCTGTATGCTAAATTTAGCCTATATGATAGCCCTCCATAATGCAACTTAGACCTAACAGTAGGTGCACAACAGAAGAATTAGTGAGGAACAACCATAGGGAAGGGCAAGTCTTTCCATTTGTGTTTTTCTTTTGCAGATGAGGAGTTGATGTCAGGGAAGGAGTGACAAAAGGGCATTACGTAATGACATAAACCAAGTCTCAGTGTGGATTCTTTAGTAGCTGGTAGGAAGGCATGAACTTGCTTTTGAGCCTCTTTTGAATTAGGGCCACTGTTCTACCCTGCCTGCTCTCTCTCAGATGATATAGGAGAGGGATCTGGAACTGTGATCAGGTTAAAAAAAAAAAAAGTTGGGAGTGGTTTCGTTCTTCTCCAGCTCCACCCTGTTCACTGTCAGCCTCCTGGTGTTGTCTCTGAAGGCTCTGCTTTTTAGTCATTCTCAGGGTCTTAGCGCAACTCCTTCATCTGACATTAGAACGGATGAGACTTGAAAAGTTCTTATGTATGAAATATTTGTAGTTGTAAGCTGTCAAAATTCAGTGACATCTGCTTTCTTAAATGGGCCCATATGAGGTCGGTGCACTCATTCCTTTTAAATAATGCACTTGAATTAACCCGTTACACTCTTCTGATAGCAGACAGCATAAATCAACACTATGTAATCATAACATTTACAGACATCTCAACATCCTTCACATCTAGTACGTTCAAATTGTCTACTCAAACAGGGACTGTAGTTTGACATGTAATTGTTTTTGGCTGCAGTTCAGGCTTATACAGCCCTTGTAACTCCTTGGTTGTGTTGGTAGAAGTATTTGTGCAGTCATGCAGTGAACCAGATCAGGGAGCTGAGCCATGTTACATTAAAAAAAAAAAAAAAAAAAATTAAATAAGGTTATTTTTGAACTAGATCAGTTCCCTGCACTGGCAAACTGGAGGCAACAGCAAAATAAATAAATAAATAATAATAATGCAGGGAAAAGTGAGAACTTATGCCAGAATACCACTGAAAGGAGGGCATGTTCAGCCATGTTTTCATGTATATTTCCAGTGGAGCTTAGAAGATTGCTGCATCTAAATACCAACATTAAATGGTAATTCAAGAAAGCTCTTTGTTATTGTCAAAGTAGAAATTGGCATATTAAATTTGTTTTCTAGAATGCAGAACTCATTTTTAAACTTGGCTGTCCAATTCTTTGGTAAACATCATTATTGTTTGGGGCATAGGAGGAGTTAAATTTATTGTTATGATTCAGGAATGGCTGATAATGCTATTTTAATATTGCAAATTGGATTCTGCTTCAAATGGAAAACCCAAACATATCTACAGGGGGCTAGTTATACCTCAGTTATATCTGTATATTCTTATTCTCAATTATATCTGTGTATTCCTATAGGTTACCCAGAGAAGATGTGGATGCCCCCTCCCTGGAGGCATTCAAGGCCAGGCTGGATGGGGCCTGGAGCATCCTGGTCTAGTGCGAGGTGTCCCTGCCTAGTGCAGAGGGGTTGGAACTAGATGATCTTAACTGTCCCTTCCAACCTAAACCATTCTATGATTCTATTTACTTAAATGATGCCGATTAAAATGTAATTTAGGGCAAAATTTTGTCTGTCTAATTTCAGTAACAACCTCATATGCAAAGTACTCATTGCTACATATCTTTTAAAATAATCTACTCCAATAACAGCTTCATATACTTATTTTATTTTCAAGCCCTCCAGGGATTTCTCTTGTGCATCACATCCAGTATTTCTGTAGGCATATGCAATAGTAAACAAGGAAATCCTGTGGTGGTTTAGAAGACCTAAAAAATGATTTCAAATAAAAATTATCTTTTCTGTATACCAGCATCATTTTGAATGTTGTGGCAATAGGCATCTGATGAGCATACAGAATTTACCTGACACATTATGTGTAAAATGTCGTTTACGTTAATTGAATTTAAAGATCAGGCCAGTTTTGGTTGGAAGTCCTGGGGTCACTGAAGTATCTTTTACAAAGACAAAAACTTCTTTTTCCCACTGAGATTCTTAACAGCATTAGAGCTCTTCTGGAAGTCAATTTCTTTAAAATAAAATAAAATAAAAATAAATAAATTAGGAAAATCATCTGTTTCTTTCTTGAAGATATTCCTTGAACACAAGCTTTTCTGAAATAAAGTATGGGATGGAAACTTTCCATTAATACGCTCGGTTTCCAATTTAAAGTTACTAGCCTTAGAAGTAAGAGATCTGCGTTATTTCTGAAGTAACTCACCTATATAATGTTGCAAAGAGTACTGCCTGCTGGAAATTCATTCCTTCTCAAAGCTATTCCTTTTCTAAACCTGTCTGGTGGGAAAGACTAACATATGCTTGCTATTATATGATGAAATCATCACCCTTCCATAACTCATTTTGAAAATCAGAAAAGACCTGCAAAATCTGTACTCTTTTTCCTCAAATTATTACAGCTAATTTTCTGTAAGAAATGCCAACGCTTGGAAACAGAAGCAACTCTCAGCACGGATTCTGTATACCAGCCCGTCCGTTCATTTATGTATAAGTATCTATGTAAGAATGAATAAGTATTAATTCATTCCTATATAATACTATCTATCTATCTACACGCATAAAGAGTGTTATCTTGCATTTCTTTTTGGAGTGGGGGGAAGCTAGAACAGATTACTGCTTCCTGAAAACTAAATAAGAAATTGCTAAAGCAGTCACGGTAATATCAAGCCAGAGGCAAACTTGTATCTTGTACAGCAATATGATATTCTGGTTGTGTGCCTGTTTAATATCTTTTAAGCCACCCTTGGGCAGGACCCCACTGTAAACAAGCGGTCGAGTTTGACTTGAAACATCCTTTTAAAAATAACACTAATAAATAAACATTCTGTCTTCACACGTTTTGCTGCCAGGGATTCTCCATTTCTAAACTTATGAGTGTAATGATTTGCAAAGGTTTTTTTAGTATTAACTACTGTCTCCATTTTTCATAAATATGAATTTTTCATTTTCCATTTGTTTAATTCTTTAAAATTAAAACTTCAATTTTATTTTATAATTATATGCTGTCATTTTAATAAAGGCTTTTATTGAAATCAATTCTGTTCAATTCTCTGTCTGGCAGAGCTATATAAATCAATAATAGTGTATTAGGTAATATTAGAAGAGGAATATGAGTCTCTGATTATTAAGAGCTGAAGTAAAAGGCTGCATATAGGAAATTCTTTGTGTACAGCAAGTTGCACTGACTCAATAAAAGGCAGTGCGATGTGCAGCAGTGAGCGCTTCAGTGATACTTTATCTGTGAACTATTTATTTAAATGTAATCTTCAGCTCTTTTCTCTTTGCTGCTTTGATTTCCTTGTAACAGCTGCTCACTCTTCCCTGCTAGGCTTGGTTTGCTCTGGCATCACTGCCCCAGGGCTGTTATCTCTGGATTCCTTGCAGTGTTGCATGGAAGATCCTTGTGAAGAGAAACCTGCAATGAGGTTAAAAAAAAAGAAAAGACTTTTGGAGCTGAGTTGTGTCACTCCTTGTTATATCCCAGGCTCCGTTTCCACGACTGTCCAAACCTTTTCTCCATTCACTGGTACTTCCGTGCAAACAACCAGGGTTCTCCTTGGATTCTATCGGTTTCTGTGGGCTCCATGCATAACTGAATGAGGAATTCTTAGTGTGGAGTTCCACCAGGGCTGACTCTGAATTAAAAACATGTTAACTGAACTGCAAGTCCAACAAATGTATTCAATTAAAGGAATTTGTGAACAACCTGAGATTCTGTTGCAGCGATGTTTGATAGGAAGCACAGTTTGCTAGACTTCAGAAGTGACAAGATTTCTCTCCATGTTATTTGACACTTAATTTGTGATTGATTTGTCCTTGTTTGCAGCAACTTTTTTTATTTTTTACATTTTTTTTTTCTCTAAGCTGTACTACTATTTATCTTCATTATACCTTTTCCCTCTGGAGAAAACACGTGCATGGATACACAATGCTAACAAATCTTTCCATTTTACTGTGAGTATATTTTTCTCTGTGTCTGTGCATGCACATGCACTGTGCTCAGGAGACATATAGACCCTTTAAAAACTCAACCTTTGCATAAGAAGAGTAAAATGTCTAATTCTTATGATTGTGGACAAAACCAAAAGAATGTGCGAGCCTGTACTGTGTCCCTCAGCAAGTCTGCTGATGATACAAAGCTGGGAGGAGTGGCTGACACACCAGAAGGCTGTACTGCCATTCTGTGAGACCTGGGCACACTGGAGAGTTGGGCGGAGAGGAACTTGATAAGGTTTCACAAGGGCAAGTGTAGAGTCCTACACCTTGGGTGAAGTAACAGCATGCATCAGTACAGGTTAGGGGTTGACCTGCTGGAAGGGAGCTCTGCAGAGAAGTACCTGGGTGTCCTGGTGGACAACAGGTTGGCCATGAACAGCAGTGTGCCCTTGTGGCCAAGAAGGCCCATGGTGTCCTAGGTCGCGTTACAAAGGGCATGAGTAGCAGGTTGAGGGAGGTGATCTTCCCCCTCTACTCTGCCCTGCTGAGGCCGCAGCTGGAGTAGTGTGTCCAGTTCTGGGCTTTCCAGTTCAAGAAAGTGAACTACTGGAGGGAGTCCAGAGGAGGGCCACAAAGATGATGAGGGGCCTGGAGTATCTCCCTAATGAGGAACGTCTCAGATACCTGGGACTGTTCAGACTGGAGAAGTCTGAGAGGGCATCTTATCAATGCTCATAAATATCTAAAGGGTGGAAGTCAAGTGGTTGGGGGCAGGCTCTTTCCAGGTGCCCAGTGATAGGACAAGGGGCAATGGGCACAAATTGGAACCTAGGAAGTTGCAAAAACTTCTTTTACTGTGACAGTGACAGAGCAATGGAACAGGTTGCCCAGAGAGGTTGTGCAGTCTCCTCCTCAGGAGATATTTGAGACCTAACTGGACATCTTCCTGTGCAACCTGCTGTAGGGAACCTGCTGTAACAGGGGATCTCCAGAGGTCCCTTCCAATCCCTATGATTCAGTGTTCCTATAAGTTATTAATGAAGTTAAATAAATGGAATTCTGAACAAATCTTACTAATTTCTCAGTTCTGTTTGAGTGCTTGGAGTTAGCAGTGCTGTGTTGAATATTATTTATGTGTTTAAGACTTCTACAAAGTGAGAATAAAAGTTCATTTTAAAAACCATGGAAGAAGTAGATATGTCTCTCTTACAGTAGCGCAGATGACACTGCTGTCAAAATCAATGAGAACTGCTGTAGAATTCAGTGAATTCTGTGTTGCTGTCACTTCACATAAGTATTACTGGCCCTGTGATGCTGTTATTTCTTATTGGGTCACAAAAGACCATGGTAGCATGTAAGATCCTCAGTGTATTAATGGTACAATGACTACAGAGTAGTTTCATTGAAAGACCTTTTAATTCTGCTGCTGGAAGTTCAAAAGAATTTCTTTAACAGTAGCTGGAGGTTCCTTCCTGAGCATTGTTTCCAAACTTGTAGTGGTTCTTTTTGAAAGACGTAGAAATACTTTTTCAGAATGAATTTTCTCTGCTGTGTTCCATGCATGCAGAATGCAAAGGCTATCTCAGTGTGGACAATTGCAGTGTTTTTAAAGAATCCTCAGCACACAGAATACACAGCACTGTGTGCCCACATTGTTGTGTTTGACTGTGATTTTTGTGACAGACTGGAACCGTGAGATAAATTTCAGTTATGATGCATGTTTGGCTGCCTCACTTTCACTCTCCTTACTAGTCATTTTGATTTGGCCTCAATGTTAACTAGAAGTATCATGGTGCAAGATAAATAGCTGTCCTAGAATCATTTCTTTTCTCCTGTAACATATGCATTTTCCAAAACAAATCTGAAATGCTTTTGTCTTACTTTATCTTACTGAGTGGTCTAAGAACCAATATTTTGTGAGCCATAAGAAGCTTGATCTATAGAGCTGAAAATTCTGTTTGCTAGTGTGCCAAGACATTCTTTTCAATTCCTGGTCGGTTCTGCGTTATTGGATGTTAAAACTATAGTACCATGACTTATAGGGAACATATTTTAATAACTTTCACGGGTTTTTGAAATATATTCATTATCATTTTATTCTCCCTTTAAGGCTTATAAAGTCGAACTCATGATAATAAAATCAAGTGGCTTTACATGTAGATATTTTAGACATAACAATAAAAAAGGAAAACTCTAGCACAGATCTAAAATATAGTTTCCAAAATATGTTACAAATACGATAAATTGTGGTGCAAAATAGAGGTATTATGAGCACTCTCTTGAGATGACCTACATTAAAATAAGGCAATATCACTAGGTTCATGTATAATAAAACCTTAGCCATACAATTCATTAGAACAAATGTAACAATTTGTAGCTACAGGAGTGTGCTACACTCATACATGTGTATCTACCTTTAGTTATAGACTAACAAGCTTTATTTTCCTACAAGATCTGTTCTGTCCTTAGTCTCCATCACAGCTGCATCTAGCATGTTAAGTACTTGTTTTACTGTATTTTCAGTAAAAATCACAGATTTTTGAATAATTTAATGTTTTTGATATTAAATTTGACTTACGGTCTGAGAGGAGCTTTTGTTTTTTGATGAATGATTATTTCTTCAGCTCAGTTGTTTAATCTTTGCTCTATATTTGTGTGCTTAGGATTTGCACTTCACTGGAATTCCACATGAATAAGAGTAAGGTAGAAATGATGTTATAAGAAACATGTGGATCACATTTATCTTACACATAATTGCTTCAAGATTTTGATTTTCACATTCTGATGTGCCATTTCCACCTCCTTACCTCTAGTTTCTTAATTTTACATAAAGCCTAACTTCAGTACTTAGAATATTAAGAATACATATTAATAAACTGTGCACCTTTGAAAAGAGTTATGGAATGGATTCCCTGAGGGCCAGTGATAACCTGGAGGTTCATGATCCACGGGTTATTTCTAACTTTCAATTTTAAGAGATGTTTTAATTCAAACAGTTAGGCACCCAGGCCTCTGGGTTCATACCTACCTGCCTAAACAAGTGCCTCCATATTTCTCCTCCATTCCTTAATTTATCTGTGTTCCTGGGTAGGAACAGGTAGCTTTTTAGTAACTTTATGGCTGCTTCACTCTATAGATTCATGGTCCATTTTTATGTTGTTTTTTTGTTTGTTTGTTTTTTGTTTTTTTGTTTGTTTGTTTGTTTTTGGTTTTTTTTGTTTTTTAATAAGGAGGAAGGGAATTCATTCATGTCAATCCAGATGAAAGATGCTAGGAAAAGATAAAAGGCAGAAAAAGGAAGTAAAAGAGAATGAATGTCTAGCTTTTGAAGAAGGTTATTTCAGATGGAGGCTTACTAGGAAGTCCTAGTAGCAAGAAAGATACAAGTGCTGATCAAAACTCAGCTCAAGAAGGGAAAGAAAAGCAAAAATGAGAGACTTCACAAACTGAGAGAAGTCTCATAAAAAAAAAAAAAAAAAAGTTCCCTAAAGCACTCAATAGCTCACGCTCTGTAAGTAAGAATGAATATAGTGGAATCTGTTTACTGAGTTCCACCTAAAGAAGGAGACACAGAAGTAGAAAAAGGAACCGCTGCACTCTGGTCTGAAGGGAAAGAAAGAGTTGACAGAATAGACTGCAGAAGTGACAAAAGAGTATAGATAGAGACAGAAAGGCAAGCAAAATGAAAGCTTTACTTTGGAGACAGCAGTCATGAGATACTCAGAAAAGGAAAGGATACAGAGTTTGCAAGATTGAAGAGATAGTACTGCATTAGATAAGGTAAATTGAATGAAGAAGAGCGTGAAGGAAAAGATATATAGTGGAATGACCATATAGAGAGAAGAGAGGAAAATTCAAAGCTTATCTCATTCCTTAGGTTTAAAGGCATGAAGGAAAAGGGAAAAAAGACTAAAGAACATTATTTTGTTAGATTCAGGTGATGCTGAGACATAATAAAGTTTTTTGTTGTTGCTCTGAGAAAGTGCAGGTTAATCTGTACATGGCATCATTTCTGACAGTGGTAAGAAACAGTGCATCCAGGTAGTTCTGCTTTATCTCATGAAAATGGGAAGTCTGGGTTATGGGCTTGCTGACTGAATGATGAATAATTTTACTATTATTTAATTCAATACATACAGTTTTCTACTGTATTCATTGTTCAGTCTATGTTTCCTTTAATATTACAAGATAATAAATTAATTACTCAAGTAACAAATAAAGTACTGAAGTCATCATAGTGAATTGGTTAGCTGTTTTATTTGTGGGTTCTAGTCATTTACCCAATGATTTAAATGGGCATCTTCAGTTTTGCGTGCACACTAAATACAGGGGTACAGAGCAGAAGTGAAAAATGCTTTAGTTGAAAAACAAAATTTACTTTGTGATTTAATACTAATCAACCATTGCTAATGTGCTATAAAATACTACTTAAGGTAGATACTGATTTCCATTATTAAAGTTAATGGTCTTAGTTGCCTCATCTGCCTTATTCCAATATATTAAGCATGCAGACCCCATAATTTAATTATCACCTGTTAATATTGGTTCTAAATTCATTTTTGTGCTTTTGGGCTGAAGCTGCAATGATGAGCCAATTAAAAAACATTATCTGGCTGCTCAAAGCATCACATTTGTAGTTATGCTTAATAGTACATGATTCTACAGGGACTTTCAAGATGAAACATGCTGCTCTAATGCCTTTAGGGATTAGCTAAACAAAAGGAAAAATGTAAAGAAAATTTTAAATATTTTCTCTTCTGCAGGATTTTAATTTTCAGATCTCTTCCTGTATGTTACCGTTTTCCTTGAAGCTAATTTACATAGCTGTAGAAGTGTACTGTGTAGCTGAATTACAGGGGAGACTCAAACGAGACCCTGGATTTTCCTTAAATCCCACAGGAGGAATTTGGTTCAAGAATGTACATAAGGTACTAATTGCAAGGATCGTGTTAGATAGCTACTGTTTGAATGAGAGTGGTGAGCTAATAAAGTACAGCGCATCATAACCTCAGAGAGTTGGTAATGAAAAAAGGAGCATTTAATTTATGTAGACGTTCTCAAAGCAACTTGAAGGGACAATAGTTACATATTGTATCCGTCTCATTATATTGTTTATTAACACGAAAGACTCCTTTTTCTCTTATGTTATCAGTTTGCTGCTGGCAGGGAATTTCCAGTGCAGGTGTTTCCCGCTAATCTAAATTTGTACTTTTATAATGGCTGAGTGGGAAATGGCTGATGTAGATGATGCATCATAAAATTTGATGATGGAATATATGCATTTGATATAAAAACATATATTTGTGTTTTATTTGTCAGTCTGTAATACTGTGATATAAAATTCCCATCTCTTTGTGCAGTTTAGTAACCGCTTGGCGGAATATAGACGTTACACTGTTTGATCTCCTATCGCTGTACCGTCCTGTGTAAACACAATAACCAGTCTTAAAGTTTCTTGAGGAGTCAGTGGAGAATCTTCCTCCATAGAAAAAAAAGCTCTCACCTGAAGTGCAGCTCTCCTAGTATTTTAGGGGTCTTTTCTTTTGCTTGTGGTATAATGGAGGAATACCCCTCAGCCTCTAATTCATATGAGGCACTGCTGTATTAGGGACATGAAATTGACTTTTCCAAGACCAATTTCTCAAGTAAATCACAAGTCATGCCTTGGGACCCTGCTGTGATTCCAGGCATCAGCATGGAAATATCCTGTTATTAGCCACTTAAAACTAACCGAAAGTGGAATTACTGTTGAACATCCTCAGCCAGGTTTTAAATGAGCTTGGAGCTTTTCAGGGGAAGAGAAAGCTGCCAAATAAAAAGCTAGCAGCAGCTGAAGTCTGAGGAAATTCTCCAGCTGATACGTGTGCGTGTTTGGGTGCTGGTTTGCTTTGGTTTGCTGCCTTTCTGCTTATAATTTTTTCGCTATTGTATTATGGGCATGTGTTCTTTTGTCAGTGAAAGCTATTAAGAGCAGAACAGGAACCCTGCTGTGTCTTAAAATTAAAACTGAGGAAAAAAGGCTCAGGCACAAAGAATAAAAAAAACAGCACAGATAAGAAATAAATGTAAATTAAGTTATCAGGGTTATTTTGGCCACAAATGGCAAAATAAATATGGCACACCATTCTTAGAGATGCTTCTGCTTCTTTGGGTTGGTCTGGGCCATTGTAAACTGTATAGTCTTCTTTTCTCTTGAAATTAGGTGTACACCACTCTGCTATCTGTCCTTGCGTTCACTGGCCTATTTTACAATTTTCAGCGGCAGAGCTGAGCTGCTGATTAGCTCCTCTTCACTTCTCACTTGCCTGGGGAAAGTCTGTAGCATTAGCTGGAGAAAGTCATGTTCATTTGGCTAACATTTGGTATCTAATCAATCTGTGCACATGCAGATACCTGTGCCCGAAAATATTTGGATGAAAATGAAAAAAAAAGCTGAAAGTTAAATGCTGGGCAGGTTGAGGAAAGATGCTGAGGAAGGGTTGAGAGATGCTGACAGTATTGCACTGAAGCAAAGAGAAATCATTTCTGAAGTGTATAACATACCAGGAAGGAAAAAGTTTTCTTCGTATCCACTGTTCACAAAATAACTTCGCTTTTTGGTATTATTTAAGTCTAAAGATATCTTTCAGTGTAAACTGTAGAATTACATTGTGATAACTCACTTTCATAAGATTTCATTTGCTTGAAGAACCAGAGTAATTTTTTTTATAAATAAGCAGAGCATTATTAGTATTTTCATCAATCACTGTGACAAGTGAGTGTGTTTTATGTCTTTACTAGTAAGTTGCCAAGACAGATTGACAAATCTGTAATGATCATAGGCCTAGCAGTTGATTCTTGAAACTCCAAAGCAAGCTGAAGCTTAGAGTGAACCTCTATTGTCACTTCAATACATAGACATGTATTTCACATTTCCCCATAGTTTCCTTAGTTCAGCAAATCTACGACAATTAAATGATTTTTTTCTGATGTAGCAATTTGGTCTCATTATGTAAGAGTAAATTCATTTCTTCAGAATCACAAATATCTGCACATCCCTGTGTCTATCATGAATTTTCACCATATATACAGATTTTTATATATTTTTGTAGTCGTCATGAGATTATATACAAGAATTAACGGAGTTATCTCCTTTAGAAGAGGCACAGACTCTTGGTTCAGATAATGTTTGAAGGCCTGGTCTGTCTACAAATTATAGATTATTTAGCTATATATTTTGTTTTTTTAAACAATTGTTTCGTTATTTGATATTTTAAAATGTTTGTAATGTGCTCTGGTGAATGAAAACATGTTACCCTCCTGAATAAAAGTCGCAGGCTCTGTGTATGCAATTCAGGTTTAGATAAAACTCCAAATACACTTTCAAGGCTTGTCCTGAAGCTGCATTAAATGAATTTGCATTCTGGTGATACGAACCAGCTTTTACTGAGAAGCTTTACTTTACACATCAATAAGAATCGAAGTATTTTGCTCTGTATGAAAAATGAAGTCTTTTCTAATGAAGAGAAATTACTCTTAGATTAAAGAATATCTTTGCAGAAAATTTAGATTTGGATTAAAGTTAAGAACTCTGGCATTTGTGTGATTATTTACTTATTTACTTTATTCTAGATAGCCTTAATAATGGAGTGGCAAGCTCTTTCTACTGAGTTAAAGTCAGAGCATTTCCAACAGGCTATTTTAGAAGGAATTATATTGTTGTTAAACTAAAATATTGAGTGCTTATCTTCCTCATTGTGTTTATATAAATGTTGTACAGACAGTGCAACAGTTCAAGCAACTCTTTAGTAGAGCCATGTATCTTGAGAAATTACTTGAGCTGCCATGAATCTTCTTCATGAGGAGGCAGTTCTTTAATGGTCTTGATTTAGAGCATTGACTGGCTAATCCCTTTTCAACGTTTGATATATTAACTATCTACCTTTTTAAATACTTAAAACATTCAGTCAAAATTGTGGAAATGCTCATTTAGAAATCTAAATATTACAGGAGGTTGTGAAACTTCCTTCTCCCTCCCATATTATGACTCATAACTGAGCCAATAACTCCATTTAAATATTGTGAGAAATTATTTATATCTTGAGATGTCCTATTTTATCTGGAAGATCTTTCATATAGCAAAAACACAGAAAACCACAAAAACCTATGGTAGTGAGACAAAAGGAATAGTACTGGAAATTACCACTCGTCATAGTTTAGTTCTGTGTAGATTACTTAGCTTCGATTATGAGATGAACTGACTACTTTTAACAAGGAGCCAGATTTAAAAGCCAAGCATGCCCAGTGGATGCAGAGCACTTCCAGCTTGTATCCTTTAGACATTGATAGCTTGTGACACAGAATCTGATCTTAAACTGCATGACTGTAATGTTGTTGTGGGTACTAAAAATATGACTGTGCACTTGTGCCTAATTAAGGTTTTACAAATGGCTATTTGAAATAAAAGTATAGCTTAGAATAATAAAAAGGAAAAACTTAAAACTGTTTAAAGTAAGTTAAATCACTGTGCAAGCTGTGGAGCATCTATGTGCAAACAGCCTTTTAGGGACATGAGGGCTTTCACTTAAGCCAGTAGACATATTGGAATTGAACAAACTTCAGAGATTACCAAATCCAGTCCTCTGCCACGTCATACAATATTATATAGACTTTTCCACTGGCTGATTATGTTTGCCTATTAGATTTTCCTTCCCTAAACTCTCCTTCAGGAAGATTGTTGTAGGACCTCTCTCCTGTGATGAAAATTACTAACCTTCATTAAATTTCCATCCTTAATTTATTCAAGTCCAGTTTTTACCTGTTTGTTCTAACACCAACATTATGTTTTAGATTTAACTAATCTTTTGCCCCCAGTGCATTTGCTGCAAGGAATCATCTTTCTTCTTGGCCTCCATTTTTCAGTGTAATAAAAAATGTCCCTTCAGTCTCCTCCCATAAGATAGCTTAATACTTGATCTCTGTAATAATCCTATTCAGCACCTGTTCAGATTTAAATTCATCTTTTTCTTGAACATGTATAACTGGAATTATACAAAATACTTCAGATGAGGTCTCACTACAGGCTACACAATGGTATGAATACTCCCCCTTCTTTATCAAAATACCTTGCACTGCCCTTTTCATGATCAGATTCAATTAAATGGCTTATAGTCATTCTGTGACTGACTAAAATAGGCTGCTATTTCCAACTAATGAGCTCCCAGTATATATCAGAAATTCTTGTTATTAGTCCCTTATGCCCTTTGGACTATTACATTCAACCCAGTTCTGTTTCTGGGGTCTTTGAGATCATGCATTTCCCCCACAGGACATTCAAATCCTCCTCTAGGGTCACTCTACTTCCTGACTTGGATCCCCAACAAACTGCATTAGTCCATCTTTATTTTCATTTCAAGGTAATAAGCTAAAATAACACATAAATAAAATGGGTCCCAGACTATAAAGCCAATATTTTTAGAAGAGTTTTGTCACTTTTGTGAGGTAATGATGGTAATGGCTTCTAAGTGCCAAAAAGCTTCTTTTTGATACAATATGCATTGCTGTGAATCAATTCGTCATACTTTTGAGCTCAGTATTTTAAACCCAAATATTCAGTACTTGAAACTTAAACTTGGTGTTTCAGAAATTGCAAGGTCACGTCTGATACAAAGATGTTCTCCTCTAAGAGCAGATCAGTCTGTCCAGATTTTCAACAAACACCATGCAGGTTAGATAAATGGGCCTCTGTGGATGCAGCATTTGGTAGATTAGATGCCTGTTATCTGTTCTCTCCACCCGCTAACATATTGCTAATTAGGTTTGAGAGTGAGGTGAAATGATTCATCTCAGCAGAACAGTGAGTGTCTTTAGTAAATCCTTAGTCTACTTCAGTTCCAATCCACTTGAGAGAGAAAAGGGAAAAAAGTGAAAAATGTTTCTGAGATTGTGCCTGTATTTTTACATTTGTTTCTTTCCTATCCTTATCTCTAAAAGTCCTTAGATTATCATTTGAATATGAGACATTCATGTCAATTAGTAGTATATGCAGAAAAAAATCCAACTAGCTAATAACCGTACACTGACAATGTGAACAAAGAAGTACTCGACAGAAATTTTCTGTGTATTTGTGTAAATAAAATGGTGAGACAGCTCAATTATCTTTACGTAGTACAGAAGATGACTTCTCAGTGTGTAGGAAATACAAGTGCACAGTCAACCACCCATAAATCTTGCATTCCTGAACTTTCAAACACTTGATTTTTCAACTTAATTAGGATTCTTTGAATACTGGTGGCTCTTCTTTTGTTTCCTTTTGCCCATGTATGATACTGCATTGTTGAGTTCTTTCTATAGCATCTCCTGTGACAGTTCCTCTTCCTTCATTTTCATCACAGCCATAATTGTGATGAGTATGCCACATCTAATGAACTGTCAGTATGCCGGCTCCTTTCCCCCCGGGATAATCTGGCAGGTGATCTTCCCATACATGTCCTGTGGTTTATGCTAAGAATGTATCCCAAACCATGCTGTTCCAAAGCTGGTGTTTATACATGCCTATACAATGCCATTTACTGTGATACCATTCTGCTATATGATCTTGAAAAACAAGATAGACAAAGTAATTACAATATTTGCTTGAGATATGACTCATTGGATTTTACAGATATTGCATTTATATTCAACTAGAAAAGTGAGATTGATGTAGTGCTCGTCACTTGCATAATACAACATGTACTATACCATTTAAAAACACTCTGTAATTGCTTTAGTCCTTTATTGACATATAAATGACATATTTGCATGCATCTGTGCAAGCATCTCATAGAATTTAACAAGCTGAAGAAATGTGTAACCAAGTGAATAACATGAATCGTTTCATGAAAAAAAAATATCTACCAGTTGTGGAGATGTGTAACCTCAGATATTTATTGATACAAAGAATAATAGCTTAGGTAAGTGCCCCTTGGTCTGTGGCTTCACTGATTGAGTACTGTCTGAATATCAATCTGCCAGGTTGTGGCTGTGCAGTGTTGAGCAAAACAGCAATGTTCTTACTGTCTCCAGTGGGTTGGAGCTGTATGGATTCATTCAGCTCCATTCATCTATGTGCAAGGAGCAAAACGTGGATCCTATTCTCTTGTGCCTCGATAAAAAGAAGAGAAAGATGACTGTGACGTTTTTGGTATTTGAGCAACTTGCAAAGAGATTGAGGAGGGGGAAAACACCCATACTGTGTAACTTTGTGTCCTTGTGACAAAGAGAGATGCTTCAGAGTCTGAGAACAGTTCCTCCTAAAATCACTCTTTGCTGTGGGAATTTCGGTCCTGCAGTAATGAGACCATTGATGTCACAAGACAGAGCGACAGATATCCCCGTGAAGCTACTTAGATTAATTTGAGGAGAGTGACACTACCAGCTGCCACCTTTTGAAGAAGTCTCTGAAGGTGCAGATGGGGATTGGAAGTGCTTTCTCAGATCTTGGAACACAAAGGTAAAGGAAGCAGTGAGGGGAGTCAGGGTTAATTAAGGCAGTCTTAAGACTTGCCGGTGCTTCATGGCTCTGTTAATCATGCAAGAGCTGCTGTGAGACTCGATGGAGAAGGCAGGGGCAGGGGCAAGTGATGTCTTTGTGTCTGATAGAGCAACAGCCTGCTCTCCTTGGAAAAAGCAGATTTCCTTAAGCAGATACATTTGCAAGGGAAGCCTTCTGAATGCTAGCTTGGTATTTGAAATGTATTTGAAATCTGCAGTTATAGGTGGTAAGGGTTTCTTTTTTAACTTAATCTCTTGTCACGTGTATGGCCCCCTGCTTGTGCTCCTAGTGGGATTCCCCAGAGCTTTGGATTAATGTCAAGAAAGCTGCTGTCTTGGACTTTCTGTGGATTTGTAAAAAATGGAGCTGCATTAGATTCAGCTTTCTTGTAAATGAAAGTGAAAAGCATATTCTCTCATATAAATGAAAAAAAAAAGTTTTAATCTTGAACTCCAGGATCACGAGCCTTCTAATGAGGCTTGCAGTACTTGTGTTCTGCTCTGACATGCTAGGGAAGGTAACCACTCAAATATGTCTAATGCAAAGGTAGGACAGTGGGAAATCTTGTTGGATTTCTGTAATTACGCACCATTGAAATGAAAGTTTACAAGTTCTTTCAGTTATCCTTTTGTTTCCTTCCATCTTTCTTTCCAAAAATACAAGTATTTTCAAAATTGTTCTAATAATGAAAGTGTTACAAACAGCAGCATCAACAAAAAGAACGCATATATGCACAAAAGGGGAAGGAGAACTGGTGTTATTTCCAACCTTTAAGAGAGAGAAATGCATCCAGATGCAGGAAAACCTTGCTTGGTTTTCTTTATGGCCTGAGTAGATTTGAATCAACACTTCGCATTTCCTGTGAATATGTCTGGGCAAATGCCGGGCCGTAGCATATTCCAGGGAGGTGTACCCTTGATGTTTCCCTGTGGTGCTGTTTGGGCTTTTATAAGTCATCAGTCACTGACTGGAGAAGGAAATGGAACTTGGGCATTTCAGGGCGGCCTTTCTTTGATTTTCTCTGTGTGTGTGTGTGAATTTACGTAACAAGGGAGAAGAATTCCAGTTCTTCTCTCTCCTGTTTCAGACACCAGAAACTGTATGGCCTCAGAGGAATTTCTGTTTATTCATTCCCAGATCCATAAAGGGAGCTCGGGAAGAAGATTCTGTGGAATCAAATTATAACCTGAATACAGATCTCACTTAACTTTTCATTACAAATTCATGACAATTCATAAAATCACTGTCAGAGCCCTTGTCACAATACAGTGTTGATAATGACAGAAAATAGAACTTCCCACATAAACACAAAACATCGAAAATATTTTATTAGCTGTTTAACAAATTACATTAATCTTTTGATAGCTAATGTTATGTGCAAAACTATGCCTGGAGAGAGTAATAGCAATGATCTTAGGAATTGAATAATGTGTTTTTAACATACAAAAAATGATTCAAAGAGTGAGTTAGTTGTTCCAAAACTATGGCTCTTAGTGAACACATTAAATTAGTACAGCATTAATCTGTTGAGGTATAAGATGTTTTCCCTTAAGAATGTAATTTACAATTTAGAAAGCTCCTTTAAATACATAAAATAAAGCCATAAAAATGGACAGTATTTTTACAAATGAATTCTTCTAGTGGATTGATAGTAAAATTTTATGTCTACAGATACATCGCCTTACATATGGAATCAGTTCAGTAAAATTTAAATTATAAAATGTTGTGTATCACAATTTCAATTTATTAGTTGTAAGGTAACGGATATCAAGAATGATTCAATATAATTTTTGAAACGTTTGTTTTAAATAGCGTGTTTAATCTGTTCTTAGTTTAAAAGGTAGAAACAGCAGAAAGTAATCTTTAAGAACCAGACTCCAGTGCCTGAATCTTTTAAAGGTATAGAAGCATCTTTAAATAAATAAAATAAATAAATCTTTGAAAGCTCGATATTTTGCATTAGTCTGACAAGGTCTTCCTTTCTGGGCTGTTATATGCAGCATTTTCTATTTTCTCTTTCCTGAACAAAACCTGGTTTTAATGTGCTGCCTTCTTCTGTCTGCTTCTAGGTATCCACAAGGTGTTGTTTAATGGGCTAGTAATCTTGAAAATCTCCTTGTTATTAAAGGAATGAAAAAGTCAGCAGTGGGAAGGCAGAAAATGGAAGGGCAATTCTTCGGTGCTAATTGTCGCTTTGTTCCCCTTCTACAACTTTTCCCCAAGGTCAGGCTTAGTTTCGCCTGATAATTTCGTGGAGAGAGTAGGAGATTTTTCAAGAGGCCTGTGTTAAAGTGAATAGAGAAGCACAAAACGTGGAAGCTAGGTATAAATTTAATCCTGGCATAACAATGCTGATTTCACTTGGCTTAATCAGAGACTTAGCTGGCCTTTGTGGTTTTACAGCAGTCTGTTTGTTAACCACAATGTGTACGACAAGCACTCCAGCTTGTAGGCAGTTTGCTTCATCTGTTCCTGTAGCAGGGGGTGCTTAAAGCAGTGCTTGAAGGACGATGTGTTTAAAAATTAATATTCAGCAGTTTTGCAACAAGACCCTGGGAGCGTACCAAGGTCAGGTGCAGCAGCAAAGCAGGATTTCCCGTTGCCTTGTCATAAATTAAAACATCAGATTTGCCCTTGGTTGTTTTTGTTTTCGTAATGTTGTGTGACTAAAATCACCAGCACGTTCACATGAATATTAATTTTAAATATTGTTAATGATCTGCTTCACAGATGCCCCTCAGATTCAAAGGATAGCCTGGAATCATCTTTAATCCCCTGGAATTCCCCGAGATTCACCTGTATTTATGGGATTTTCTGATAGTTACAATCCTTAACTCCTAATTTCTTGGTTATTTGAACCAGGCCATTTTACAGCATTTTTCTGGTGCTCTGTGGTTGTTATTTAAGCTTTAATGAAATACTTAGCCATAATTTATACTGTATGTGTTTTAAATAACACATCAGTTGTAAAATGTATCTGTCACATAAAATATATATCAGTTCATGGAGAGTCGAGTCCTAACTCAGCAAAAAATTGTCCATGTAGTTTTTCAGAGGTCAGAGATCCTTCTGATTTTAGTTTTAACCCCAAATCAATCAAATTCCACCTTTCCGTGAATTTAAATTGGAAGGAAATTATCATTCTGGATCCTGCTTCATGGGCATTTTCTTGGGTTTCCAACTGTGCCCTCTGAAAATAAGCACAAGAATGCTGTGATAGGCAAAAGTGGATAATAAATCAGTGTAGTAGGAGCTAGTAATGAGGTGACATTCAGAATCACCAGGTTTACAAGCCAGTACCTCAGTTACCTTTGTTTAGTGCTGTTGTACAAATAGTTGTGTACACCTGGGGCACAAATAACCATTGCAGATGTCATCCCACAAAGGCTCTGTTTACTTATGTCTTTTTTCCACAGCTGTCCCATCCTCTGAATAGTCAGCCACTCATATTATTACTGCTGTTATTATAGCTTATTGTTCCGTAGCTAGGTCACTTCATCCTATAGCCTTCAAGTGGTTATCCCAGCACAGATCAGGAGACTACAGAAGCAAGGCTTTTTTTTTTTCTAGAACTGGGAAGAAGAAGACTTGTATTGTGGATACATGTCGAGGAGGGAAAAAGGAGTGCAACCTATGTGCGGTTACTGTAAGGAGCTTGCAACAATTGCAGGATTTGTTTTAGGTTTTGGAATATTTGACTGTGAATGGCTTTGCATTTAATACTAAGTATGTTCTTCTATAGTTTTATTATCTGTATTTGATAATGGCGATGCCTTCTTCAAGAGCACATGCCAGGATGAAAGAAATAACTGGAAGGTTTTGTCCAAGTGCAGAAAAAGAGGCAGATCCTGCCTAAGTGTCAGAAGGGTTCGGCTGTTAGAGCACAGCATCTTTTCAGAGAGCACCAGCTCTTCTCTCAGTTGCTGTTTGTGGTAGGCTGGGTACCATAAAGCACTGCTAATGACCTATCCAGCCTTTGATCTTCAGGCTGTCAGTCTGAATCTCACCCAGACATTCTGTGTAGCCGGTGTACAGGAGCAGCTCAAACCCTGTTTATTTCTGACTTCATAAAATCATTGTTACATTGCTGCTAACTTATGTTTTACTCATGGCAAACCCAACCACTTTAAGCACACTTACAGCAGGTCTCTGTGAATATATTGGCATTCAAAGGGTTTTTCCTCTTGCTTGGGTCCAGCTGAAGCCCTGCACATGCATTTTGACAAAGGTTCTGGAAAAGTACAGTGAAAGAATCTTTGTAACTTATTCATGAGATTTAAACTAAACTTTTGCAGTTGGCAGTGAATTACTTCTCCCAAGAAATAAAGCAATAAGCATTAAAAACTACTTTTGATTCTGAAGAGCATCAGTATCAATATTTCTACTTTAAGTAAGAGCTACTTTCTATGCTCTTCTGTCAACTTTTTAAAGGATAAAATGAACTTAACTTCTGGAAGATTTTTTCAACCCAGCCACTTATTCTATTCACTCCATTTCAAACTGGTTTTTGAATCTTTGCTCTCTGTTGATCCATTTACTCAATTTTATTTTCCCACAAAAATAATGTTTGTGCTCACATTTCCATTCCTTGTACTTCAGGAAAACAGCTCTGAGAGCAAGTAGGCGTGCAGTCTTTTATAGCAGGAAGACCAAGAAATAGCTCTCTCTGCCAGAGAATTTTACAAAGAAATTTAAAAAGAAATATGTGCTTTGGTGCACATTTGCAGTGTGGTTCTTCTTTAACAACTGAGAAAATATTTAAAACTTCATGAAAAAGTTGCATAATGAAAGAATAGGCTGAAAATCCCAAAAAGCACTTCAAAAAATGAAGTATTGCAGCTATTCTCTGCGTTTCTAAGGCACTACTTCTCTTCTTTTCCTGACTCTCCACAGCATATCCCACACCACTTATTTTGTGAATTATCAGCTGACTGGAAGCAACCAGTAAGATATATTTTTAGATGATTATGTAACTTAGAAACAAGTTCTTGCCACTTCTGCCAAAAATCAACAGCTATGCAGTTGTCTGCATAGAAGTCAGAGAAGATGGCAAAAGGTGGAGAAGGATTATAAGTGTGCGTGCATCTTCCAGACAGCACTAAGCCAAGAAATAACCACAAAAGAAGAATGTCCAATAAGGATGGACTGATATTAATCACCATACCAAGGTCACCTTCCTCTGTTGAAGCGTATGGGAAGTCTGCATAGAACTTGGGTTTGATAATCAGTGTACAGCACTGTGCACATATGGGAATAGACTCAGCTCTCTGGCTGCAATTATAGCAGGCATTTGTGGCACTCCAGGGAGTCCTGTTCAGTGTTAACTAAAAATAACAGAAGTTCAACAACTTACAGTGAAAGATGGGTCACCAAGATACACACAGCCAGCATAAAATGATGAGAATTTTTTTACATAGGAATGGTCATTTGTTACAGAAGCTTTACCAAAGTTACAGATATATAGTGTTCACATACTCCAAAGGCATCCACCCACCTTTTCTTTCCTCTGTCTAGTTGAATTTATTCCTGTGAAAAGAACAAAATGAAGCATGTACCAGTGGGCTTTCAGACTCCTCTGTACGTGAGCTAAAGAAATTGTTTCGTTGTGTGTAATGTTTTCTAAGGACTTGCACAGAACTGGTTTCAAAGCAATTGTAATTATGTCTTTTGAGAGGATCTCTCTTCCTCAAAACCAAACATTTATTCTGGTACTAAATGTAAGCATTACTGCTCAGGTATTAATGCATCAAGCAATTATTTTCTGCTATTGCTTTTCATATTTCATCTGTAAAGGTTTTTCCTATGATTTGTAGCTGCACAAATGAGTCTTCATGGATAGAGGGGGGGGGCACTTTTTTTTTTTTTTTTTTTTGCCGTTTACAGTCTTAGGAATTCAAGTTCCAAATTTCCTGTTTCATCTGACTGCAGTGTATTCTTATTTGGGAAGCTTTCCATTTCTCATGTTCAAACTGTGCAGGAAAGACTGCAGGAGTCATTTTAAGGTTAGAATAAAAGAGAAGAATATATCAAAAACAGGGATCTTACTTACATCACAGTTAAACCTAATAAAAAAAATATTACAAAAACCTTTCCTTGAATGAGAGCTTCACTTTCAAAAAAGAAAAAAAAAAAAAAAAAAACCCTTAAAAAAAGGCAAACCAACCCCACAACCAACGCACACAAACCAGAACAATTTCTTTCAGCAGGTGCACCACTCTCTGCACTTTGTCACATCTCCAAAGAAATCAGTCCTTTGATCGCCAGTTTGAATCTCTCCTTTCTGCCAGCCTGAGTAAGCCTGAGAAATGTAGAGCCAATCCCCATGCATTTGCTATTCCATTTGAATACTGCAGCATTAAAAAAAGAGATTTTCTTCTCATCTCTTTGTTTGCCTGACTTTGGTAAGTGTGGGAATTTAATGTAGACTTCGATAGAGCTTCATTTCCTCCGAAACAACCAGCAAGGAAGGGGTCTAAGGCTCAAAAATTCCAGTAGCCTAATCTAGTCCTAATCTAGCCCATTATTTAGGATTTATTTTGTTGTTTTTACTTTTCAGTGTTACTTACGTTGTCCTTGATTCCTCAAGTGTGTCCTTGGCTACGAAGCTCACATTCTGTAATGGGTCATTCCAGCTGCCCTGACACATCTTAAAGTATGTTGAAAGATGGGATACAGTGGCACACACTTGAGAAAACAGGAACAGGCAAGAAGACGTACGGAATGGGTTTTTCTTTTCTTAAACTGTTTGGTTGTGTGACCCTGGAGAGGATGGAGGACCTTGTATTTTGTTGGTTTCCTTCTGCATAGTGGTAAGGGATTTGTCAAAAAAAATGGGATAGTAGGATGAAAAAGCAAGGATTAATTTAGTAAGGATGGCAGAGACCCAGATTTTTGTTATCCTTGCTCTTCCAGCTGTGTTTCTAGTGATTAGTCTAGCTCTCTAATTGTATTTGTATGCCAACTTGATTCTATTCTGTCTTCTTAAGATACCTTTAAAGACTTGTAAATGCTTGGTTTTTTTCCCCATCACATTTTATCCATCATCTACGGCATAGGACAGTTTATTTCATGCAACTCTTGTTTGTTTTGTTCAATGGAAAATTAGATATTATTTTGGTTTAGGCAGTGACTGTTTTGACATCTCTGTCGTGCAGTCATTACTCAAATCACAGAGTAACACTTTCTGTATGTGCACACAAGCATATCATAGAGGAAAAGATGAAAGACTACAGTTATTTCGTTACCATTGTTTTTTTCATTGTGGGTGTTACTTGTTCACCCGCTGTTAAATTGACCTACTGTAAAATTGATACAAAGATGGTGTGAAATTGCCCTAACACAGAGTCAGTTTGAGTTTTCTCTGTGCCATTTATGAATACTAAACAACACTATCTTACTATGCAAAAATACAACTTATTATTCTTGAATGTTCCTGAAACAAACAATACCTGTTCAATTTACCTCAGATGTTTAAATAAGAAAACAATATAGTCAATTTGATATCAACATTCATTTTAATTTTCAAGTTGAACTTTGTTAGAAATAAATTATTTGTCTATTGGGAGAGTTTCACACTTTTTAATTATTATTATTTTTTTTTTTTACAAAATCATATAATCATTTGAGTTGGAATGGACCCTTAGAGGTCACCCAGTCCAAATCCCCAGCAATGAACAGGGACAACTACAGCTAGATCAGGGTGCTCAGAGCCTAGAGTTATCTGGAAATCTGGAAAAGTTTGTTTGAACCAAGAGATCAGTTACTGCGTTGAAAATGTACAAATGGAAACTGAAATTACCTTCTCTCCCACCCTCAGCCAGATTTTAAGATATTCATCCTTTCATCGTCAGAGTCCAAAAGTCCTCAGGGTTCGGGAATTCTGAGCTTCCTCCCAAACAGCATTGATGTGTTGAGAGTGGAGTAGTCAATTGGAAGTATGCTTAGTAGGGCTGTGCTGTAGCTGTCTTTGGACCCTTCTGTTCACACTCTCTTCTTTACTTTTAAGTTCTTCAATAGAAGTTAATGTCTTCAGAATGCTACCTTTTGTTTCTAGAAAAGGATACTTCTCCAAAATCCATATTTACGTACCATTATTACAAAACACGGTATTACTGAAAAGCTAAAATTAAAAGCTCTCTCAGTTTCTTCTTTACTGTGTGTCAGCTCTCCATCCCTGTGCACTCTTCAGTGCCCATTCTCACGCTCACTCCAGGGAGTTCCTGATAACAGTCAGAGGCAGCAGAGCAGAGCAGCTGGTTGCCTTCCTCAGGGCTATCCTCCTTTTTTCTCCATTGACGAAATGCAAGGGAGCCATAAGAGTACAAATTCTGCAAAAGTGCATAAAATTAACTACCATCTCTCTGCAGAGGGGATGCTGAACCCAATTCAAAGGTTAAGTCTAAAGCTTCTCAGCATGTGACTGGTACTTGCTGCATACTTCTGAGCAGCTCGCTGAAGGACTGCTTGCCATAGGTTAAACAATCCAGGATCCCAGTGCCGCTGTGCTTTGTGACAAATCATTTTCAGGTGTGTTATACATAAGGACAGAATTACTTTTATAACATTAGGTGTACCAGACGCAAAATTTACAAAGCTAGACTGGCAGAACATTCAACTGAATGGGATAACTTGAAATACTTCTGCTTCATCTCCTCACTGTACAATGTAATGTGTGAGTTATTTGGCTTTCTGCTTCCAGGGCTGCCAGTCTAGGTCTCTGTTGGAGTATGGCTTATCCTAGCCTAGTATGTCCATATTAAGTATGCATATATTTCAACAGCCTAAAGAGTCCAGGTAAAAAAGGCCATTCCCGGTTACATGGGTAAGAAGCTATAGCTTGCAGATAGTTGCAGCACAGACGTGGCTGGACCACATTGCCACCGCACCACAGCAGTTAAGGGCACCAGAGCTTTTAGTGTGTCCTCAGCTCCTCTCTGGTCTGTGTGCACTGACATCTATCAGCTCACTGAAACTGCACAGTTACAAAAACTTCCAGGGTTTAATGTGTGAAAGTTGGATGGTTTCAAATCAAGGTTTTATGCACTCCTGCCTGCTCCACGCAGAGGAGTTATCTTCAATACCTGGTCTTGTGTGTGTGCAATACCAAGTCTAACAGCATGTGGCTCAGGAGCTGCATGAAGTGGAGAGCTCGGGTATAACTAAAAGGCAGGGGGGCTGCAAGTTAAACTCATCTCTTGCTGTTTATCTTGCAGAAAAATTTGTACCTAGTGAAGTGGTGTGGCTTGCCATATGTTAGTGTTACTTCACTTTTTCTTGAAATCTGATAGCTGTCAAATTCTTTATTTTTACAGTTTTTGTCTGCCTTTTCCTTAAGAGACCAGATCTCTTTGAAAGTGTGAGAAATACTGCTAAGTGTGTCATGAAGGGACTGAAGGGAAATCCTGATGCAGTTATGTTTCATAGAAATGCTTTCACGTATTACTTCTGTAAAAGCCTCTGAGTCAGTGCTGTTTCAAGTACTGAAATTGAATCCTAGAAATATAACTCTCACGAGTACAATATTTCTGTAAACATTAACACATAATAGAAGGAGTAATAGGACTAAATTTGTCTCTGTAAGTAGAAGAAGTTAATAGTAAAAAGGTTGATGAAGCTGCCAAACCCTAATATATTTTGTGGTATATGGTATAAAACATTTCTGAAAGAAAATTTTGTCAACCATAAAAGGACATTATTTGTAATTATAGAGTTTTAATCTTATTGCTGAAATGTTTTGTATTCTAAGTGTCTCATTGTATTGATGTGATGCTATGGGCACTGTTTAAATTCTTCTCCCACTTTTTTCTTAAAAATTTGAAACTATAACGTAGTTTGTATTTTTCAGAGTAAATATTTACATAGCATATTATACCATTCACTAATTCAGCATTCTTTTAGTTTACAAAACCTTCTTGGCTGGCTCTTGCCTTGAGTATCATATTCTTTATTACTACACAGCAGAACAATTTTAATTGCTCCCTTGAATGTTACAGTACTTCCAAGCATGAAAAAAATAGCATAACAACTTGGAAAGTAAGTCTGAGCTATTTCAGTCCCTTTTCCCATTTGACAGTGAAAATCATGTGTTTCAAAAAAGAGAAACTGCAGTCATGGAAAAATAATGTTCGAAAGCTACTGCTGATGTATTGTGTAATGGAAGTAAAGGAATTCCTGTGAGGATATAATCTACTTTGTTCTGCAAAAAGATAAAAATATTAGGTAAAACATCTGAATTAGGAAATCAGCCAGTAAACTTTTAAAAGCTATCACTTGGAGTATGGAGTACATCAGTTGTACTAAGTAGCAGAGTACGTACAATAGAATGGGAAGAGTATTATCAACAAAATCATCTAAATGACAATTTAAAAATGCTGTTCAGGAATGGTTTAGGACAAAAGTACTCAAAGATAAATGAGAAAGATAATAGAAAAAAATAAGCAAATTCTAAACTGTTGAGAATAATTTAGGATTAGGATAGTTTAAGGCTTAGGCCCATAATTTACAGGATTTATATAGATGCTCTTGTGTTGTCTATTAATCCTACTGGGAGCATTAAACAAGAAAGGTCTATCTTATCCTAGTATTGATTCTAACAAGAAAGAGAGAAAGAAAGAAAGAAAGAGAGAAAGAGAGAAAGAAAGAGAGAGAGAAAGAGAGAGAGAAAGAAAGAGAGAGAGAAAGAGAGAGAGAAAGAGAGAGAGAAAGAGAGAGAGAAAGAGAGAGAGAAAGAGAGAGAGAAA
>JANHGO010000053.1:47042182-47059189 GCA_024606505.1 Aquila spilogaster | reverse complement strand
ATGCCAACTCGATTCTATTTTTAATTCTTAGGATATCTTCAAAGATATTTAAATGCTTGGGTTTTCCCATCCCATTTTAGCCATCATCCACAGCATAGGATACTTTCTTTCATGCAACTCTTGTTTGTTTTGTTTGAAGGAAAATTAGATACTATTTTGGTTTAGGCAGTGACTATTTTGACACCTCCGTCTTGCAGTCATTACTCAAATCACAGAGTAACACTTTCTGTGTAAGCATACAAGCATATTACAAAGGAAAAGATGAAAAGTTATGGTTATTTCATTACCACTGGATTTTTTCATTGTAGGTGTTACTTGCTCACCCACTGTTACATTGACCCACTGTAAAATTGATAAAAAGATGGTGTGAAATTGCCCTAATGTACATTCAGTTTGAGTTTTCTCTATGCCATTTACAAACACTAAACAAAGCTATTTTAGTATGCAAAAATACTACTTGTTATTCTTTAATGTTTCTGAAGCAAAGGATACCTATTAAATTTACCTCAAATGTTTAAATAAAAAAAACTATACAGTGAACTTCACAAGAAGTTTCGTTTTAATTTTCAAGTCGAACTTGGTTAGACACAAAAGATTTGTAGGCTCTGAGGATTCCAAACTTTTTGAAAATATTCTCTTTTTTAAATATGGGTGTTTGCTTTTTTTTTCCTTGAAATCTGGAACACTTTGTTTTAATCAAGAGATCAATTACTGTGCTGAAAATGCAGCTTGACATATTAGCCAGCTTGAAGAGACTGGAAACTTAAACTATCTTCTCTCCCACCATCAGCCAGATGTTCAGATCTTCACCTTTTGATCCCCTGGGCCAGGGTTCAGGAATTCTGAGCTCTTTGCCAAACTACAATGCCGTGTGCTGACTCTGTAGTATTAATTTATATGTACTCTTAGTATGGCTATACTATAGCTGTCTTTAGATCCTTCTGTTGATACCCTCATCTTTACTTTTTAAATTTTTAAATAGAAATTAATCTCTTTGGGATATTACCTTTTATTTATATGGAAAGATACTTCTCCAAAACTTTCATTTATGTACTGTTATTTCAAAACATAGTAATACTAAAATACAAGAAAGATAACCTCCTCGAGTTTTTTCTTTACTGTGTAATACCTCTCCATTCCTTTGCATACTTCAGTGCCCAACCTCACACTCGCTGCAAGGGATTCTTGCTCCACAAATTTAAAGACAACAGAGCAGAGCAACTGGTTGCGTTCCTCAGGCCAGTCCCTTTTTTTCTCCATTGCTGAAGTTGGAGAGAGCAGTAGAAGTATGTGCAGTTCTGTGGAGGTACCTAAAATTTGGATCTCTCTGCCAGACCCAGGCAGGGGGAGTCTTGAGCCTGATGCACAGATTAAGTCTATAGTTGTTCAGCATATGGTTCAGGCCTTGCTTATTTATCTACAAGTGTATGTTCCGAGTACCTTGCTGAAGGGATATCTACTGTAAGTAAAATGATCCACCATCCCAGTGTCAGTGTGCTCTGTGCCTAGCCTGCTCGTTCTGAGACACAGTTACATAGAACAGAATTACTTTTATAAAATTTACAAAGCTAGAACGGTGGAGCATTTAATTGAACGAGATAACTCTGAACAGTGCTGCTTCATCTCTTCAGTGCAAAATGTAATATGTGAGTTATTTGGCTCTGTGGTTCCAGGGTAGCCTGTCTAGGCTTACGTTGAATCTGACTTACACTGGCAATGTTCTCAGTACGTCCATAATAAATATACATATATAAAATGACAACCAAAAGAACCCATGTAGAAAAAGCCGTTCCTAATTTTATGGGTAAGAAACTGTAACTTGCAGATGGTTGTGACATATATGTAAAATAGGAGACAGAAGGAGACTTGCTGAAGAAATACGATGCAACTAGACCACCCCACTGCCACCACTAGACACACTACACCAGTTAATGGCACTGGAGCTTTTGATGTATACTTAGCTCCCCTGTTATCCATGTCCACTGACATCTTTCATCGCGTTGAAATTGCACAGTTAGAAAAGCTTTTGTTTTTAATGTGTGCAAGTTGCTTAGTTTGGAATAAAGGTCTTGTGCAGTCCTGCCTGCTCAGCCCAGAGTAATTATCTGGAATACCTAGTCTCAGGTGTGTGTGTAATGCCAAGCTGGAGAGCGTGTGGCTCAGGAGTTGCATAAAATTGATAGCTTGGGAATAATTAAAAGGCAGAGAGGAAGGGATGGTGTTACAAGTTATACTAACCTCTTACTGTTTTTCTTGCAAAAGGATTTGTGCATAGTAAAGAGGTATGCTTTGCCATGTGTTAATGTTACTGCACTTTGCTTTAAGTTTGATACCTGTCAAAATTCCTTTTTTTTACAGTTTTTGTCTGTATTTTCCTTAAGAGATCAGATCTCTTTGAAAGTGTGAGAAATACTGTTAAGTGTGTCATGAAGGGACTGAAGGGAAATCCTAAATCAGTTATGTTTCATTGAAATGCTTTCACCTATTATTTCTATAAAAGCCTTTGAATCAGTGCTGTTTCAAGTACTGAAATTGAATCCTAGAAATATAACTTTCATGGGTACAATATTTTTGTAAACATTAATATATAATAGAAGGAGAAATAGGATTAAGTTTGTCTCTCTAAATAGAAAAATGCAATGTTGAGGTTGGTGAAGCCACTGAAACCAAATATATTTTACGGTGAAACCAAATATATTTTATGGTATGTGATACAAAATTAAAACATTCCTGAAAGAAAATGTTTGTTCAGTTATAAAACAATATTATTTATATTTATAGATTTTTAATCTTATTGATCAAATGGTTTGCCTTCTAAGTGGTCCATTGCATTGGTGTAATGCTGTGGACACTATTAAAATTATTTTCTCACTTTTTTATTAAAAAATTGGAACTATAATGAAGTTTGTTAATTTCAGAGTAAATATCTATATAGCATATTATAACATCCAGAAATTCAGTGTTCTCTTAGTTTACGAAACCTTCTTGGCTGGCACTTGGCTTGAGAATCATATTCTTTATTACCACACAGTGGAACAATTTTAATTGCTCCCTTGAACATTAAAATACTTCCAAGCATGAAAAAATAGCATAACAGATATGAGAGTAAGTCTGTGCTATTTCAGTCACTTTTCCCATTTGACAGTGAAAATCATATGTTTAAAAAAAGAGAAGCTGCAGTCATATAAAAATAATTTTTAAAAGCTACTGCTGACGTATTATGGAATGGAAGTAATGGAATTCCTGTGAGGATATGATCTACTTTGTTATGCAGAAAGAAAAATACTAGGCAAAACATCTGAATTAGGAAATCATCTAATAAACTTCTAAAAGCTATCCTTTAAATATCATGGAGTGTATCAGTTACACCAAGTACCAGAGTAAGTTCAATAGAAAAGGTAGAGTGTTATCATCAAAATAATCTAAATAAGAATTAAACAATGCTTTGTGTTCTGATTAAGAACGTTTTAGGACAAAAATACCCAACAAAATTGAGAAAGATAATAAAAAGGAATAATCAAATCCTAAACTGTTGAGGATAATTTAGGATTAGGATAATTTAGGATTTAGGTCCATAACTTTCAGGATTTAAATAGTTGTTCTTACCTTGCCTACTACTCCTGCTGGGAGTAAAAACATTAAAGAAAGGCCTATCTTATCCTAATATTGATTCTTACTGAAAAAAAGGCACAGCTTTCCTATTCCTCTATATTGCAGTGATACATTTCTTGATGAAATGAGTGTGCTTTTAGTGCCTGGGTGCAGGACCTAGATGGTTAGTGTCCTTTAAGGTACAAATATCGACTTCTCAGCCTGAAACACGGAGAGAGGCATTTCTGCAGTAACATTGTGCCCCAGAGAAGTTATCCAGGAAAGTGAGGCACAGTTTCTCAATGTCCAAAGATTCTTACTACATTCCTTTTCTAAGACTGAAAAAACAAGCTAAAAAGGCTACTATGAAATTAACAGTATATTGCTTAGCGATATATGGAGCACTGCAGCTGTAGCAGATTCAAGTTCAGATTTGTTGCTTGTGTTCATTATGTTGTGTAGATCTCCAAGCTGCTATAAACTATTAATTCTTGAAGTGATTCTTTGTGCATGTATAGACATCACGAAGGCATATGTTACTAAAAAGCAGTCGTAGTATCTCTTACTCAAGGTCTTGGCCATTCATCCAAATAGAGAAGCTTCAAACAGTGAAGAATGAACCATGTGCCTGATAATTTACCTGCCTCTTTCCTTCTTATAGAGATGAGCACCTTATCAGCCCTCTTTCTGCTAATGCTCCATCTACTGCCCAGATACTGTATCCCTTTCATTTTGGGTGCTCTGACTGATCAATATATCTAGTTAGAACAGTTGTCCCTAATTTGTATTTCATTTTGAAGATGACTGCTTCTAACTGAAAACTAAAAAAGGGGCTAAGTGACTGGAAACTTGTCTTTTTTCTCCAGATGCATCAGTTGATCTAATAAAAGATATCTGTCTTCATTGACCTTCCATTTTGCATGGCTGAAAAAGAAAAATATTTAGAGGAATCTCATGAATCAACTTGTAAATGTTATCATGTATTTTACACCAGGGTGGTGGTGGTGTGTGTGGCAGGATTGTGTATTCTTAAATCTGGTTATCCCAGCGGGGTCCTGATGTTGATGACTACTTAAGGAAATTCTTTCTCAGTTCCTCTATGGAAGTGTTTGACCCAGGTGAGGGCCTGAAAGTTCCGTTTAAGGCTGCTTTACCTAAAAATAATGCACATTCCTGCTCTTGCTTTGTCACTTAGAAAATCGTTGTGGCTGAAGGTGCATGACTGTAGCCGACACTGTCAAAGATACACGCTGTATTTTGGCCAGCAATGGTGAATGCTGGACTCAGCATGAGACAAAGAAATCAGCAATTCCGGTATTCTTTCTGCATGGTTTTTTAGTTACTTTTTAGGAGTTGTGTGGGTAGTAAGGAGTGCCAGGCTTTTGGGGGTTCAACCACTCTTTGTAGTCTAATGGTTCTACTTCTCTTTTTTAAGCGCTCTTACGGACAGAAGTTGACTCTTCCTATAGTTTTAAAGTGAAACTTGCAGTCTTTCCTCTCAGACATGCGTCTGAGCCTGTGGAGTGATTACTCCATAGGCTGGATTCAAACTTCACTGTACTCAAAAGGAAAGAATCTGATGAACTTTGGTGAGCTTTAGATCAGTCTGTTAGGAAAACCACTTGAAAATATGGATGTACTATTTAGGCAAAAGACTTGGCCCAAAATCTGCAGAAGTCAGTCTGTTTTTTCCTTTACCAAAGCACTTTAATGGAAGAACTTATTCAGTGTTACACTGGTAAGAAAACAATCCACAGGAATTTCATAAACATGTTGTGGGTTTTTTTCTTTTTAAAAAGTGAAATTTATTTTTCAAGTCCTGAAATGAGTATGGAAATCTGCCCGCCTTTCAATAAATAAGTCACGTCTAAATTTTGGCATGTTAATCTGCTGCCTCGAGTTACAAATAAAGTGCTTTTAGGAGAACATCAATATTTCTGATACGCAAATCAGAGTCCATACATTTAGGGTGAGGTGCATGCACTGTTCATCTCACTGTGAATATATATATAATTATATTGACTGTTCCAGCAGCTTAATACAGAGCTTTATGTACTTCTGGGAAGAAATGGAATCGTTTGGGCACAGGTTTGAGGTCCACCTACTCCTCTGGCTGTCACATGGTGTCACGGAGCGGTGGCAGCCCCAGTACCCACCATTGGCTTGGTCAAAATGGCTCTCTGCATCTGAAAACTGCTATGCAGTGATGTCTCTCCTGCTAATCTGTATGGAAGAACAGTGGTAAAATCAATGGTCAACAAAGGCACGCATGAGATGGTAAGTTTACAAGACTTGTTAACATGACCCGATTTCAAAAGATCATAATATACTTAGTACAGGCATATGGAACACTAGTCAATTAGATATGAATCCGAAGAATATTTTTCTAAAAAGGCCTGTCTATAATGTGATATCCTCAACAACTTTATCTGAGGTGGCAAACAGACATGCCTTTCACACAGCGTGCCTAAATAAGACTCTTAATCATATTTCATTTCCTCTCGCACCTCCTGTGTGACATTGCTTACAGATTTTCCATGTAATTACTGACCTCTGGCTATCAGTGGAAAAAATATCTCACTGCTATATCTGCCCATTCTTCCTCTCTCATTTTGAGTACTTGTTTACCAGTTCTTAGGCAACCTTCACAATGTTATGCACCACTGAAATAATTCCCTGGCTCAATGACCAGGTTGAAGTCATGTTCTTTTTCCTGATATAGCAAATAAATTCTGTATACAACTGTTTAGCTGCATCAATGATAGGTCTCAAAATCCCCAGTTTGCCTCAAGTTACCTAAAAATATCAGCCCTAAGTTTCATATCTCTTCCCGTTTTATCAAACTTTACAGTTGTTTGTAGAATGTATTCTCAGTCAAAACACAGAAGCCAGCTTGTTACTTTTAGAAGATGTAGTTACCAATTTTGGAGCCAAACTTCATTTTCTTTTTGTGTGCCTGTTCTATTGATCCGTTTCTCTCCAGAGGACAATGGGATCAATACCTCACACTATAACTGTTAAATGAAAGGATACAGGAGAATCTTACGCTCTTGTTACCTGCTTTTCACTTTTTTAGATTCACAGGGCTTACAACAGAGGAGACTAAGAGGCAGGTTAACCTCCTGTTTATCACAGACCCTCATTTCCACCATTTACCTTTACTGCATGACTGATCTTCCGCTTGGTCCTCAGGAAAGAGATCTTCTCATGATTGGAAGATATCAAAAGAATCTGCCACTTCCCTTGGCAGTTTATTCCAGTGAATTACCACTTTCACTACTAAAAATTCATGTTTTCTTTCCAATTTGAATTATCTGGCTTCAGCTTTGACATACATATTGTACTTTGTTTTGCTAAATAAGCTTTCTTTAGAGTCCAGTATTCAGCAGTTTATATCTTTCACAATAAGGCATTTTTTCCAGACCTTGACTCATATATATGTTTCTTTTCATTACGCTCTCCAGATTTTCCAATATCTCTTGAAAATATGAGCACCAGAATACTATGTAGTATTCCAACACCATCTATATAAGTAAAGTTATTTCTCTATTGACTATATGTCCTTTTTGCCACTGCACAACACTGAATATTGATGCAACATTGCTTATCCAGTGTAATTTTATAGAACCATGACTTTACAGTCTCCCGTTTTGAAGACCTGGCCTGCATGATGTGTCCCTAAACGTTTTCAGTGTGTTAAAATACACTCTGTGTGGTTGGACTCAGTTTATGATATAATCCAGATTGCTCTGCAGTCACTTCTACACCAGAGATCCCAATACTTTTCAGCTGTGTCTGCATTAGACAACCCTAAGCTGGAGTCCTGCGAGCTGCCTCAATCTAAAAGTTAGCACTGCTGAGTCGGCATCAGCATACCGTGCCGCTCCGAGATCTGAGCTGTTCAGTCCTCGCCACACTGCAATGCGCTAGGAATACTTACCAATTCCCGTTAGGTTTTCATGAAGTTTGGGTTCCTCTCTCACCATCACTGCACCTTGTGGACAAGCCCTGTGTGACTGCAATATCCTCTTAACGTTTTACTGTGGTTCACCAATCTTTGTGGCATTCTGTGGTTTTATCAGAAATCGCCTTTCAGATCGCTAATGAAAATGATTGAATAGTGTTGATTCTAGAACTGACTCCTGGAAAAGAGTATTAGAAACACCTGTTTAATCATGAGATATTCCTCATTCATGGCCATTATGTGAATGCAAAACCTTTAGTGGATGTTTTGGGAGGTAGTTAAATTAACAGCTGAACCAGAAGTTTACACAGATGTAGGACTCTACCGTTAGCTAATTTATTCAAATGTTCTGTTTCAGTGCACTTTCCCACCATTTCCATCCCAAGCTTGTCTGTTGATGATCTAGAAACTGTCTAGTCCCTTTTGAGGGAGTAAATCTCCTATTCTCATAAAGGTTTATGAATTCATTATTTATTCTGGTTTTGCAAACTGCTGTCCTGGAAGTTCTCCACAGAATTTGCAAAAATTCTTAAAGCATGCAACTGCATACAATAGTGATTTGAGTATGTACATTTTAAAATGGTTCTTACAGGTATTAACTACTTACACCAATAATAAGGCATGGTATTTCAATATGCTGTTAAAGTTTAGAACAAGTTTCTATACATGCAGAGCATTTTCATTACCAGTCCTGTGGTGCAGTGCTTTGGGCATGTAAAATGTATATAGTAAATCACAGAGGGAGAAGTAAACTGAAGATGTGAAAATCCTAATGGCATAAGGATGTTGTTGTTGCCAGCAGAAGATACAAAAAATTCTAAAATAATCTTTATTAATAAGTAGAACAAGTATTATTTCTATGTTCTGGATTGCAGACAATTGTGTGGTGTATATTGCAACTTCTCTGATGGAAGAAGCAGTTTATAATGAAATATTAATGCTTGCAACATTTTGGCATGCTGAGGGGAAGAGGGTGTCATCTGAAAAGCAGTCTGCATTATCACAAATACCAGTATTTTTTTAAAATATTGACTTTGACATTCTTGCAATAAATTAAGATTCAGTGCCAGGATTATGAGCTTCTTCCTTCTTATGGTTTTTGCTATATGACACCCATTTATCAAACTTAAGTGGCCAAATCAATAGACTGTTTCCGTAGCAGGTAGTAATTGCTTTAGACTTATTACCTATACTAACAGACTTTGAGTTCTTACCATCATTCTTCACTGGGTATCCCAAGTTGCCTTTTACTAAAAGGGCTGGGATACTACTTTTTTTTTTTCTTAATACTTGTTAAGTGTGTAAGATTGCTCTAGAAGAACTGATAAACTTGTGGGTTATTTAAACCGACTGTTCCACAATGTATGTACTTATGCAGTAGCCACAGTCTCCAATTGTTCATGTTCAGTCAATACTGTGAGCTCTCTTGCAGTTAATTTTACATTTTTGTTCATTAGAAGAAAAATTGTCCTAGATAATACTTTCATTGTGCTTACCTTTAACAAGCACTGTGCATTTTCAGATTAACTGAAAGGTTTATTGGTGCTGGTATTAGAAAAATATATCTTTTATGGCCAGTAAAATGTGTCTTTTTCTCTCCTGAGATAATGACTTGTACACCTGGCACTTTTATGGCATCCAATGGATTTTATTTTTAAAGAGCTTTAATTAAGCTTCTGGTATCACATGACACAAGCAAGCAATGGGTTTTTTTTCCTTATTGCAGAAATCAAGATACTAAAATGGATTAATTAATAGATAACTATGGCGTTGAGATCTTATTAGTAGACTAAATATTTCATAGATTAGGAACTGGATTATAGGATGCTGTAAATGGCAGATATTATAGCATCTTTAAGTACATTGATTTCAGCGGATGCTTTCACAGGTATTTGGCTAACCTTTTTTTTATGACTATATACATCAGTTGCCCTTTTCATATACAGGCATATACTTGTTTTTGATTGGTGCTGCTGCAGAAAAGCAAAGAGAAAGATCCATCCTTCCAGGGTAGGCAGGTCATCTAAAAACCAAAAAGCTGGATGCCTGCTTTACTGACATTTTCCTTATTCCTGTCATTTCCTTATTGCTGTCACTTTGCAGAGGGAGAAATCCCAGGGTGACCTTATCCGAACTGCACTGTGCAGCAAGAGGAATGAAATATTGGGGGGCAGTTTGTTTTGCTTTTTTTTAAGGAAGTCTTACTCTAGTCAACAATAGTGTTATTCATTCCCAGCTTTCTATCCAAATTTATTTAAAATTATAAGCCGCAAGGGACAGAGGGAAATATAAGTGAAGGAAAGAGAATCACGTGGATACTTAATATTCACATGGACTAGCGGAACATGATGGTTTGTGCCCAAACTGTTGGGAGGAAATGTGTGTAGTTCTTAACCCTGAGGAGAAAAGGTAAAACCTTAAAGTCCAATCAAGTAATAAACAAAATATTTAAATAATATAGCAATGACAGTAAATATTATGGAGGAATGTTTTGATTTTCATAGCTGTTGAAATTTTAATGCCTATTTCATTTGAGCTGCTACTTTTTTCAGAAGGACCAGAAAGACCATCCATTAATTTCAAAATGCAACCATAAACTCCCTGGAAGAGGAAGCAATTTGTCCTGTCTGTGTGCATAACATCTGCCACAGTGGATTTCCAAGTCAATCTGCAGATATTATCACATAGTAAAAAACTGAGTGAAAATAATTCAGATTCATGAACTTGGTGAGCCCCTCACTACCCCAGTACTATTTAAAATCTTTAAGGGCACTTATTCTGGCTATCTAATTCTGATGCATATTTAGAAAGCATGTAAGCAGCCATACTGGGAGGCCAATGCTTTGCATTGAAAGATGCATGAAAAAAGGCACAAGAAGACTAACAACAGACAAATGAGATTTCCCTTCATCCCTATGCATCTATTTTTTTAAGCTTGTGAAGCATTAGACTTCCTTGATCTCTAAAAAAATGAGATCTGTAATTCTCATGTAAAAAATGAATGTGTCATTTATCTACCATTTTTTATGTTGTCATTTCTCATTAAATTGAATGTTCCTATGTTATTTATAGAACTTCAGCTTTAAAAGCTTACCCATGCAGCCAGAACATTTGCCAGATTTACACTACCTGTCTGCCTCAGCGACGGCCAAAAGAGAGAGAAAGACAGCTGAAGATAGCCTAATAAAATAAAGTTTGAAAAGGCAGGAAGGGGGGGAGGAGGGGTGTAGGTGTGTTGTAGTTAGCATTTAGAAGCAGATCACTGACCTGTCAGCAAATTAGACTGGGAGTCCAAGGAGGAGAAAAACTGATGAAAAATACTGCAAATGAAATTTAAGATACCTTTAGAAAATGAGTGAACATGAATGGAAGTAGTTGAGCATTGTTTAGTCTGCTCTGAATTACCCATGGTCAATTTAATAAAAGTGGCATATTTTGAAAAGTACTACCAAAAAAAGCTGAGCAATCTCTTTCCACAAAACATTTATTAATAGTGCGGAAACACCACTAAAAAAAACCTGTGACATTCTCTGAGTATGTCAGTTTTGCAGTGGTGGTTGTAAGTGTAAAAAAACAGTATTCTAAAAATTCAAAATGGCCAACTTTTACTTATTTATAAAATAGCATAGTCAGTTTATAAACAAAAAGGCTATTCTTATATTTACTACACCCTTCCTGTGGAGATTCTCATTTCATCTTAAGTGTTTCTGTGGGATGTAGCAGAGAAGATGATAGTAACACTTAAAAGTATTCTCCTCACCTTCATGTTTCCTGGTTCAAAGACATATTGGGGAATGGTTGCCACCTACTTGTTAAAATGTGAGGTGATAATAGTTACTGCTCCCTGTCTCTCACGCCTGTGCTGATGCTGCAGTACCAATGAATAAAGTGCAGTAAAAAGATGGTAGTTTTGCTGCAAAACCCAACCAATTGCGAACTCATTCAGATAGTAAAACTGCTGGGAAAAAATATTGTTGTTTTTACTTAGTCATTTTTCCAACCACAGTTGTATCTCAACAGCTATCTTCTTTGTGCTGGTTAACAGTTGTTTCATTAAGCAGGTTGAGAAATACTTTCATAGCTTCATAGACTCATAAAAATATGACTTCTGGTAAGTGTGTCTAATCAAATTCCACCAACGTGGTCAAGGGAAACCACAAAAAGTCCAGTTTCTTTAAAATTTGGGAAAGAAAAAGGCCAATGCCTATGATCTTGAATTTCAGTTATAGATTGGGAAAAGGAAATCATAATTATATCAGATGTGATAGTTTCAATTAAAGTAGCAAATGAACAGTCTGATGTTTCATCTGTTGCCAAGATCTGTCACCTCTTTACCAAACGAAAGAAATTGCCATAATGAGAGCCTTAGAGGCACTGGAGTAACTGTTGTTTGTGATTAATACAATACGGTCAGAAAAAACTAGTCCTTGTGATATGTGTATCACTGTGTTTCCTCTATAGATGTCATGTGTAGTGGATAAGACCTTTTAAAGATTGTCAAAGCAGTCCTATAACCTTTTATTGTGTCACCTCTTTCAGTTTAATGGGCACATGTAAGGTAGTGTTTAAAGTACATTTGATATAGTTTCTGTAGTCAAAAACCAACTTCATTTGCCTGAAACATGGTCTGCCGTGAGCAGCTGAATGGTGACCCTGTCCAGGAGAGCTTTGAACTCTCATGTCCACTCACTTTCTCCACTGGCTGACTTCCTACAGTGCCCTGCTCTACCTGCCCTGTGTCTGTAGAGGAGATCCCTGATAACTTACAATTGCCTTGCCCTGTGGTAAGCATGTGCGTGTGTGTGTGTAGAGGAAAGAAGAGCATGTATATCTAAAAGCATGCCTTTTCTCTCCACCTGCATCAGTTGATCTAATGAAAGAAATTCTTTCTTTCTTGAAATTGTATTTGCCTATGCTTACACTGGCTTCTTTGAATTAGTTTACATCAAGATTTATTCACATTAGTATTATTCACTATTCCTTTGTTTAGAAAAATACTGTATATCTTTTTGGACTGGAACCATGTTTTCATTAAATGCAATGGCTGTATTACCTAAAGGGATGTTGACCTTTGGTTTGGACCTCTTGTCATTGCTGCATGAAAAATAATAAGCAGCTCTCGTGGATTTGGTGAGATCAGTGTGTTTAGCCCTAGTTACTGGACAGATGAGGCACTAAACCTATTTGACTACCCTGTGATAAGTCGGTGTTAGTAAAAGGATATATGTCATATAAATATTTAAAGTTAGAATTGCAAAGATGTCAGTCAAGTCTACTTAGTAGGATGCTTGAGAAAAAAATCATTCTCAGTAGCACAGATTTTGGAAGCTGAGGGGAACTAAGCTTCTGGGTATCCAGTGACTATAAAGACGCTGCCCATCTCTGTAGCTTTATGTGCTTGCCTACAGTGAGCAGGTAAAATACATAACCAAATAGCAATTATGACTTCCATAACCACTGCATTTATTAAGAAGTATTGAAAAAAGCAAGAAAAAGAATTTGTCAGGGGGACAGGGAAGTGTAGGCACTAAGTCTAGGCATCTTAAACACAATTATTTTCTTCAGTGTTTATGCATGCAGGAGTTTTCTTTTGTGCAGTTGTTTGTCTTGTTCCTTGTTATGGGTACACAATTTCTTAAGCCATACAGTCTGAACTGTGTTGTTCAGATATTGTAATCCCGTCTCTGAAGTAAGCTGTCATGTTTTAAAAAATATTTAGTCCTGCTTTTTTTTAGCCTTACTAACTTTTTATACAGTGTTTCAGCAGTGAAGGTTTATAACGTTCAGTGAGGTTAGGCCTCTGTCATTTTTTGCATCTTTTTTGATATCTGCGTGTGTCATTTTTGAAAACAGAACTTTGGTACTGAAATTATCTTGGCCATTGATGCCTGAATATCTTTAAAAATCCAGACGAAAAAGCCCTATTGCTTTCATAGCCTGAAAATTGAGTTTGGCAGACTCTGCTTCAATTGCAACTACTATTAAAAGCTTTAGGAAGCTATTGGCTTCATCCGTAGGATGAAAACTATCTAAATCTCACAAAAAAGAGTTTAAGTTTCTGGCAAAATGGTATTTTGAAGCAATTTAATTTAATAAAGCTCCTTTTTGCAGAAAAATCTTCAGTATAACGTGTTTAAGCTTACTCATGAGGATCACTATGTAAAGAAGTCTCTGAGTATCAGGAGAGTAAAGATGATGTGTTTACAGCAGCAAACAGGAAATATGTAGAGAGTGTCTGAAATAAATAATTTTACAAGAGAATAAATTGATATTGAGCTCTGCATTTCTGTCTAATCGAGTGTATTTACCCATAAGCGCTAAATGCAATAAGAAACACGTACCTAGAACTCTGTGTTTTGCTCTTTGGAGAGTCACTCCTTTGGTTTCTCAGTCCAGAAGTATTTCAGTTGTACCTGTTGGATATTGCAGAAATATTTGTAAATTTCTTAAATTTATTTACTATGTTTGATGTTTCTCATCATTACAGAGAAAGATAAAGACCATTTCCCAAGATATTTAATAAAATCCAATCTTCAAAATTATTGCCCAATTAACTGCAAACAAAAATTAATATGGTTTCAATTTTAGCTGTCAGTAATTTTGACATACTTCAATCTTTATGCTGATTTAATATTTTCAAGACCATAACTGCCATTTGGGGAAACACTCAGAATATGTTTAGCATAGTATCACGTGGGTTAAATGTTCAGCCTTGTTATTTATGTTTTGAGTTCTTTGACCATGTCTGATAGGGAAATAGTCAAGGACCTACCCAAGGATCATGCACACTTAGGTACTGAATGATGCACTAAGAAAGGCTTTTTGAGTGCTGGATCATTTAGTCCCCACTATAGTGAAAAGCAAGCTTATGCTAATACAGGGTTTCTATGAATTTTTAAAGCAAATGTGAGGTTGTACAATATTATAATGACTGTGTTAATGTCTCCAAGTGCCAAATTTCGTCATATTCAAATTAGTACTTGGTATTACTTTGCAAATGCTACTTTAATTGTTCAAATATGCTTAGCAATATACAAGTGAGATTAAAAAGTATAGCACCTGTCTAAACATAGATCTTCATTTTACAATACCTGTATTGTTCAGGCCTTGATACTATGAGCTAATAAACCGTATACTTACAAAAATAGGGGTCATGTAACCTAACGTTTAGTTAAGAAAACTTACCTTCAATGGCATATTTAATTTTTCAGATTACAAAACATTTTTATGATTTATGATCACTAAGGAAATTAAGGTACTTCTCCTCATGCTTACTTTATGGGTGAATGTGAAACTGATTAGCATACCTAATAAGGAGATACTGTTTATTAATGAAAATTACAGTCTTTTCTGATATAATGGTAGATTCTGTTCCCCCAGTTGATACAGATGCTGTACTTGAATATCAGCATCACTGTTTCTTAATGCCTTGGGAAAAATATGAAAACTAAAATACATAATATCAGTTTATTTGAAAATCCAGTTCTATATGTGCATACTGAAGATACCATGATCAATTTAATTACAATTGTTACCTTTTCAATTATATAAATTGAGAATGTGAAAAAGAGAAAAAAATACAAACATTTTATAACAAATTCTAGTGCAGAGTCATCAGAAGCAAGCAGTGTCAATAGTTCAGACTAACCACAACCGATTTGGTAACTTGGCATTACAAGAAATGAAGAAGAGCACAATTACAATAATACAGAAGTCAGCTGCTTTTTATTTTTATAATACTACTGAAATAACCACAAAGGAAGTTTACATAGCTACCTTTACAAGAGTTGTTAGTTTGTGCCACAAATGAAAAGGAGCACAAGAAGTTTAAATTACTGCTTTTTTAAGGGACCTTAAAAGTATTTAGGAGAAAAAGTGCAGGATACCATAGAAGGTACAAATAAATAATTTAATCTTTTAAAGATAGATAATTATCAGGCAGCAGAATATTTCGCTTAGTCTGATATCCATGGTACTACATGAAAAACATCTTTGTGCAACAAGAAGTGGGTTTTTTAAATGGTAAAGTAGTTGAAGAAAGAAGCTAAAGCTGATTCATTGAAGAAAGTGCCGCTGTATAACTTAAATCTTGAGTGCAGTTTTGTTTTGTGCAAAAATAATTTCATTCCTGAAAAGCTTGTTTGTTCAGACAAGAAATGATAAAAGGAAGAGATATAGATCAAGTGGTTGATGGCAAAGAGCAGTCTTCAGCCAAACGTGAGCAATGGGCCTCTTCCTGCATACTGTTTGTTGAGTGCTTGAAATTCCCCAGAACTTAGCTGAAGATGAGTCAAAAATTTTAAAAATGTGTTTCTTTTTGGCCATGTAGTTTTCTTTTGTTTGTTTGTTTATTCCTGGACCATTTTAAAATATTCTGGGGAAAAAGAAAGGATATAAGATAGAAAAATCGCTTAACAATTAGACTGAGAGAGGCAGATTTAAAACAAAATGAGATGTAAATAAGACACTTTCTAGGACCATTTTTTAATTACCTTGTTTCCTGTAATGAATTATCATTCTATATTAATATAATCATGAGAAACAGTAGATCAATATATAAAAGCTTATATAAAAATCTTATATAAAAGTTATATAAAACATATAAAATTTGCTATAAATCAGTGGTTTGGGCTTAGGAATGTTAATTTAATTTTGCACACTTTTCAGTTGCAAGAGTCTACAGCCTTACTGTTGAAATTTCTATTTCACAGACAAACTGCTATCTTTGTTCTTTAGCTCAGCCGTTTTGTTTGCTGATCACTGAATCCAGATATGTTTGAGCCTCATATGATCCATACAGAATAATATCATTCATATTCATGAATGTAATGCCTTATAGTTAGAAAATAGTAAGCAACTAATTCTGCCCCTCGCTCCAAATGCTCTCTCATGGTACATCACTTTTAGGGGCTGACTTTGAGATCTTCTTACCCAGTTTTGTACATCGATATATGTAATGTTACAGGATTCTATTAAAAATATCACCATGCTGAACAAACTCCAGAAGACTTAATCAAATTGAAAACAGGCCCCCAGACCTAATGATGAAATGCTTGCGATGTTCCAAATGGACATTGCCACTCATGAGCAGCTGGCTTTGATCCCTACTAACATGCATAGAAAGATGATTAAAAATACATATATGCTTCCCTAAGACATTGTGCATTTTCCAAAAGCTGCAGTAATGTCCTCGTGGGTGTTACGCATCTTAGGAGATGAGGACATAGGCTGGTTCCCACTGATGCAATATGCAGGCTTTCCTCACTGCAGTGTGCTTGGTTAGAGAAGGTCCGTATTACAGACGAGTTTGAGAAGTTCCTAGCAAGATTCTTAAAGAGTAATAGCTGTCCTCATTGGGCTTCCCTGCCCCTTCCTCCCCCATCCCATATCTGTATCGTGGCCCCGCTCAGTGACTGCACACATCTGCTCAGCAACCTAACACAAGCTGGAGC
>JANHGO010000053.1:47014437-47042082 GCA_024606505.1 Aquila spilogaster | reverse complement strand
GAAAGAAAGAAAGAAAGAAAGAAAGAAAGAAAGAAAGAAAGAAAGAAAGAAAGGAAGAAAGGAAGAAAGGAAGAAAGAAAGAAAAGAGAGAAAAGACTGCTTTCTTGTTCCTCTCTATGGCAGAGTTTTAATTCTTGATGAAGCAAGTGTTCTTTTTAATGCCTGGATGCAGGAGCTAAATGGTGGGTGCACTTTAAGGTAGGGATATTAAGCTCTCAGTCTGAAACAGAGATGCTTTTCCAGTAACCATTGTGCCCCAGAGAAGTTACACAGGGACATGAGGAATAGTTTCTCAAATCATAATTAATTGCTTATATGGGGCACTGCAGCTGTGGAAGGTTCAAGTTCAGATTTGTTGCTTGTGTTCATTATGTTGTGTAGATTTCCAACTACTCTTTTTGCATCTATGGCCTTCAAGAAGGCATATGCTGTTAAAAAACAGTGTTAGTATCTCTTACTTAAGGTCTTGTCCACTTGTCAAATACAGACACTTTAAACAGCGAAGAACAAAATTAGTTCCTGATAATTTACCCATCTCTTTCCTTGTTATAGAGATAAGCACCTTATCAGCTCTCTTCCTGCTAATACTCTACTTACTCCCCAGATATTGAATCTCTTTTCATTTGAGGTGCTCTGACTGATTAATGCATGTAGTTAGAACTGTTTTTCCTACTTTGTATGTAATTTTGAAGATGGTTGCTTCTAATTCAGAGCTGTATAGGGGCTGAGCATCTGGAAACATGTCTTTTTTCTCCAGATATGTAAGGTGATCCAATAAGTAGATCTGACCTTACTGACCTTGCCTTTTATGTAGCTAAAACAAGAATATTTAGAGGACTCTCATGAACCAACTGATAAATGCCATGTATTTATGCCAGGGTGATAGTGGTGGTGCATGCATACCTTAATCCAAGTATCCCAATGGGGACCTAAAGCTGATGACTGCTTCTGGAAACTTGTTCTCGGTTCCTCTATGGAGGTGTTTCACTCAGGGGAGCACCTAAAGTACAGCTTAAGGCAGCTTCACTCAGAAACAATATAAGGTTCTGCTCTTCCTTTGTCGCTCAGAAAATATTTGTAGCTGAAGGTATGCAACTGTACCTGACTGTCAAAGGCACACACCATATCTTGGCCGTGGATGTCACAGGTGAATGTTGGTATCAGCAATTCCAGTATTCCATGGTTATACAACTTGTAATAACCTGTGGAAAACTTCTGTACTTCCCTGAATTAAATTCTTGCCTAGTTTTATTTGCAACAGTTTTGGTTATATCAGTTATATCCAATTTACAAAGGAATTGGACTTGTACCTAGTTTGTTTTCATACGTACAACAATTAGATAGTAATATCAGTGTATAATGATGTATGCTTATGGGAAATTAAAGTTATACTTTGTTGAGTATACTTCATGGTTAGAAGCTGACACAGCATCATTTTAAGGATTTAATCCTCAACTGCTGAGAAATAGATCTTCACCAATTAGGCAAAATGGATATGGGTCCAGTGAAGGAGCAATCATTCAGGCAGCAAGGAGGGCCTGGTCTAATGGTTGTGTTTCTCTTTCTAAGAACTCTTATGGACCACAGTTGACTCTTTTTGTAGTTTGGGTATGAAATTTCAATCACTCCTCTCAGATATGCATTTCACAGTGAGTACTCCGTAAGCTAGATTCAAAATTTGTTGCACTCAACAGGAAAGAATCTGGTGCATTTCAGTGAGCTTTAGATCAGCCTGTTAGGAAAACCACTTGAAATTATGGATGTAATATTTAGGAAAAGGGCCATGCCCAAAATCTGTTACGGACAGTCCAATTTTTTCCTTTACCAAAGTGCTTTAGTGAAAGAATTTACTCAGTGATATGCTAGTAAGAAGGCAATGAATTCTCAGAAATGTCATAAATGTTTTGATGGTTTTTTTTTGTCTTTTTGAAAATTGAAATTGACTTTGTAAGTCATGAAGTGAGTTTGGAAATCCATCCTCCTTTCAATAAAAAAGTCATGTCTAAATGTTGGCATATTAATCAGCTGTCTAGTTGCAGGTGGAGTACTTTTAGTGGAACATCACAATCTCTAATATGCAAATCATAGTGCTATGTTAAATATACCTTTAGAGTACATGCACTATCCATTTCACTGTGGGTATATCTATGCAACTGTAATGACTGCCCCTGCAGCTAAATACAGAACTTTATGCAATATCTTTGTGGGATGCAATGGAATCGTTTGGGCACAGCTCTGAGGTACACCTGCTTCTCTGACTTTCCTGTTGTGTCACAGAGCAAAGGCAGCCTGAGTGTACCACCTAGCTTGGTAAAGATGGAGCTCTGCATCTGAAGGTAGTGTAATGATGTTTCCCTGATAAGCCAAATGCAAAAATAGTGGTAAAATTGATTGTCAAAAAAGATGTGCATGAGATGATGAATTTACAAGATTCATTAATGTGACCAAATTCCTAGTGATCATATACTGGGTACAGTCATGTGAAACAATAGTCACTACATAAGAAACAAAAGAATATTTTTCTAAAAACAGCTTCTTACAGTATGATATCCTTAACAACTGTATCTGAGGTTGCAAACAGGCCTGTCACACAGTGTGGCTAAATGTGACTCTTAATCATATTTCATTTCCTCTCTCACCTCCTGTGTGACATTACTTACAGATTTTCCGTGTAATTACTGACCTCTGGCTATCAGTGAAAAAAAATATCTTACTGCTGTATCTGCCTGTTCTTCTTTTCTCTCATTTTGAGTTCTTGTTTACCAGTTCTTAGGCAGTGTTCACAATGTTATGTACCACTTTGAAATAATTCCCTGGTTTGATGGCCAGTTTGAAGTCTTTCTATTTTTCCTGACCTAACAAATAAATTCTGTATGTATTAGTTTTCTTGTATTGAGGATAGGTCCCCAAATCCCCCGAGTTTGCCTCAAGTTACCTGAAAATATCAGCCTTCATTTCAAATCTATTCCCATTTTATCAAACTTTACAATCACTTGCAGACGCTATTTCCAGCCAAAACACAGATGCCAGCTTGTTACTTTTAGAAGATGTAGTTACTCGTTTTAGAGCCAAAACTTCATTTTCTTTTTGTGAGCCTGTGCTATTGATCCATTTATCTCCTGGGAAAAACAGGATCAGTACCTCCAAGTATAACTATTAAATGATACAGGAGAATCTTACGTTGTTACCTGCTTTTCACTTCTAGATTCACAGGGTTTAAGTCAGAGGAGACTACAAGGCAGGCTAATCTGTTTATCACCAACTCATTTCCACTATTACTGTTACTGAAAGACTAATCTCAGGTTTGGTCCTCCAGAAAGAGACCTTCTCTTGGCTGGAAGATGTCAAAAGAATCCACCATTTCCCAGGGCAGTTTGTTCCAGTGAATTCACTTTCACTACTATAATTCCACGTTTTATTTCTAATTTGAATTAATCTGGCTTCAGCTTTCAGATGCGAATTACAGTACTTTGTTTTGCTAAATAGAACTTTCTTTAGAGAGTCCAGTATTTGACAGTTTGTGTCTTTCTCTATAAGGTATTTTTTCCGCACCTTGACCCATTTTTATGTTTCTTTTCCTTACACTCTCCAGTTTTTCCAGTATCTGGTATGAATATGAATACAGGAATACTTTACTATATTATACTACATTATGCTGTACTATACTGTACGATATTATACAGTATACCATGCCATCTCTAAAAGTAAAGTCATTTCTCTGTTGACTATATATCCTTTTTTCTTTTTTCCTATGCCTTTTTCTATGCCAACACAGCATTTTGGTGCTCCATTGCTTATCCAGTGTTACTGTTTAGAACTAAAATTTTACGGTCTCCAGTTTTGAAAACTTGGCCTGCACGCAATGTCCCTAAGTGTTTTGAGAGCATTCAAACATGCTTTGTCTGACTAAGCTTCAGTTATACTATAATCCCAATTGCTCCACAGATGCTTCTGCCCCCAGACCCGGGTACTCCCCAGCTGTACTCACATTGAGCAGCACTGAGCTGGAGCCCTGAGAAGCAGCCACAACCTAAAAGTATTGATGCTGAGTCAGCATCCTGCTCCACACTGCAGTGTGCTGGGAATGCTTACCTATTATCCCTGTTAGGATTCCAGGAGCTTAGATTTCTGTAGGGTTCTCTTGGCATTTTACTTTTCACTGATCTTTGTGGCATGTTTCATTTTTACCAGAAATGTTGGATTGCTGATGAAAATGGTTGAACAGTGTTGGTTGTAACACTGCTCCCTGGAAACAGCATTAGAAGCACATATTTAGTCATGAACCATTCCTTATTTGTGGTTGTTATATGAATTCCAAATCTTTAGGGGACATTCTTGGATGCAGCTAAATCCAGAGCTGATTCAGATGTGGAGCTCCCCCTTTACCTACTGTATTGAAATGTTTTAGTGCACTTTCCCATCGTTTCCAATCTAAGCTGTCTACTGATGATCTGGAAGCTGTCTAGTGCCTTTCTGGGGAGTCTGTCTCCTTTTCTCATAAAGGTTTTTGAATTCTTCATTTATTCTGGATGCGCAAACTGCTGTCCTGGGAGTTCTCCACACAAGTTGTAACAATTCTTAACCCATGCAGTAGTAATTTGAATATATACCTTTTGAAATGGTACTTTACACACATTAACTACTTAGACCAAGAGGAGGGCAGAGTCATTCAATAGGCTATTCAAACTCGGAAACATGATTCTACTAGGTGCAGAACAATTTCTTTATCAGTTCTCTGGTGCAGTGCTTTGTCATTTTCTGTAGCACATCACAGGGGGAGAAACAAACAGAAAGTGTTAAAATGGTGATGACATGGCTGTTGTCATTGCCAGTGGATGATATGAAAAATTGTGAAATAATCTTTATGGATAAGTAGAACAAAGTTTGTCAAGTATTATTTATGTGTTCTGTGTTGAACAGAAATTGTGTGGTATATACTGCAACTTCTCTGGTGGAAGAAGCAGTTTATGATGAAATATTAATGCTTCTGACATTTTGCCATGCTGAGGGGAAGAGGCTGTCATTTGAAAGCAGTCTGCATTAACACAAATATCAGCGTCTTTCTTAAATATTGACTTTGACATTCTTGCAATAAATTAAGATTCAGTGCCAAGATTTTGAACTTCTTCCTTCTTATGGTTTCTGCTATGTTACACCCATTTATCAAACTTAAGTGGCCAAATCAATAGAGTGTTTCCACAGCAGGTAATAATTGCTTTAGACTTACTACTTATACTAAGAGACTGAGTTCTCACCATCATTCTTCACTGGATATCCCAGGTTGCTTTTACTAACAGGGCTGGGATACCACTCTTTTTTTCTCAATACTTTCTTAAGATGTAAGGTTGCTCTAGAAGAACTGATAAACTTGTGGGTTATTTAAGCCTACCATTCTGTAATACCTAATGTATGTCTCTATGCAGTAGCTGCAGGCTCCATTTATGTACAGTCAATACTGTGAGCACACTTGCAGTTAATTTTATGTTTTTGTTCATTAAAAGAAAAATTTTCCTAGATTATGCTTTCATTGTGCTTACCCTTAACAAGCATTGTACACATTCAAATTAACTGAAAGGTTTATTGGTGCTAGTATTAGAGAAATTAGCTTTTATGGCCAGTAAAATGTGTCTTTTTCTCTCCTGAGATAATGACTTGTACACCCTACTCTTTTATGGCATCCACTAGATATTTTTCTTAAGAGCTTTAATTAAGTTTGTGATATCATAAGATAGAAGCAAGCAGTGTTTTTCTTTATCTCACAAATCAAGATATTAAAATTGATTAATTAATAGATAGCTATAGATTTGATATCTTATTAGTAGACTAAATATCTCATAGATTAGGATCTAGGTTATAGGATGTTGTAAACTGCAGATATTAATGCATCTTTAAGTACATTAGGTTCAGTTGATGTGTTCATAGCTATTTGGCTAACTTTTCCTTTATGGCTGTACACATAAATTGTTCTTTTCTTGTTCATTTACAAGCAATAATATAGTTCCTCACATATTTTCTTCTGAGTGGTGCTGCTGCATTAAAACAGAGAGAATGATCCAGAGTAGGCAGGTCATCTGAAACCATCAAAAAACCTGGACTGTCGCTTTGGTAATATTTTCCTTATTCCTGTTTCTGGTACCTTACAGAAGGAAGAATCCCAGGGTGACCTTGTTCAGATCACACTGAACAGCAACAGGAACAAAATATTCTGTTTTTTTTCTTGTTGTTTTCTTAAGTCTTACGTTACTCAATGAAAATGATACTATGCATTGCTAGCTTTCTATCCAAATTTAAGATTATCTGCCACAAGGGACAGAAGAAAATGTAAGTGAAGGAAAGGAAATCACATGTGGATATGTAAGATTCATATGGACCAGCAGAACATAATGCTTGTCCCGAAACTGCTATAAGAAAATATGTGCCATTCTTAACCTAGAGGAGAAAAAAAATATAAAGCCTTCAAAGTCCAATCAAGTAATAAACAGACTATTTCAATAATATTGCAATGACAGTAAATATTATGGAGGAATATTTTCATAGCTGTTAAGATTGTAATGCCTATTTCATTTGAGCTAATACTTTCTCCAGAAGGAACAGCAAGACTGTCCATTAATTTCATGTTGCAACCATAAACTCCCTGGGATAGGAAGCAGCTCATAGTGGCTGTGACCACAGCACCTGCCACAGTGGATTTCCAAGTCCACCTATAGACATTATCGTTTAGTAAAAAATTAGTGACAGTAATTCAAATTCATGAACTCTGTTAGCCCTTCACTATCCCAGTAGTATTTAAAATCTAATCCTGCTGCGTATTTAGAAAATGCACCAGCAGCTACTCAGGGATGCTAGTGCTTCACATTGAAAGATGCACGAAAATAGGGAGAGAAAAGCCAACAACAGATAAAGATTTTTCCCATCTCCTCACATCTCCTTTTCTCAGCTGCTGAAGCTCTGGACTTTATTGATCTCTAAAAAATTGAGATCCTTAGGTTAATTCTCATGTAAAAATAGATGTATCATTTAACTACAATTTTTAATGTTGCCATTTCTTATTAAAATGAATGTTCCTGTTTTATTTATAGAACTGCAGCTTTAAACGCTTACCCATGCAGCCTGAACATGTGCCATAATTAGACTACTGGACTGTCTTAGTGATGGCCAAAACAGACAGAAAAGCATCTTAAAAAAGTCTAATAAAACGAAGTTTGAATGGACGAAAAAGAAAGAGAGATTGTATGTGTATTGTCGTTGCAGCTGGCTTTTAAAAGCAGATTATTGACCTGTCATGAAATTGGAATGGGAGTCTGACCAAGGAGAAAAACAGGCAGAAAAATTCTACAATTTATGCAGATAAAATTTCAAATACCTTTAGAAAATAAATAAATAAATAAATGAACATGATTTGAAATAGTTTAGTTCTGTTCAGTCTTCTGTGAGTTACAATGGGCAATTTAATTAAAGTAGCATATTTTGAAAAGTACTACCAAAAAAGCTGAGCAATCTCTTTCCACAAAAAAATATTAATAACATGAGAACGACACAAAAAGCTGTGACATTTTATAAGCACGACAGTTCTGCAGTGCTGTCTGACAATGTAAAAAAAAAAACAACACATTCAGAATGACCAATTTTTACTTATTTAGGAAACAACATGCTCAGCTGATAAAAGAAAAGGATCTTCTGACATTTACTGCACCCTTCCTATTGAGGTTCCAATTTTATGATAAGTGTTTCTGTGGGATGCAGCAGAAAAGATAATAATACCTAGAAGCATTCACCCCACCTTTGTGTTTCCTAGTTCAAAGACATTTTGGGGGATGGTTGTCACCTACTTGTTAAAATCTGAGGTGATAATAGGTCCCACTCTCTGCCTGTCATGCCTGTGCTGATTCTGCAGTATCAATGAATAAAGTACAGTCACAAGGTTGTGGTTTTTCTGCAAAACTCAACAGACTGTGAACTCATCCAGAGAGTACGGCTGTTGAGAAAAAAATACAGTTGTTTTTACTTAGTCATTATACCAACCACAGTTGTATCGTAACAATTTTTTGTTTTGGTTTGGGGTTTTTGAGTTGTTTCATGAAGCAGGTTGAGAAATACTTGCATACCTTTCTAGACCCATAAAAATGACTTGTGTATTTGTATCCAATCAAATTCCACAGATGTGGTCAAGGGGGAGCACAGAAAGACCCGTTCCTTAATATTTTGGATAGAAAAAGGTCCCTGGTTTTGATCCTTAATTTCATTTATATATTGGGAAAAGGAAATCATAAATCTATAAGATGGGATAGTCTCAACTAAAGTAGCAAATGAACAGTCCAACGTTTCAACCACTTGCCAAGTAACCTCTTTGCAAAAGGAAAGAAATTATTATAATGAGAGCTTTCGAGGCAGCAAATTGGCTATGGTTTATGAGGAATAACATATGGTCAGAAAAAAACTGATTTTTGTACTGTGGACTTTGCTCTAAATGCAGTGATTGTATTACTGAAATTGACCTTAACTTTTGTTGTGGTTAACACAAGAGCTGTCCTGTTGTTGCTGTACAAAATGTAATAAGCAGCTCTCATGGATATGGTGAGATCTGTGTTTAGCTCTAGTTACTGGACAGATGAGATATTAACCTAGCTGACTACCCAGTGCTAAGTTGGCGTAAGCAAAAAGATATATGTCATATAAATATTTAGAATTAAAACCGCAAATATGTCAGTCAGGTCTACATAGCAACGTGCTTGAGAAAAAAAGTCAATCTCAGTAGCACAGATTTTGGAAGCTGAGAGGAACACATCTTAAACACAGTCATTGTCCTCAGTTTCTGTGTGCACATGAGTTTTCTTTTGTGCAGCTGTTTGTTGTGTTCCTTGTTGGGGATAGACAGTTCTCAAGCAGTAGGCTCAGAACTGTGTTGTTCAGATATTGCAATTCTATCACAGAAGTAATCTATCACATTTTACAAGTACTTAGGCTTACGATTTTTTTTTATACGCAATCTCAGCTATGAAAATTTTAACTTCCCATGAAGTTGGGTTCATGTTGCTTTTTATATCTTTTCCATTTCTGCAAGTGTCATTCCTGAAAATAGAACTTTGTTACCAAAATTATTGTGACCATCAATGCCTGAAAATCTTTAAAAATCCAGACCAAAGAGCACTACTGCTTTCAGAGCCTGAGCTCAGCAGGCTCTACTTCAGACCCTACTTTAGGAAGCTGTTGCCTTCATCAGTAGCATTTAATCTAAGTCTCACAAAACACAGTTTAACTTCCTGGCAAAATGGAACCATTTGCATTTAATAAAGCTCCTTTTTGCAGGAAAAATCTTTAGCTTAACTTTAAACTTACTCGCGAGTGTCACTGTGTAAAGAAGTTGTTTCTGAGTGTCAGGGGAAGAAAGACAATGTGTTTACAGGAGCAGGCATGAAATATGTAGTGAATATCTGAACCAAAATATTGTACAAGAGACTGAATTTCTGCAATTCTAATCTACTTTGTCAAATGTATCTATCCATAGGCACTAAATGCAATAGCAGATTTGTTTTTTCAACTCTGGATTTTGTTCTTTGGACAAAACACTCCTTTGGTTTCCCACCCTAGAAGTCATATGATTTTTAGCTGTCAGATATATAACACAAATGCCTCTAAATTTCTTAAATGTATTTATATACTGTGCTTCTCAGAAGGAACGGTAAGGCATTGGAACAGGCTGCCCAGGGAGAAGGTGGAGTCACCATCCCTAGAGGTGTTCAAGAAAAGGGTGGGTGTTGCATTGAGTTACATGGTTTAGCGGGCATGGTGATGATGGGTTGGAGGTTGGACTTGACGATCTTAATGGTCTTTTCCAGCCTTAATGATTCTATGATTCTATAATTCTGTGTTTCTCTTATTAACAGAAAGACAAAGACCATTTCCCGTTATATTTAATAGCAATTTTTGTCCAATTGAGTGCAAACAAAAGACAAGTTAACATGTCATTTAATTTCATCAGTCTGTAATTTTGATTTACTGCAATCTTTATGCTGATTTAATCATTTAAAGAGGATGACTGCCATTTGGGGAAATGTTCAGAATATGTTTAGGATAATATCACGTGTGTTTTAAAAATTCAGCCCTATTGTTTATGATTTGATTTCTTTGACCTTCTGTTATAGAGATGTAGTCAGTGGATCCAAGGATCAGTCCAAGGATCATGCCCACTTAGGTACTGAATGATGCAAAAAGGAAGATCTTTTGAATGCTGGGTGTCACCGGTTTATGGGCCTCAATTATGAAATGTTGCTATAATGAAAAACAAGCTTATGTTCATGTAGGCTTTCTATAATTTTTTTAAGTACACTTGAGGTTGTACAATATGGTAATTACTGTGTTAATGTCTCTAAGTGCCATGTTTGGTCACATTCAAATCAATACTTGGTATTACTTTGCAAATGATACTTGGATACTTAAAATATGCTTAGCAGTATGCAAGTGAAATTAAAGAGCACCTGCCTAATAATAGACCTCTGCATTACCTTTATTTTTCAGGCCTTGATAGTATGAGTTAATAAATCATATCCTTTCAAAAACAGGGGATCTTACACCATTTCTTTCACTGTTGAAATTTATTTGAAATGCCATGTTTCATTTTTCAGATTACAAAACATTTTTATAATTTATGATCACTGATGAAATTAAGGTACTTCACTGTATGAGTAGATGTAAAATTGATTAGCGTACCACATACAGAGATACCTTGTATTAATGAAAATGACAGTTTAGAAGAAAATAATGAGATTCAGTTACTTCGGTTGAAACAGATTTTTCGTGCCTTGGGAAAAGCTGAAGAATAAAAATATATCATTTTACTTCAAAATTGAGTTCTACACATACATGCAAAATATTGAAACCGTGATCAATTTAATAATGATTGTTGTGATTGTTATCTTTTCAATTATATAAATCGAGAGTGGGAAAAAAAGATAAAAATATGAACATGGCATAACTAATTATAGTACAGATTGATCAGAAGTAAGCCGTTTCAATAATTCAGACAAGCCACAACCAATCTGGTAACTTGACATTATAAGAAATGAAGAACAGCACAGTTACAATAATAAAGAAGTCAGCTGGTCCTCAGAAAGGCTGCTCCGAAAGTAATGCCTCCTATTTTATTATGTTGGCCCATGACATCAGAGGTGAATTTTAGCGGTATGGCAGTGGAGGTTGAGCCTTACCATCAATATTCCATTTCATTTTGTTGCTGTGTGACAGACAGCAGCAGAGGGGCAGTCTGACAAAATGGCATCTGACATGGAAGTGTGTATGAAGCAAAGGTGTGGAACTGAATTCCTCCGTGCAGAAAACATGGCACCCACTGACATTCATTGACACTTGCTGGACATTTATGGAGACCAAACAGTGGTTGTGAGCACAGTGAGGCAGTGGGTAGTTTGTTTCAGCAGTGGCCACAGCAACAGTGGGTCACCTCTGCTGGTGCAGATTTTTACACATACTGCATGCAGGCTCTGTTCATTGCTGGTGAAAATGCATGGCTAATGGTGGTGACTTGAAAAATAACGTTTTGTATGTGAGAATTTGCTCCATCAAATAATATTATTGTGCTTTTTGTATCTGTTGTAATTTGCATGCAAATAAAATACGAGGCATTACTTTCAGAGCAATGTACATATTTTTATAATGCCACTGAAATAACCACAAAGGGAATTTAAATAGCTGCCCTTAAAAAAGTTGTAAGTATGTGCCATAAATAAGAAGGAGCACAAGATGTTTAAATTACTGCTTTTGTAAGTGACTTCAAAGTATTTAGGAAAAAAATAAGCAAAGTATCATGGAATGTACAAACACACAAATAAGCAATTTAATCCTTTAAGGATAAATAATTATTAGGCAGCTGAATATTTCATTTAATCTGATATCCAGGGTTACATGAAAAACATCATGCAAAAAAGTGTTTGGTTTTTTTTTATAGTAAACGAATGGAAGAAAGAAACTAAAGCTAATTCATTCAGTAAAGTGCCACACTGTGGCTTTTATCTTGAGTAAAATTTTGTTTTGCGAAAAAAATTATTTAATTCCTGAAAAGCTTGTTTATTCACAGAAGAAATGATAAAAGGAAAAGATATACATCAAGTGCTCAATGGCAAAGAGCAGTGTTCAGCCGGAATTGAGCAAAGGACTTCTTAATGTATACTGTTTGCTGAGTGCTTGAAATTCCCCAGAACTTAGCTGAAGATGAGTCAATAACTTTAAAATTGTGTCTCTTTTTGGCCACTTAGCTTTCTTTGGTTTGATTATATGTATTATTTTAAAATATTTTGGGGAGAAAGAAAGAATATAAGCCAGGAAAAAATGTTTGACAGGTTGACCGAAAGAGGCAAACTCAAATGAGATGTAAATATGGCACTTTCCAGGTGTAGTTCTTAATTACCTTTATTTTTCTTTCGTAATGAGCTATCATTCTATATGAACATAATCCCGCAGAATGGCAGATCAATACATACAAGCTTGTTTATGTAGTTATATAAAAGATAGACTGTTGTAAATCAGCAGTTGGGACTTAGGACTGTTAATTCAATTTTATACACTACTCAGTTGCAAGTGTAGAGCCTCACTGTTGAAATTTCTATTTTCACAGGCAAATAATTTGCTATCTTTGTAGCAGTGTTTTAGCTTCATGGTTTTGTTTGTTCATTGTTGAATCCAGATGTTTCTGAGCCTCAAATAATCCAAACAGAATGTAATTGTTCATTCTAATGAAAGCAATTGCCCATAGTTATAAAAATGTAAGTGACTCCTTCAACCCTCCACTCCCAATGCTGTCTCAGGATACATCGCTTATAGGGGCTGACTTTGAGATCTTCTTATTTCCAGTTGTGTACATTCATATATGCAATTTAACTGGACTCCATTAAATTATCATCATGCCAAACAAAATCCAAAAGGATTAACCAAATTGAAAACAGGCCCTCAGACTGCTACTGATGAAATGTGTGCAGTGTTCAATGGGCATGGCCACTCATTTGCAGCTGGCTTTGGTCCTTACTAATATGCAATGAAAGATGATGAAAAATACATGTATGTTTTCCTAATACATTGTATCTTTTCTAAAAGCAGCAGTGATGCCCATGTGCGCATGTTCTGCTTCTCAGTACATGGAGATATTAGCTGGTTCCAACTTATGCAAGGTGCAGGCTTTCCTCACTGGAGTGTTTGGTTAGAGAAGACCCATATTGCAGACAAGCCGGAGAAATTGATAGCAAGATTCTTTCACAGAAAGAGCTGTCCTTGTTGGCTTCGCCTTCAATTTCTTCCCTTTCCCCATACCTGTATCTGGGTCAAGTTCAACAACAGCAGGTATCTGGTCAATAATCAAACACTAGCTAGAGCTTGGTATTCAGCCTTCACAACCAGTTCTGGTGTGCTTCAGACTCCTCAGGAATATTCTCTTTCCTTGCCCGGTGGTTATAACGCAGCTGGTGACACACAAATTACACTGTTTATGTTATACTCTAAATCACAGGGTTATTGATGTTTTCCGAGCATTTGTGTAAATAACAAATTTGGGTGGATTACTCTGAGTATCATCTGTTACCCAGAAAAAATGGAGATGATGAAAAAAAGTAGTTTGTTTTCTTTGAGAAAAATACATACTTATACATATGGATGACAGTGGAAATCTGAGGTTTACTTTGTAATTTAACACATTTTTATTCTTTCTACTATCTGTACTACTTTTTATAACCTTACATTATCATTAAAAGAAGTTCTTAGCCTAAAGCAATGTTTAATTTAAACTACGAGAGCAAAGTAAATGAACTAAAGCACTGTAGGTTTTTCTAAACTGCAGGGGAAAAGAAGAAAGAAAAAAAACAAGATACCATAGTCTTCTGTGGAGGAAAGAAAGACAAAGTAATGGCAGCATCACGTAACTGGCTGGAAAGATTTCGGCAGATTTCTAAAGATAGTCAGTTTAATTCTAAATATTATGACAAAATCCTTGTTGCTTTGGCAAATCCTAAGAAATGAGCTTTATAGAAGTGACCTACTTGGATTTGGTTGGGATAGACTTGCATCTGATGAGTTTGTATAGCAGTTGAGCCCTTACTGGAGCCATGGTTCAGACGGAAAGAAATAACTCAGATTTACCCAGCTTCAGGGTACTTGGGATTTTACATAAATCTAATTGTTGTTAAGTCATCAATTTTTATTATAATTGTATTGAATCTTCCACAATTGTATTCACAAATAAAATATACAGAAAGACATCCTTAGAGTGTGTGGTATGCTAAAGCCATATAATGTATGCATATAAGATAATTATGTCAATTAAACATATTACAGGTCATCAAAAACTAACAGAAAATTAAAGATCCCTAACCATAGTAGCTAATTAACAATTTCCTAGTCATATACTTGTACAGTCATTGTAAGTTTGCATGAGATACAGACTGGTTGCAAGTTTTAATAAGGAGAACAGTACATAATAATACGCTAATAATTCTGTCATTATATACGATAAAGACAAGTTTGAAACTGATCTAGACTTAGAAAAATTGTTCTCTCACTTGATAGAAAAGTCTGGGGCTTTTTTAAAAATACTGTAAATACTGTTTTTACAGTCAAGAGTGTTCAGGTGTTGTTTTTTTATTATTTTTTTTCATGTCGTGCATTTAATTAATGAAATGAATAGTTTTAGTGGCCCAAGAATCATCTGTCTGTAATTTGTTCAGGGTAAATCTTACTGAAATTTTCTCCTGCCTCATAATGTGGAGACAGGGAAACAAAACTGAATCCAAGATATTATATATACTGGATCTCTGACTAAAAGATAATGAGATTTTTCCCATATGTTGTTATAACAAAAAAAAATTGTCAGTATTTATTCTTTCAGTTAAGGAGAGTGGGATTTTTGTTTTCAGTTTAATTTTAATATGAACCGTTTTATTGTACTGAATCACTGTAGACAGCAAGAATTTGTCCCTATGTCAGTTTCCAAGGGCTTGAATAAAACATCTGAGTAATATTCTTTTTCAGCTGCGTTGTATTACATCACTTTTAAATTTTACATTCAGCATAAGCATAATTTTCAAAATATGGAACTAAATTCACTGACATACCTTGTCAAAATCCTATTTCACGTGTCTAGAGCCAGGAATATTGTTACCAGATGTGTGCAAATAAAGCTGTTTTCTTCTTTTGAAGATGGTTAATGATAATCTATCACCAAATAAAGTAGTAGACAGCCAGCATGGAAAGGAGTCTAATTTCATTTGTTGGAAAGGGGAGAGTGAAGAAACGTTGGCAACATGAAACCATCTTTGGGAGTGTTGAAAATAGTTCATGAATAGCCTAAGAATTGGCAGAGTTAAATAGAAATGAGGAACTTTTTAAAGGGGCGGTTTTATTAGTTTTGCTAGTTTGCTATGGTTTGTGCGAACCAGGAAAATTTAAATCCAGATTTTAAATACTTGCATCAAATCAATGCACCACTGTCATATTTGTATTAGCCTTGTGTATGGTATCAAAGTTTTCTTTGATTTCAAGTCCCTACAAAATGCAAAATAATAATACTTATTTTCCCAATGAGGATACTTTATGCCATTTTTTAAACAGTAACTTAGAATAAAAATACTCCACGTTTAAGTCCAGAGCTGGCTAAAATAAAAATCTGGGTTTTTTTACTTATAATCATTGAAGAGGGAGAATTTATAACATACTGGAATTGACCAAAAAAAAAAAAAAAAAACCACTGAAAAACACAGACTTGGAGACATTTTGGTAATTCTGTTTAACTGTTTCCATTGCATGTTTAAGTGATTTGGATTATTTTATTAAAACAGCATTAAGAATTTAATAGCCAACAGAAGCTTCACTGAGTTCATCCCAGAATACTATTAAAATATCTGTTATTTTGTTGCTTATATATTCTAGTGGCTTTGACTAACAGAAACTCTGACCTGTGTAATGAATATTCACAGTCCCCATCCAGATAATCTTTTGCACCTGGAAAGACTCATATTTTATTTCACCTTCCCTTTTTGGTTTATTTTCCATAGTTTCTAAGTGCATTTTACATTATTAGAAACTGCAACATCAGAAGTATAGCATGGTTCTGACTGCCTTTATGAAGCTGTATTCTGTTTAGATAGCAATGAATCCAAAGGATAGGATAACAGCAAGTGGTAAGACTATCTTTCTGACTAGGGAAAACTCAGTAGGGAGGACGAGAAGGACCCAATTTTCATGTATAAAGATTTTCACAGTAACAATATAGGTGAAGGAAGGAATTATTCACAGTCTGGGAAAGCATCAAGACAAAGAATAATGGCCTGGGGCCATTAGTAGTTTCAAGCAGTGGGCTACACTCATCAGCTAATGCAAATGGTAAATCACAGAAGTCAAACAGAGGAACTATCAGTTGGAGCAGTCACTGGGACCAGTAGTTCCCAGTTTGCTGATTTTATTTCCTGGTTTAAATGGAGCTGGCTGGGCAGATAGCTGATGTCTTTCTCCCACACTTTATATGGCCCACTGCCTTCCCCTTGCACGTCCTGTCCTGTGTTTCTCATAAGCTTCCTATATTCATTAGCTATCAAGCTACTCCAGTCTGGCCCACTTGTCTGAGAGCTGACTGACACCTAAGGAGCTATCAGCAGCATGATGAGAATGAACTCTAACCTCATTCGGGGAAAAGATAAAGTCAGGTCAGAGTAAAGCAAACTAAACATCACCCCAGAGTTACAGACCTCATAGTTTCACATAGAGTATTGCAATTTTTACAAATTGAAGACCTACCCAGGGAGAGCTTCCCCAGGGCCAGCAGCCCAGTCCACATGGCAGGGCCAAACACAAAAGCAGCTGTGACAGGATTGTGTTGAACAGTTTTGACCTAAAGCAGTAACACAAATCCTCATCTTCCATACTTCTTTTACAGCTGTTGTCTCACTGACATGGGTGGCAGCTGGGAGGTATGAAGCACCACCATGGCTGCATTAGCACCCATGTGGCCTTGTGGGCTAGGGGGTGATCAGGAACAGTACCAGAGAACAGGGTAGGGGAAGGGTGTAGGCTGGTATTTGGAGGAGAAAGAGAAAATGAATGAAGGCTTTAGGTGTTTGGAGGAGAAAGAGAAAATGAATGAAGGCTTTAGGTGTTTGGAGGAGAAAGAGAAAAGCTGTCTTGTAAAGATGTTTAAGGATGTATGGAGAGCTGCTCTGATACCCACCTGTCTGATCAAATCAGTCAAAATAATAGAAAAAAAAATCATTCTTGAATGTAAGATGTGTTAGTATTCCTCGGCACCGTATGCACTACCGATTCGGATGCCACCTGTTGTATTACCAGGACTTTCTGAAATACCTTGCTCCTTTCTGCAGGTCTTCCATCCTCTCCCAGTATCCGCTGTGTTTACTCTGCCAGATAGGAAGATCACAGCTTTAGCATTTTGGAGTATGTGTTGTTTTGTGCAGAGGTGCAGAAATATAAAGCAAGTTCATGCAAGGAAAGGAGAGGTGGACAAAAATACATGAGATTTGCAGATGGACTACCAGAACATAAAAAAAATAGTGGGATGATATGCACTGAAGAGTTAAGTTATAGTTCTGTGTGTTGTTTTGTGTTATTTTTGCTATATAAATACAGTCTAATCATTCAAATGGCATATGGTGAGTAAAGGTAAGAGACAGAGTTACTCTTGCCATCTGCTTCTCCAGTGTTCTTTGCCAGCATGCTCTAACTCTCTGCTAGACTCTCACGCACTTTCAGATCTGTATCTTATAGACTTAAGTTCTGATTTAAAATTTTCACTAAAATCAAGTTCAAAGATTTCAGGATTGATGGGATGAGAAAGCTACGTGTTGTTTTGTTGTTGTTGTTTTGTCACTTTAACAACTCATGTAAATTTCACCTCTAAAACATTGTGCATAGTTTTCTATTCCAAAATGAGTAAATACTGGAAGGAACAGAACCACTGTCATCTGTTCAACTACTCATCTCAGAAACAAAATGAGTAAACCGTATTACTAAATATCTAAATACTAAAATATCAAATAAGTTGTTTTCATTTTAGAAGAAAGATACTCACTACACAGTGGGTTGTTGGAAGAATTAATTGATCAGATTGTTCGTAATTCCTTATGACCACTATTCAGAGTGCTTTAAGGCTATTACACTAAGAAATAGGTAAAATGGAATGAGAAGAATTTTAAAAATAAGAATGAGCTTTTCAAAGCATGTTCACGTTTTTGTATTCTGCTAGTCAAGACTGAGGATTTCAAACATTTGGAAATGTTTGACTTGTCTTAAAGAAAGCGTCTTAAACTCATCTCCCAGCTTTTCCCGAATTTTCTGCACTCCAGCAGAAAATTTTCAGTGTCCCAAACATCACTTTAGTCCCAGTTTTTGTTTTGCTCTTCATCGACCTGTGTTTTGCTTGCAGGAACAATATTTTGTTTTGGTAAGGCACCTGGAAGACTATGTGATTTTTTCCCCGTTGGTAAACCGTGTATCTTAAGGAAGCACATATATTTCCATTTTGATGAGTAGACATTTTGGTGATGATCTGGGATTTGAAGATGAATTGTTTTGCTGACTCTAATTGGCATGTACATATCATAGAATTGTAGAATGATTTGGGTTGTAAGGGACCTTAATGGTCGTGTAGTTCTTCTGCATGATTTTGTTGTGCCAAGATGAGGCTAAAATGGCAGCATTTTAGGCCCCATGACATACTTTGCTAGTTTTTGAAGTTGAAAGAACAGCACTTGCAGGGTAGAAGTACCTGCCTGCAACAGTAAAGCAAGGAAAAGAGTAACCAGCAGTATTTCCTATATTTTGGTCCCTCAGAGCGATGAGAGGCTTTCTGAATGAGGAATAAGGGCATCGTGATGAAACAGGTGGAAAAGAATGCATTTATTGCAGTTGTCATTCCAATGAACGTATATCCTGGCTGTATCCAAAAAAAAAAAAAAAAAGAAAGAAAAGAAAATCCTCAGTATGTTCCCTAGATGATAAATTTTCAAACACTTTTTTGCTGTTGAAAAGTTACTGTCTGAGCCTGTGGCAGTGTCGTACCAGAAGGTCTGTGAGGCAGCGGTGCTGCTCAGCCCCCACCCAAAACCACAGCCGCGTGGGTGCTGAGGTTGCTGCGTGCCAGATGTTGGTTGTTATCTGAGAGTGTGTAAAAGTAAGACACTGTTTGATAGGTTTTACCCTTTTAGTAGAGTTTTTACTTTTTTTCACTTAACAGTACCTCCAGACAAAATATAGTGATCTTTAATGTTACTGCAAATAGAAAATGCGCTGAAAACACAGCATTTTTCCTACATCGGGTAGTTAGAGCCTAGCAAAATAATACTCAGAAAATGATGCCTAGCAGTACAATGCACAGCAAAATAAGAGGGTTTCATTCTCTGTCTAAGTACCTCTCCCTCCCCAGCTCCCCCTTTCCTTCATCTCTCACTCCTGCCTCTTAATTTTCTCTTGTTTTATTCCATAGCTTCAGGGGGTTTTAAATAGCCCCTAAAGGAGAAGAAATATGCTTTAAGGAGAGATGCACGTTGGTCTCCAGAGTACAATAGGAGCATAAAAACTGTCTCAAAGGCTTAATTAGGTTTGCAATTAATTAATATTTGCAAACCACTTTGAGAATCAGGGTGCAAATTATTATTATTTTCATGATGTCACTGCTGAGACACATGAACAGGAAATAGAAATAAAGGGATAATCAGTAAATTCATGGAGAGCTTCCACTGCTACTTTAAGAACATTTAAAATTGCATTTTTAAAGGTATCATTTTTATCCAATAGTTTTCCCCTTTCACTGAAAAGTGCAAGAGTTCAAATCTTACAAAGTCTCACCAGCTAATGAGAGAAAATACAATGAAAAGTGAGAGGAAGTGGGAAAAAAGGATGTTTTTCAATGATTTTGAATATCAGGTAGGGAAAATTGAAGAGTTATTTGTAGGACTAGTGTGTAATTTCATAATTTATTATTATTATTATTTGTTTACACCTTGCAAAATCTTAAGTGCTGTCCCTACACAATTTCCTAATTTTGTGAAACAATTTTGTTGTAGTACATATGAGCATAAGGGCTTCAGATAGTCCCCAACTGATTTTCACTGTCTGATAATAACATATTGGACAAAATAGCATTGCTATTTGTGTGGGAGTTAATGCTTTTGAAAACAGCTAATACACTTAACTACTGTGTATTAACAGTGGGTGTTCTGCTTATTTTTATTGCAAGCTTTAGCACTGTGCAATTTTCCTGCAACATGTTAGCAATAATCCACTTCATGCTGGCACTTAAATATTTATTGAGCATCACAGTAAAAAAGTTATGGGAAAAAAATGGGTATAGAAAATAATAAATAAATAATAAATGACATCTTGGTATGGCGTGCTGTCCATAAAAGAAAATAGTGATGAGAAGGTTCAGTGCAGTTGTTCATAACATTAGTAAGCACTATTAAAAAAAATTATTAATGACATATGGAATGGTTTTTGCATTAGCTTTACGAAAGAAATAATGTTCTGACAAAGAAGTGAAGTCTGCAAATTTACACCAAAATTTTCATTGCCATCACCAAGCTGACCATCAAGGAGAAAGCGATAAAAAAACAGATGAGTATATAGGAAGCTGTAACCTAAGGAAATGCACTGACTAACCGGTGGTTCCATTGGTCCCAAGGAGCCTGTCCCACTGCAACCACCTGCTTGGCCATAGTGAGGATGAGAACTGGGTCATGGCTATCCCTGCTGTCAGTACAAGCTGGAGGATGTACGGATGGAGCACAGCCCTGCTGGAAAGGAATTGGGGGTATTGGAGGATTTACCATCCACCATGGTTGGACATGAGCCAGCAATGTGCCCTTGCAGCCCAGAAAGACAACTGTATTCTGGGCTGCATCAAAAGAAGTGTGGCCAGCAGGTCAAGGGAGGTGACCCTGCCCCTCTGCTCTGCACTGGTGAGATCTCACTGGAGTGCTGTGTCCAGATGGGGAGTCCTCAGTACAGGAGGGACATGGACCAGTCGGAGCATGTCTAGAGGAGGACCACAAAAATGATCCTAGCAGTGGGACACCTCCCCTACGAGGACAGGCTGAGAGCTGGGGCTGTTCAGCCTGTAGAAGAGAAGGCTTCAAGGTGACCTGAAAGCGGCCTTCCAGTACCTAAAGTGGGGCTGTAAGAAAGAAGGAGACAGACTCTTCAGCAGAGTCCATTGTGATAGGACAGGGAGAAATGGTTTCAAACTAGAACAGAGGAGATTTAGATTGGACATAAGAAAGAAGGATTTTACAATAAGCATGATGAGGCACTGACACAGGTTGGTTGCCCGGAAAGGTGGTGGAAACCACATCCCTGGAGACATTCCAAGTCAGTCTGGGAGGGCTCTGAGCACTCTGATCCAGCTGTAGGTGTCCCTGTTCATTGCAGGGGAGTCAGACTAGATGACCTTTACAGGTCCCTTCCAACTGAAAAGATTCTATGATTCTATAATATGCTTTTGCCATCACAGATCCTTTGAGAATCAAAGGGATAATGGTGACTACATCACAATCTACGATGGCCTTTTAAAATAATTGTTTTGGAAAATGTGGTTTTAAGAGCTAATATTGTTACAAGTTCCTGGACGGAACTGTGCCCTCAACTTTTCAGGGTTTCTTGAAAGGTTCAGAGCAGTTGCTTACAGTTAAACATCTGCATTGTCTTTCATTAAATTAAATTTAATGATTTAAATGCATCAGTAGTCTCCTTGATACCTGACAAAAATGATAATCAGAGAACAGAAAAATGGTAAGCTTGTCTCTTTACCAATCCCAGACTTCTAAGGAATGCTTCACTAAAGATGATCCTTTGAGAGAGAACTACACAAAGATGGAGAGAAATCAGTCTTAACATTGCTTTCTGCTGAATGCTGGGATTCCTCCTATGCTAAATAATTACAGAAAAAAAAAAAAAAAACACAGTATTTTTGTTTTAAAATGTAGAAAAAATGGCTGTGCCACAGTCCCTGGTCCCCATACACACAAGTGAGGAGTGATTTGTGCAGTCTGGAGTCCAGTTTCTCTGTATCCCATTTTGAAAGTCAGGCACCAGACTTCAGTCCCATGAGCCCATTCCTGATGATGTCTCGGTGTACAATAGCTGTTTAAAATGTTCCTTGAACATGTTTGACATATTTAAACATATGTTTCATTTCAACTGCCTTCAAAGAGCACTTAAGTAACACAATACATATAATCAAACAATTTTTTTCTGGATGATTGATTATCATATGCTTAAAGTGAAAGATTCTTTCAATCTCATCTTTTTCCTGGTCCAAACTAAGGCTGACATTTTAAAGAAATGGAAATGTGTAGTGTTGATGTGGTAATCATCTTTAGCTGTCACCATTTCAAGTCACCTTCCAGACAAAAGAAATACTTCTGAACGATCTGCTGGCTTGCAATTAACAGGATTGATTACCCTTCCCTCAGTTTCTGCATTAGTGGACCTCTGTGCCAGCCTGGTTCACTCTCACACAGATGCACCACTGCCACTCCTGTTCTCCCGTGAGGCACAATGCAGTAATGCAGTTTTCTGTGGGAGCAGGTATGTCCCTGTGGCACATGGTGACAGAAAACCTTCTTCTCTTTCAACACATACTGTAGTTCCTTGGAGAAGCAAACAAATCCTGCTTTTCCTGCACAGAAGCTGGCAGCCACTTTGTGTGTCAGCCCTAGTCCTCAGCTTCTGACTGTCTTGAAGGCATAAGGAGGACTAAGAGACCACTGAAGAAAAAGGTCATCTCAGTTTTGGCTTCTTGGGAACTGAACTGAAGGCCCTCTGCGAGGGGGACAGTGGCTTAGAAGGGCAATCCAAGTGTGTTATTAGTGACTGCTGCTGTTAGGGGTAACGAGACCATTTGTATCTTCTCTACAATAGTAGTCACCGATCAAGCTCTGTGGTTTTTTAATGGCTGTTAGAAGAATTATAATTTTATCTCTTATGAAAATGCTATATTGGAGAAGTGAAATTTATGCAAAAATGGTTAGTAATGATTCAATCACAATTCATATTATTCATACTCATGCCATAATTGATGCTGATAAGAAAGTAGAAGCCTTTTGTTCAGTCCCTCAATGCTTAGAACAATGCAATCATGTATTTTATTTAAAACTTTGTAAATTATCTATTTTCTTAAATTGCAAACGATCCATTTCCTAACATAAGCATTCTGAGTCATAATCCCTTGGTTTTATTTTAATGCAAACAATGCCATTCATTGGCTGCAAGCATATAGCTAAAGACCTTAAATTTTAACAATGAAAATATTCTGTGTTTGATGCTCCACATATATTCAATTATATGCTGTTATTTATTAAGTGGAGAATTAATTGAATGTCATTGTTAAGCACTGTGTCCCTGAAATTTCAAAAGAAGTGTGAAGAACCCCAGGAGACCATCACATACTGAGGGAATAATAATGAGAGAGGAGTGGGTACTATACTATAAAAAGACTTTTGTCCAAAAAGCAATAGACTGCTGTAAAGTACTGTTTATTTTAATTCAGTATTTTACAGTTTTACATGTCGCTGAGTAAAATACAGACATAATCCTGAGCACAGGTCTGGGAGCTGAGGAGAATCTCTCCTGTATGAGGAGAGCTCATTACTCATCAGAAGAGTCACCTTCCCTGGATAACCCATGCCGGATGTCTTCATTGTAGCACTGGCACGGTGTATGCAAGTAGCCTTGTGATTCCTGGTTTGCTACAGTGTAATGAGGTTGAAGTGGTCTTCTGGGAGTCCGAGCATGTGGATTTGAACCACACCAAGCGGAGGAAGGGATTAAACCCATGTCCTCTATATTGTGACACTACACTACATTATTTAAAGAGGTGCTTTGAAACCCTGCCTGGCATAGGCACTGCCTTGCAGGCCATAAAAGGATACCTAAGCTTGCAAAAGGAGAGGAATTTAAGGCACACCCTTCTCTCTGTGTTTCTCTTGGCCAGTTTCAACAGCTCCCAACTCAGCCTCAGTGTCTGCTCCAAATTCCTTTCTGAGGCATCTCATTCTCCCACGGCAAGGACCTCAGGCACCAAACCCTCTCTGGATGCCAGGCATTTAGTGAGAGAAGCGGTGACCCTTAGTGTCACTGAGCCCAAATCCCTTCACACATTTAATGCCAAGCATGTGCTAATCTCCTGCTGCTGTAGAAAGCATCCCTGTTCACTCAGTGACAAAGTGGCCACAAGCTGTACACAGCACTGAGGATTTCATCAGGAAAAAACAAGTGTGAGAGAGGAGTTAGCCCACCGTTAAAAAAGGATATGGTATTCAGCCAGAGAATAATGTGGACAATGTAGATGTATACTGTGGGGTTAAGGAGGCAAAGTTAGAGTAGTTGTGCCTTAAAAAGCATGTGATGTGCAGATTCCAAACTGCGGTCTCTGGTGACTGTGAAACAATTTCAGAGAATGCTGCTTTCACAGCAACACTATACGGGAGAGGAAAAGAGGAAAGAATTAAATCTTAGTGCTGTGTAGTGTTGATTCTCCCTTGTAGACTTCAACGCTGAGCACAGAGAGTGCAGTATTTATACAAAATGCTTCACTGTCACGAAAAACAGGAGTTGTGATTGAAATAGTGCATGGTTACACTGCCAGGTTGTATTGTTTTTGTTACGGCATAAATTACAGCTGGCTATCGTTGACTGTTTTTGCCTTATTTACATTATGAAATGTTATCACTTTAATTAAATCCATACGTGTTTTTAAACTATCACCATCATATAGTTCACCTATGCTGATGCAGAGGTTGCTTATGTTTGTGCGTTTTTTTCACTTTGCCAAAGGAAATAACTACAGTACTGCAGGTAGCAATAAAGCCCTACATTTACGTGCTCACTAAGCCCTTTCCAAGTAGCAGTATCGTGGTACCAAAATAACATTGAATAATGATGAGTGAATTCATTGTACAGGAAGAATTTCAGGTAGAAACCAAGCCAGACTCCCAGGCTTTAAAAAGACACCAGAATGCCCAGTCACGCCCCAAAGCCTGAATAACATTCAGCCCCCATCTGTGCAACCTGTGGTGTAGAAGGCCCAGTCAGGCATCCCAGAGCTCTTCACCTCCTGCTGTCATATGGTCCCCTGCTCCAGGTTGGAGATCAGCCCAACAAAGTGAGTGGGACCTCAAGTGAGATCAGTCTATGACTGCTCCCCCAGGTGTGGGGCTAGGCTGGGACCAGCCTCAGCTCTTCCCTTAGCCTACATGTTCCAGCACAAAATGCTCTCCTGTAGCACTGGGGCCCCGGCCCTGCACCTGCGATGTTTGGGAAGTTCAATTCTTTTGGCATTCAATGGTTTGGCTCTTGCATAAACCTCTTTTTATATCTACATTATTGCTGAGAAAACCAAACATATTTTTCTCTTCCAGCTTTACAGTGTACCTGAGAAGCAAATAAACACACAGAATCTCCTTAGATACCTATCTTTACATTATTATTGCGTTCAGTGAGTTTGTGGTTTGATAAACTGATAGTCAAATGAAAAGATTACTGTCATTACTGGTAATTTACAGCTTCTGTGTTTGATCTGTCATGTTCTTTCAAAGGTTAAAGACGGTCTGTTAGTTGTGCATTTACCTGGAACTTTTTGGGTTCAGAGAGAGGAGGAGCTGCTATTTTCCTTTACATTCCTGTCTTGCCCTCCCAGCCCCTACTACTGTGAGATGGCACTTTCTGCCCTTATAAGGGTGTTACCCCTAATTCGAATAGCTAGAGGCATTTTAGAAAGTAATCTTATAGCCATGCTTTTTTGAAGAGTAATAATTATATTTCTTAGATTTGTGTCTCAGTCATCTTCCAAGCTGCGTAACATGGACAGGAGCTCCACAGGCAAAGATAGGAAAGATTTCATTAGCATGCCACAACATTTAGGCATCTCTTTTTGCAGAGAGCTGAGTTGACCATGTGGTGTTTGGTTCACATGGACAAGGACTTCCTTTGAAAATATACTGCATGCCTAATTCCTTGGTTTTTAATTAAAAGTATTTTTTCATTTTGCTATAAATTTAGTAACAGCTGGCATAGCAAGTAATACAAGGTGCACCAAAGTCTTTGTTCTGACTTTTTTTTTAAGTAATCTGTTCAAGTATTTACAGTAGTAATATTCAAAAAAGAAATATAAACAGTAGTTTTAGAAACGTTTTTAGTTTTAGATAGGAAAAATGAATTCTGACACTCAGAAGTGTTTACAAATACAGCCTGCCAAAACCAAGCCATTTTAAGGGCTTGGATTATTGATAGATTAAATAGCAATACTGGGCTTTGAGGAACAGTTGTTTTGTGGTACAGCTAAGAATTCATAGTATAAAAATGGGGAAGGTATAGACAGTATGTTAATTCAACAGTGTTTCCCTCAGTCCTATCCTGATGCTCATTATGTAGAGAGGTTGAGGAGGTCTTCCTCAACCAATTGTTACTAATTCCAAAAAAGCTGCCTGTTGCCTTCCTGGTTATTCACCCCAATGTACCAAAATGATGGCATAGCAAGAGGCTGTTGTGGGAGGTCTGAGAGGAGCGCATGGGGTATGGAGGGAGTCAGCTCATTTCCTCCCAATGAACAAATGGCCCACACAATCAGCACAAAACGTTATCTGTTTTACTTTGTGGAAGTGGTCAGTCATTGAAGTGTTAGAAACAATAAGCTGGCAAACATCTGTTAGGACGTCGTGTAAGCGCCAAACCAAGTTTCCCTTGAGCTAATGTTTTAAGAACTCTTAAAATAATAAAAATAAAATTAGTGTAGGGACAGTACTTAAAACAAGAGGCCCAACTTGCTCAAGAGCATTGATTTATGATGGAAGTGGGAGGAACAGGGATAGAAAACATTGTTCAGATTCATGTTTAATCAGACGGAGTGCTTTTAATTAGCCAGAGAGGAAGATTGTGAATATTTCTATTTAAGTAAGTGTTACTGCTCAGAAAAATGCTTTCATCATCAGAAAATGATGGGCTCACTTGGCATAAATGAAGAACTCATTATTGCTGTCTTTTAACATACGATGTCTTTTAACATTGCATATTCTAAGTAATAACAGAGAAGATGAGACACCTGATAACTTTAAGCCTTTTCTTTTCTCTTTCTGCCTTTTTTTTTAAAGCCTGGATAATAATTGAAGTATAATTAGAGAACTTTCCTAAGATCTGGATCTATTTAATTGATTTAAGCATGAAGATTCATTTCAGTTGTTGGTGTTTTAAATCACATGAACACATTTGTCTTACTCCATTATTTTTAAGCTGCTCATAAAAGAATATTAGAAATATAATCAACACAAGACTGAAGTACCAATGTGGCACTGACATCATTAAATATTAAAGTTGTGGATATTGCTGTATTATATTTTGACTTTAATGCTGTAGTACTGGGGATCCTATGTAAGAATATTTAGACTCTGTTAGAATGTTTCCATATTTCCCTGGACAAAATATTTTGTATAGACCCAAAATATTTTGTTTCCTTATTTATTCCACTGAGTTTGTTGTTTTTGTTGGAGGCTTTTTTCTTTCTTTCTTTCTTTTATTCTTCCTTCCTTCCTTCCTTCCTTCCTTCCTTCCTTCCTTCCTTCCTTCCTTCCTTCCTTCCTTCCTTCCTTCCTT
>JANHGO010000053.1:46995536-47014337 GCA_024606505.1 Aquila spilogaster | reverse complement strand
CCCCCATCCCATATCTGTATCGTGGCCCCGCTCAGTGACTGCACACATCTGCTCAGCAACCTAACACAAGCTGGAGCTCCACGTTCTGCTTTCACAGCCAGTCTCTGGTGTGATCCAGACTCTGCAGGAATATTCTCTCTACTTGCCTGGTGGTTATAACTCAGTTCAGGACACATAAATAATACTGTCTCTGTTTTACTTTAAATTACAGGGTTATCGTTCTTGGAGGATTTGTGTAAATAAGAAGTTTGGGTTGATTACACCGAGCATCATCTGTTTTCCAGGAAAAATGGATATGATAGTAATTTGTTTTCATTGAGATAAATACATATAAAAATGTGTGATGGTGGAAATCTGGAGTCTGGTATTTAGATTAACACAGTCTCAATCTGGTTTCTACTATCTGGACTAATTTTTGTAACCTTGTGTTATCATTAACAGAAGTTCCTTAGCCCAAGGCAGTGTTTCATTTAAAACTACAGGAGCAAAGTAAATGAAATAAAGCACTGTAGGTTTTTCTAAACTGAAAAAAACAGAAACAAGATCGTAGTCCTCCATGGAAGAAGGACACTGTAATGACAGTCTCATGTAACTAGCTGGAAGGATTTGGGGAGATTTCTAAAGATAATCAGTTTAATTCTAAATATTATGATAAAATCCATGTTGCCTTGGCAAATCCTAAGAAATGGGGTTTATGCAGGTGACCTACTTGGAGTTGGTGGGAATAGACTTATATCTGACGAGTCTCTGCACAGTTTGAGCTGTCACTGGACCCATGACTCAGATGGGAGGAAATAAGTAAGTTGTATTTACCTGACTTCAGTGCAGTTGGGATGTTATATAAATTCAGTTGTTATCAGATTAGCAATTTGGATTATAATTGCATTGGATCTAGTACAATTATTCTTAAATTCACAAATAAATCCTATAGATAAATAGACTTCTAGTGTATGGTATGCTAAAGCCATATAATATATGTATATAAAATAATGAAATCAATTAAATGTTGTACAGCTCATCAAAAATGAATAGATAATTACAGATTCCAAACAGTGATAGCTAAGAGCAAGTTCTTAGTCAGATAGTTGTATGATCATTATAGTTTTACAATAGGTATAAAAACAGACTGTTGATGATTTTTAATAAGGAGAACAATACCTAATAATACCACCTTACTCTAATATTTTTGTCATTATGTGGGATAAAGAGATTTATGTCCAAAACTGATCCACTCTGAGACAAATTGTTCTTTCACTTGATAGAACTGTCAGGGGCTTTTTAAAAAAATACTATATTTATGTTCAGGAGGGCTCAGTTTTGTTTGTTAAATTTTTTCACATAACACATGTAATCCATGGAGTTAATAGTTTAAGTGGATTGGGAATTTGTCTGTGATTTGTCAGGGGTAAATCTTACTGAAATAATCTCATGCCTCATAATGTGGAGACGGGGAAACGTTCCTGAATGCAGGATGTTATATTTGCTAGATCTATGAATAAAAGTTAACGAAGTTTTTTCTATTTGTTTTTATAACGAAACAGGTTTGTCATTATTTATTCCTTCACTTAACTAGAGTGGGTGTATTGTTTCAGTTTAATGCTTAATTTGATATGAATTGTTTTATTTTACTGAATCACTATAGATGGCAAGAATCCCTATTTCAATTTTCAAAGGCTTGAATTAAACATTTCAGTAGCATTTTAAATTTTTTTTTAACTGTACTGAACTACATCACTTTTCTCAAGTTTTACCTTTTTATTCTTTTGAAAATACAGAACGAGGTTCACTAACGTATCTTGTCTAACTCCTGTTTCACCTGTCTAGACCCAGGAATATCGTTACCAGATGTATGCAAATAAAACCGTGTTTTCTTCTTTTGAAGACAGTTAATAATAATCTGTCACCAAATAAACTGGTAGACAGTCAGCATGGAAAGGAGTATAATTTCATTTGTTGGAAAGGGGAGGATGAAAAACTCTTGGCAACATGAAACCATCTTTGGGAATATTGAAAATAGTTCATGAATACCCTGAAAATTGGCAGGGTTAAATAGAAATGAGGAACTTTTTATAGGGACAGTTTAATTAGCTTTGCTAGTTTGTGTTGGTTTCCATGTACCAGGGAAATATTAATCCAGTTTTTAAATACTTGTTTCAGATTAGTACACCTCTTTCAAATTTGTATTAGCCTTACATATGGTGTCAAAATTTTATTTACCAAATGCCAAAAAAAACCCCAAAACAAAACAAAAAAAAACCCAAATGCAAAATGGTAATACTTCGGGTTTTTTAATCAGAGTACTTTAGGCCTTCTTTTAAAATTTTACTTTTCAATGAGAATACTCCACATTTAATCCAGAGCTAGCTAAAATAAGAATCTGATTTATTACTTACAGAGGAAGGAGAATTAATAACATATTGGAATTGAAAAAACAAGATCTGTGTGTAGTTCAAATTATCTGTACCCTTAAAGACATTTTGGCAAGACATTCTGATTCACCATTTCAATTGTATGTTTAAGTAATTTGGAATATTTTATAAAAAGTCCGCAACTGATTTAATAACTAGCAGAAGCTTCACTGAGTTGATTGCTGAATGTTATTAAAAACTTTGTTATTTTTTCCTTTGTGTATTTTATTGGCGTTAACTAACAGAAATTTTGACCTGTATAATGAATATTCACAGACCCCATCCAAAGAATCTTTTGAATGTGGAGAGAGCTACTTTATTTCACTTTCTCTTTTTAGACTTTGTTTTCCACAGTTTATAAATGTGTATTTCACGTTATTGGATCCTGCAGCATCAGAAGAATTACATGGTTCTGATTGCCTTTATATCTGAAGCTGCATTTTTTTTAAATAGCATTGTGATTGAAGGATAGGATAATATAACAAATGATAAGACAGTCCTACAGCCTAGAGAAAACTCAGTAGGATGGAAGGAAGGGACCCAATTATCATCTATAAATACTTTCAGAGTAACTGTGTAGATGAAGGAAGGAATTATTCCCAGTCTGGGAGGATATCAAGACAAAGCATAATGGCCCGAAGCTATTAGAAGCGGTCTTTAACAATGGGCTACAATTGTCAACTGATGCAGATGGTAAATCCCTGCTGAAGTCAAACGGAGGAGCTCTCAGTCGGTGCAATCACTGGAACCAGTTGTTCCCAGTTTGCTGATTCTGTCAGTTTTGCAGAGAAGTCTTAGCACGCTTATTTGAGAATGAGGTTTTGCCCGGTTTAAATAGAATCGGCTGGGTTGATATCTGATGTCTTTCTCCCACACTTCCTTCAGCCCGCTGCCTTCCCCCTGCATTAGTCCTGGTGGTCTCTAGTTTTTGCTTAATCTTCCTATATTCACTCTTTACTACCAAGCCACGTCAGTCTGGCCCAGTTGACTCCAGGCTATAACTGACATCAGTGGAGCCTTCATCAGCAAGGTGGGAATGATCCTCACCTCACTCAGGGAAATGAGAAAATCAGGTCAGAGCGAAGCAAATTAAGCTTCACGTCATATCTACAGGCCATTCACGGTTTTCTTATAGAGTTGCCAAAATTGCCATTTTTACAAATAAAAGACCTAGCTGGGGTGAACTCCACAGGGGACGGTGTGGCTAGCCCATGTGCCAGGACCAAGCTCGAAAGCAGCAGCCACAGGGATGCGCTAGACTACCTGCCGGGCTCGGCAGAGTTTGGCTAAACAGATGACTGCGTGTTAATTAAGGCAAGTTAGAGCGCATCACCAACAGTTTTGACCCAAAGCAGTGACACACGTCCACTTCTCTCTTCACTCCTGACAGCTGTTGTCTTACTGACGTACGCGGTGGTACCGTGGGTGGCTGGGGCGGGAGGTGCCTGGCAGCACCGAGCCCGTCGTGGGCAGACAGTGCTGTGTTAGCCGTGGAGGCGAGCGGGACCGCTGCTGGAGGAGATGGGGGGATGAAGGCTGGTATTCAGGGGAGAAGGGGAAGAGGAGTGAAGGTGTTGGGTAGCCGGAGGAGAAGGGGAAAAGCCATCATGTAAGGATGTGTAAGGTGCATGGCGAGCTGATCTGATGCTCACCTGGCTGGTCCCTGCGGTAATCAAATCAGTCAAAATAGAAGAAACTCATTCTCAAATGAAAGATGCGGTGGTATTCATCCCACACTATTTGGCGCTACAGATTCTTGACGAGAAAGAAAGTTGCCACCTGTTGAATTACCAAGACCTTCTGAAGTGCCTCAATCCTTTCTACAGGTTTCCCCTCCTCTTCTAGAATCAGCTGTGTTTACTCAGACAGATAGGAAGGTCACAGCTTTAACAGTTTGGAGTATGTGTTATTTTGCAGGGGTGCAGAAACATAAAGCAAGTTCATGCAGGGAGGGGAAACCTAGACAAAAATGCGTGAGGTTTGCAGATGGATTACCAGAACACCAAAAAAATTAGTGGGATGATGTGCACTGAAGAGCTGTAGTTACATGTGTTGTTTTGTATTATTTTTTGCTACATAAATACAGTTTAATCAGTCAAATGGCATATGGTGAATAAAGGTAAGAGACAGTTACTCCTGCCATCTGCTGCTCCAGAGATCATTGCCAGCATATTACAACTCCCTTTCTGCAAGACTCTGATACAGCTTCACATCTCAGGCTTTCAATTTCTTAAAGAATTATGTTCTGATTTGTAAGCCTGTAAGTTGCTTTTTATTAAAAAAAATGGGGTTACAGATTTAGGGAATGATTGGGTGGAAAAGCTACACGTTGTTTTGTTCTATCTTTTGATCATCTTATTAAATCCTTCAATGCATTCAGCTATTTTGTCTCATATGAATTTCACCTCTAAAACATTATCCATGGTTTTGTATTCCAAAATGTGGAAATGCTAGGAGGAGCAGAACCGCTGTCAGCTGTTCAACTACTCTTCTCAGAAACAAAATGAGTAAACCAAATTACTACATTTGACCAAAATATCAAGAGAAGTTGCTTTCATTTTAAAAGTCAGATACTCATTATAGAGTGTGCTTTTGGTAGAATTAATTGAATAGATTATTTGTAAATCCTTTTGACCACTACACAGTCCACTTTAAGGCTATTAGGTGAAGAAAGGAAAAAAAAAAGAATTTTAAAAATAAGATTGAGGTTTTCAAAGAGTATTCACTTTTTCACATTCTGCTAGTCAGGATAAGTGATTTCAAACACTTTTAATTACTTCAGTTTTAAAGAAAATGTCTTAAACTTGTCATCCCAGTTTTACTTGAATTTTCTGCACTCCTGCAGTGTCCTAAACATTGCTTGAGCTCTAGTTCTTGTGTTGCTCTTCATCAGCCTGTGTGCTGTTACAGGGAGAATATTTAATTTTGGTAAAACATCTGGAGGACTGCATAGTTTTGTTCCCTTTGGTAAACCACCTCTGTTGTGGAAGTATGTGTATTTCCATTAGGACAAACAGGTATTTTGGTGACAATCTGAGATTTGAAGCTAATTGTTTTGCTGGCTCTGATTGGCCTGTTCTTGTACTTGTTCTTATTGTAAGGGGATGAGACTTAAATAGCAGCTTTTTAGGACTGAAATAATTCTTTCCTAATTTTTGAAGGCAGAAAAATAGTGCTTGCAGGGCAGAATTACCTGACTAGACTACCTATGATGTTAAAGTGAGGAAAAGGTAACCAGCAGTATTATCTATATTTTGATCCCTCAAAGGGATGAGGGATTTTCTGAAAGAGAAATAAGACCACCATAACAAAAAGAGGTGTAAAAGAAGCATTTCTTATAATTGTTAGTCCAAGGGACACATATCCTGGCTTTATACCAAAGTATGCTTCCCAAAAAGAAAGGAAAATCCTCAGTAGCTTCCCCAAAAGATGCATTTTCAAGAGTTTCTCTGTTGTTGTTGTTGTTGTTGTTGTTGTTGTTGTTGTTGTTGTTGAAAAGTTGTTATTTGAGCTTGTGATGGTTTGACACCAGAAAGGGGATGTGGCAGGGTTTACACCTGCTATGTGACAGCATGCCCGATTGCGTGACAGCACAGCCTTGCAGCTCAGCTCAAACCCAAAACCACAGCCACATGTGAAGCAGAGCTTGCTGGGTGCCAGATGATGGTCGTCATCTGAGAACATGTTAAATTAAGACACAGTTTGACAGGTTTTACCATTTTAGTCATGTTTTTACCTTCTGTCACATAACAGTACCTCAGGACAAAACATAGTCATCTTTAGTATTACTGCTAACAGAAAATGCTATGAAAACATAGCATTTTTCCTCTATCAGGTAGGTAGAGCCCAGTACAGCACCTAGTAAAATAAGAGGGGTTTGTTCTATCTATCTTTCCCTTTCCCTCTCTCCCTCCCCTGCTCCCCCCTTCTCTCCCTCCCCCTCTCCTGGCCCTTAATTTTCTTCTTTTTTTTTCCCTTTAACTTCAGAGGGGTTTGAATAGCCCCATAAGGAGAAGAAATACGCTTTAAGGAGAGATGCACGTAGGTCTCTGGAGTGCAATAGAAGCATAAAATCTGTCTCAGAGGCTTAATTAGGTTTGCAATTAATTAATATTTGCAAACCACTTTGAGAATCTGGGTGCAAATTATTATTATTTTCATGATGTCGCTGCTGAGACAGATGAACAGGAAGTAGAAACAAAAGGATGATCAGTAAATTCATGAAGAGCTTCCACTGCCGCGTTAGGATCATTAACAATTGCTTCTTCTTATGTATCATTTTTATCCAATATTAGTTTTCCCACTCCGGTGAAGGGAGAAGTACAAGAGCTCAAAATTTATGAAGTCTCACCAGCTAATGAGACATAAAATACAATAAAAAGTGAGAGGTGGAGAAAAAAAGATTTTTTTTCAATGATTTTGAGTATCAGGTGGGGAACAGGGAAGAGTCATTTGTACGACTGGTATGTAATTTCATAATTTTTTATTACTATTATTTGTTTACACCTAGTAAAATCTTAAGTGCTGTCCCCACACAATTTCCTAATTTTGTGAAACAATTTTGTTTTAATACATATGGGCATAAAGGCTTTAGATAGTCCCCAACTGATTTTCGCTGTCTGATAATAATATATTGGACAAAATAGCATTGCTATTTGTGTGGGAGTTAATGCTTTTGAAAACAGCTAATACACTTAACTACAGTGTATTAACAGTGGGCGTTCTGCTTAGTTTTATTGCAAGCTTTAGCACTGTGCAATTTTCTTGCAACATGTTAACAATAATCCACTTCATGCTGGCACTTAAGTATTTATTGAGCATTACAGTAAAAAAGTTATGGGAAAAAAATGGATATAAAAGAAAACCAAATTACATCTTGGTAGGGCATGGTGTCCATAAAAGAAAACAGTGATGAGGAAGTTTGGTGCAGTCGTTTTCAAGATTAGTAAAGACTATTCCAAAAAAAGCATTACATACATGTGGCGTGGTTTTTGCACTACCTTTACAAAAGGAAGAACGCTCCAACTAAGAAATGAAGTCCACAAATTCACACCAAAAGTTTCACTGCAGTCCCTGCTTAGTACTGAGCTGAACATCATGGAGAAAGCCATAAAAAATCCTAGAAAAGCAGAAGAGACCATAGCAAGTGCTAAGACACCGGCCCACACTAACTCACTGGCAGGGTACGGTGCCTCCCTGGGGCTCCATGGACCTGGTCTACCTGCTTGGCAATAGGGAGGTTGAAGGGTCATGGCACCTACACCCCTTCCCCATCCCGGGTCCTCTGAGGGTGATGGCTATACTCGGCACCATGGGGAGGGAGAGATCTTCATGGACTACCGAGATTGTAGGTGTCTTTGTGTAGGTACGTATTTGTGCCTGCATGTGCCAGTGGGGTTGGTCCTGATACGCTATGGGATGAAGCTGGTTGCCAGCACCTTCATGGAAAGGCATAATAATCACCACAGCAATATCTAAAATGGCCTTCTTAAATAATTGTTTTGAAAAATGTGGTTTTAAGAAGCTAATACTCTTACAAGTTCCAGGAAGGAGTGAATCCTTAGAGTTGGAAAAAGCTCTGCACGTAGCTTCTGAATACAAAATTACAGGGCTTGGCTGTAATTTCGGAAGTGTGCACAGAAAGTAGTGGGAAGCAGTATCACAAGGGGTGTCCTCCATAAAGAGCTTCCCAATTTGCATAGCAGCCGTTCATACTACCCTACAAAAGATGCTCTACAAGAAGGCTGCAGTGCAAATGAGCACGTCTGCATAAAACCACACGAGCATGGTAAAACAACAGGGAAGCAATGCTCAGAAGGCAAATGTCATACAGAATAGCTAAACATGAGGAAACTTAGGAAGCGCTTGTTTCATTTTGAATAATACCATAGAACCCAGTTACATCAGGGCAGCGCTCTGGATGATAAGACCCTGTGTCACTACCTCTGGATGTTCAAGGGGAATCCATCCAACTCCTAGGGTAGATCCACCTAAATCAAGGGTGTAGAATAAGTAGGTTATATTTTAAGTTTGGTACCACAGGTCTGTAATGGAGAACATCCTACAGCCATCTGCCATAATTTGAGCTTTCGAAACAACTGAATTCCCTAGGAAAGCCATACTCATTTATCTGTTAACTTGACTGATTATCAGTGTGTTTGTTTATGCAGTTATTCCAATCATCAGGCGTTCCTTCTAGTGTCCTTGTTGGGTTGTAAAACAGGACTGTAAAACATCTCTCCGTAATCAGCTTCTTCCTTGTCTTCTGCAAGTTTCTTGGACACGTGATTTCTTTTCTCTTTTGGTAGGTTGGAATTGGCTATGCAGCATCTTCAGGCATTATTACTGGGCAGGGCTCTGTTTTCATCTTAACACAGTTAATTTTTACAGGGAGTGCCAAAAGTCTGAATGTTCACCTAGGCTGCTTTATCCTTTGTGTGGCACAAAGAAATTTGGAACCTTCATATAAAATTTCTTTTGGAAGGTAATTAAGTAACTGTGCAGTTTTTTGTTTTCATTTGAGTAAAGCAGGAAACCTAGCTTACACTTGTTGCTCTTTTTTTTATGTGATAGAAAAAACTCCTTGTAGTAATAACACAGTTTTTTTGTCTCACAAATCTTTCCTTTATGCTTCGCTTAGTTTTATTCAAATGAAGATGCCTCCACAAGTAAGACCCTGATAAATCTCTGTGCCCCCTACTTCCCAGGGTTCCTTCAAAGATTTATAGCAGGTGTTTACAGTTAAACATCTGCATTGTCCTTCATTAAATTTTGTTTAATGATTTATATGCATCAGCAGTCCCTTTGATACATGACAAAAATTATAACCATCAGAGAACAGAAAAACTAAAAGCTTTTTACCAATCCAGACGCTCCTAAAGAAAACCTCACAAAAGATGATCCTTAGAGAGATAACTGCACAAACATGGAGAGAAATCATTATCAAATGCAGTATTACATTGATTCCTGCTGCATTCTCTGGGTTCTTTCAGTGTGTTAAATAAGTTCTGGAAAAAACAATAATTTTGCTTGAAGATGTAGCAAAAAGGCTGTGCTAGAGTCCCTGGTCCCCATATGTGCATATCTGGAGTGATTTATGCAACCTAGAGTCCAGCCTCTCAGTGTATCCCACTTCGAAATGAGGGCCCAAGTCTGTGGTCCCATGAGCTTATCCCTTAAGACGTCTTGGTGTACAATAGCTGTTTAAAATATTCCTTGAACACGTTTGACATATTTAAACATATGTTTCATCATCTCATCTGCCTTCAAAGAGCACTTAAGTAACACAATACATATAATCAAACTTTTTTTCTGGATGGTTGGTTATCATATGCTTTAAGTGCAAGTTTCTTTTAATCTCATCTTTTTCCTGGTCCAAATTAAGGCTTACGTTTGAAAGGTATAGAAATCTATAGTGTTTATATGGTAATCATCTTTTGCTGTCACCGTTTCAAGTCACCTTCCAGGCAAAAGAAGTATTAGCTGCTGAAGGATCTGCTGGCTCCGTAATTAACACAGGATTGATCACTCTTCCCCCATCCCCTCCCTACATTAACAGGCTGCAGTGCCCAGCCTGGTTACATCTCACACGCACGTAACACCACAGTTTCTGTCCTCCCACCAGATGCTATTCAGTTTTCTGTGTAACTGGGTATATCCCTGTAACACAGGCCAAAAGCAAGCCAGCTTCTCTTTCTGCACCTACTGTGGCTTCTCGAAAGAGCGAACAAATCCTGCTGGCACCCAGTTTGTGTGGCAGACCTGGTCCCCTGATTCTGACTGTCTTGAAAGCGTAAGAGACTGCAGAAGAAAAACTTTGTCCCAATTCTGGCTTCGTCAAAACTGAGGTGAAGGCCTTCTGCGTGGGGAGCGATGGCTGGGAAATAGGACGCAGGAGTGTTATTAGCCGTAACTGTTGGGGATAGAGAGATCATCTGTATCTGCTTCTTAATAATTGTCACAGATCAAGCTCTGTGGTTTTTTCTTTATGGCTTTTAGAAGAATTATAATTTTATCTTTTATAAAAATGTTATATTGGTGAAGTGAAAGTGGAAATTTATGCAAAAATGGTTAGTAATGATTCAATCACAATTCATATTATTCATACGCATGCCATAATTGATGCTGATAAGAAAGCGGAAGCCTTTTGTTCAGTCCCTCAATGCCTAGAACAATGCAATCATGCATTTTATTTCAAACTTTGTAAATTATCTATTTTCTGAAATTGCAAATGATCCATTTCTAAACATAAGCATTCGTGTTGTAATCCCTTGATTTTATTTTAATGTGAACAATGCCATTCACTGGCTCCAAGCATATAACTAAAGATTTTAAATTTTAACAATGAATATATTCTATGTTTAATACTTACAAAGATATTCAATTATTTACAGTTATTTATTAAGTGGAGAACTAATTGAATGTCACTGCTAAGCAGTGTGTCCCTGGAATTTAAATAGAATTGTGAAGAATCCCAAGAGACTGTCACATAGCAAGGGAATAAGAGTATGAAAGTAATGGGTAATATAATCTAAAAAACAATACACTTCGGACTTTTGTCCAGAGAGCGACAGGCTACTGTAAACTGCCTTTTGCTTTAACTAAGTAAATTGCCTTCATTGCAGTACTGGCACAATTTAGACAGAAAGGGGCCAGTAACCCCTTCCTCTCTCCCACCTCTGTTTTTTCGCCAGCGTAATGGGGTTGGAACATTCTGCTGGGAAGTGAGAAGTGTAGGTGTGAACCATGCCAGGCTAGAGAAGGCATTAAACCAGGAATTAATCCCACATCCTCTGTATTCTGAACCTACAGCAGTATTTAAAGAGTAGGCATCTATTGTGTTTTGGTTGTGAAAGGAGGAAGCGAGGCACTTGAACAAGTTAGGGTGGATTTGGGGCTTTGAAACCCTATCTGACATAGGCACTGCCTTGCAGGCCATAAAAAAGATACCTAAGCTGCAAATGGAGAAGAATTTGAGGCACACCCTTCCCTTAGTGTTTCTCTTGGCTAGTTTCAACAGCTCCCCGCTCAGCCTTACTGTCTGCTCTGAATTCCTTTCCGAGGCATCCGATTCTCTCACAGGCAGAGACCTCAGGCATCTAACCCAATCCTGAGAGGCTCCGTCTGGATGCCAGGCATTTAGGATGAGAAGTAATGACCCTCAGTATTGCTAGACCCAAATCCCTTCGCACATTTAATGCCAAACACATGCTAATCTCCTGCGGCTGCAGAAAACATCCCCAGTCACTCAGTAATAAACTGGACACAAGCTGTAAGTGACACTGTGGAGAAGAAAAACAGGCAAGAGAGGTGTTAGCCCATCCATTAAAAATGGATATGGTGTTCAGTTAGATCATAATGTAGACTTTGTGGATGTGTAGTGCAGTGTTAAAGATCTAAAGAAAGTTACAGTAGTCATGCCTTAAAAAGGATGTGATGTATAGATTGCAAACCATGGGCTCTGATTGATGTGAAACAATTTTAGAGAATACTGCTTTCACAAAGAGACTCCAAGGGAGAGAAAAAAGAGAAGAATAAAGTCAGATTGCTGTATGGTCTTGATCCTCCCTTATAGACTCTTAACACTGAGCACTGAAAGTGCAATATTTGTATGAAGTGCTTCACCGTCAGGAAAAACAGAAGCAGTTGTAATTGAAATAGCACATGGTTTTACTGCCTGTTTTTATTTTGTTACAGAGTAAATTATGGCTGGTTATCATCGATTGTTTTTGCATTATTTACATTGTAAAATGTTATCACATTAATTAAATCCATACATGTATTTAAACCAGTTGCCATCATGTAGTTCACTTATACTGATACAGAGGTTCCTTATGCTTGTGTATTTTTTTACTTTAGAAAAGGAAGTAACTAGACTGCTACAGGTATCAGTAAAGCCCTGTAGTTATATGCTCACTAAGCCTTTCCCAAGTAGAAATGTCTTGGTACCAAAATAATGCACATGTGAGTAAATTAATTGCATGGGAAGAATTCTCAGGTATGACCCAGGCCAGACTCCTAGGCTTACACATGATGTCAGCAAACTTTCTCAAAAATGCCGAGCTCACATCCCGAGTTTTGAATACCAGTAATAGACCAACGGGTGCTGCCTGTGGCACAGAAGACGTAGCCAGGTGTCCCAGAGCTACTCATCTCAATATTTCACATGGTCCCATTCTTCCCTCAAGGCTGTGATCAGCCAGGCAGAACGCATGGGAGCGCAAGCGAGATCGGCCTTTGGGCTGCTCCCCCTTGTTTCGGTAGCTGCACTGAAATAACCCTCAGCCGTTCCCTTCATGTCGGTGTTCCAGCATAAAATGCTCTTTTGCACCTGGCTCTGTACCTGCAGTGTTTGGGAAACGTAATTATTTTGGCACTCAGTTCTTGCATGAACCTCTTTGTATATCCCTATTATTGCTGAGAAAACCAAACATTTTTGTCTCTTCCAGCTTAACAGTGTACCTGAGAACCAAATAAATACACAGGCTGAGTCTCCTTAGATTCCTATCTTCGAGTTATTACTGTGTTCAGTGAGTTTGTGGTTTGATATACTGATAGTTAAATGAAAAGATTACTGTCATTACTGGTAATTTACAGCTTCTGTGTTTGATCTCTCAAATGTTCTTTCAAAGATTAAACATGGTCTGTTAGTTGTACAATTACCTCAAACTTTTTAGGCTGCAAATTCAAAAAAGAGGAGCTGCTATTTTCCTTTAAACTCCTGTCTTTCCCTCCCAGCCTCTGATACTGTGAGATGTTACCTTCTACCCTTGTAAGGGTGTTACTGCAAATTCAGATAGCTGGAGGCATTTTAGAAGGTAATCTTACAGCTATGCTTTCTGTCTTTTATGAAGAGTAATAATTATCATATTTCTTGGATGTGTGTCTCAACCATCTCTCAGGCTGCCTGATGTGAATGGGAGCTCCACAGGCAAAATTAAAAAAGATTTCATTAGCAGGCCACGATCTTTAGCCATCTATTTTTGCAGAGAGCTAAACTGGCGGTGTGGTGTTTTGTTCACATGGACTAGGACTTCCTTTGAAAATATACTGCATGCCTAATTCTTTGGGTTTTAGCAAAAAGGTTTTTCATCGTACTATAAATTTAACAGCAAATGGTATAGTAAGTAATAAAAGGTGCACCAAAGTCTTATTTTGGCTTTTTTTAGTAACCTGTTCAAGTATTTACAGTGGTAACATTCAAAAAAATTAAAACAGTATTTTAAGAAACATTTTTATTTTTACATTATGAGAATGAATTACGACTTTCAGACATGTTTACAAACACTACTAGCTGAAACAAAACTGTTTTAAAAGCTCAGTTTATTGATAGTACAAGTAGCAATACTGGGCTTTGTGGCAGGGCTTGTTTGGGTTTTTTACAGCTAAGTTAACCAGGTGAATTCGTATAATAAAAATGGGAAACGTGTAGGTAGTATGTTAATTCAGCCGTGTCCACCTCAGCCCTATTCTGATACTCACGATGCAGAGTGCTTGCAGGGGTGTCTTTGTTTTAGTACCCTTTCGTTTTCTATGTTTTAGAGCATAGTCTGGTCTTCCAGTTACCCTTAATTCCAGGAAAGTTGCTTGTGGTCTGCCAGGTTACCAGCCCCATCTATAGAAACGACTGCCTGACAAGAGCCATTCAAAGGCTTCTAAAACCTTCTGGCTGCTGCCAAGCACGGCAGTTAGAGATGCAACGAGAGGAGGAGGAGGAGGAGGCGAAGCTGAGCCGGCTGTCCGGTCACCGGCCGAGGCCAACTTCCCCGCCACCACCACTGCCTGACCCCATGTTGTGTCGGGGGAAAGTCACAAGCACCAGATGAAAACTAACATCCATCCGTAGTTGCCAGGCAGCCGAGGTAGCTGTCCCAGAGCCATCGCCACTGGAAGACCATCCATCCAGGGGTCCCGGGGGCTGCAAGGGAAGCGTGACGTATGAAGGGTTTGCTGTCTGGAACTTGCCCCGAGTCCCTGAGCCATAGGACGAGCTGCTGTGTGAGGTCTAAGAAGAGCACACGTGTTGCGGAGGGAGTCAGCTAATTTCTTTCCAATTACCGAATGGCCCATGCGACCGTTCAGCAACAGCGCAAAATGTTACCTATTTCATTTTGTGGAAGTGGTCATTTATTGAAGTGTTAGAAACAATAAGATGGCAAACATCTGTTAGGCCTTCATGGAAAGACTTCACACCTTCATGTTTCGCTTGAGCTAGTATTTTTAAGAACTCTTAAAATAACAAAAATAAAATTAGTGTAGGGACAGTACTTAAAACAAGAGCCTCCACTCACTCGAGAGCACTGATTTGTAATGGCATAGGGAGGGATAGGGATGGAAAACACTGTTCAGATTCATGTTTAATCAGACTGAGTGCTTTTAATTAGCTGGAGGAGAAGATTGTGAATATTTCTATTTAAGTAAGTGTTACTGCTCAGAGAAATACTTTCATCATAAGAAAATGATCGGCTCACTTGGCATAAATGAAGAACTCATTATTGGGGTCTTTTAACATACGATGTCTTTTAACATTGCGTATTCGAAGTAATAACAAGGAAGATGAGGCACCTGATAACTTCAAGCTTTTTTCTTTCTCTTTCTGTATTTTTTTAAAGCTTGGGTAATAATTGAAGTATAATTAGAGAACTTCCCTAAGATCTGGATCTATTTAATTGATTTAAGCATGACTACACAGAAGATTCATTTCAGTTGTTGGTGTTTTTAAATCACATGAAGACAGTGTTCTTACTCTGTTATTTTTAAGCTGGTCATAAAAGAGTATTAGAAATGCAATCAACACAACATTGAAGTATCAATGTGGTATTGACATCATTAAAAATTAAAGTTGAGGATATTACTGAATTATGGTTCGACTTTCAATGAAATGATACTCTACTTTCTACAACAGTTCTGTTGCAAAATATTTTACAAATCTGCAAAGAATATGCAGCTAATGTCACTAGAGACCCTTTTTGTAAGTTCTCACCAGAGTCTGAGAAATAAAAGGTTTATCTAGGACCAAACATTTATTATCAAAATTGAATTTCAGGAAAAGTGAGTCTTTTCAAAATGAAGTATGAGATTATCCTGATGATGGTAGTATTTGTATTAAAAACAGTATTCTGTCAAAGTTGCATAGAAAGGAAAAATGTTAGGAGTGCTGTAATTGTAATGCTGGGTACCCCTTGTAGGAATATTTAGATTTTTACTTTTAGAATGTTTCCGTACTTCCCTGGACAAATTATTTTGTGTGGACCAAACCCACTTTTTTTTCCTAATTAAATCAGTTTTATGATCCCTTTTACTGCATTAATTTGAGTCAAATAAATCTTTTCCTAACATTATTTGGGGACTTAAAATACTGAGTTACCATATATTTTATGCTAAGTAAAAATGCGTATTACCAAAAGGGACATAAGCCAAGCACATGTGATGCTGTGGTGGTGACTGACCATGGGCAGAGTCTGTCCCATGGTAAATGCAATGTCGCTTACCTCTGTTTTATTCCAGGCCAAATTGTCTTGAGTAGCTTTGCATTTCCTACGTATGCACCGATAGCATCTGTGGGGAGTAACTTGTTAGCTTTCTGTCTGTACAAAGATTCTCTTCCGCACCAAAGATATAAAAGGATCCTCTGGCCAGTGGGGGTAAGGCTGAGGAAGTGGTTTCATGATGGATTTAAGCCTATTTAAATCCCTGGGGTCACTGAAAGAGGTTGTCCCTCCCTCTGCTTTATCCTTCAGTAATTCATTGCTGCCCCTCTCTGTGTCAGCACAGGGCTTGTCAGTTCAGGGAGCTGCTTCAGCTGAAAAAACCCCTTTTTTTTCCTGTGGTCAGATTAATTTTCAGTCCAGCTGCACAGCTGCCCGAGCACTGATGCCAGCACAAACAAGGGCGCTGGAGCACACAATCACGGACAACAGGGAGGGCAGGACTGCTGCTCTCAGTAGCAGTAAATAAGGTGATGTTACTCATGAAACTGCAGCCTGTGTGTGAGACAAAGTCTAAATCAAGATTACAGATGTATTTTTTCAAATCCTTGAACTTGTAGGTAATCCTCAGTGAGCACAACTGGGTAAAATTTGCCATTCATTGTTTTAAACTAAAAATATTTCTTCAATAAACCAGATGGTTTTGCTGGAAAAAAAAAAAAAAAATATATATATACTGATTTCTTCTGTTTTCTTTAAAAAATTAAGAGCTTTTTTTTTCCTGAAAGTTTATTAACTTGGTGTTATGGAAGCATTTCAGTTACTCATTCTTAAATATTTTCATAGGTGATTGGTCCGCCTCTTCTCTTCCCCTCATAAAGGAGCTTTTTATCTTCATTTTACAACTGGAAATGAGACATAATGAAATTAATTGACTCCTCTGCCCTGTCTGATGGCCTAGGAGCCTGTGACAGCCAGGAACTGAACCCACATCTCTCAGATTTCAATCCAGACCGGTACAAATACAGCCAGGGTTCCTAAAGCCAGAACATATCCTTTGAACAGATTACCCCCAGCTTTTTCCAGAAACTATCATCTAAACTTTTTGCAGCAAACTGGCCATGGTTCTCCCCACTGCTTTAGTTACAGCAGAGGTAGATGTTCCTCTGTTCAGCGTTGACCCCGGCAGTTTGTTAGGCAGCGGCACTCCTGGGCTCCAAACATGCTTCTCTTCGGTTTCCTTCACTTGGGGGAATTACGGTCTGTATTAGAAAAATTAATTAACGATTTGAGAGGAAATTTCAAATTTAGATGTTACCCACAGTGAGGAGAACAAAATTAACTCATTTAATGTCAGACCTTCTATTAATTATATAATTAGCCTCCTGGCACTTGAAAAGAATTTAATATGGATATACATTTTAGGTCCAGAAAATTGTGTAACCTTTTGCTGGGCAAAGTGGGGCCTTCTGCCTTTGTTTTTCATCCTCTCTTTCTGGGTAGCATGTGAGCTGCAAGGTGCAGTTTACTAGAGGCGAGAAGAACAGTCTGAGAGTATTGCAATTACAAAAGATTAAAGGGAAAAAGGGGCAACTGGGGAGATTAAAGAGTCACTCAGGCAGGACTTGTGTCTGTTCAGCCTAGTGAGAGAAAATAAATAATTCTGTTCTTTACTGCAGCGATGTCTCCCCTTCCTTCCTTGCTTCCTCCCTCCCTCCCTCCCTCCCTCCCTTTGGTTTCTCAGAGGAAAAAGGAGACTTGAGTTTTATAAGCCTTCAGCTGGGTAGGTGGCTGTGCAGTGTACACTGGGCAAAGACTCCCTCCTATGGACAAAATTATTTCTAAGTATATTTGGATCCCTGTGGTTGACAATCATCCCGTGCGTGTGCGGCCTGTAAAAAGAAGCACCTCTTGGGACTACCTTGAACATCATTAACAGAGATACAGTGAACTAGGTAGCACAGGTACACTTTGTTTCTTTAACTGATAGATGCCTATATTACATGCACGAAATTGATGTATATACCCCCCCGCCATTTACATGAATAGAACAGATGTGCTCGGTTGCCCATCTAGTACTGGTTTTAGTCATACAAATTGAGTGGCCACAATTGAGCTAATGCTGTCCGGAATTACACCCCTTTAACTCCATTTGAAGCCATGGGCTGTAAGACTCAACACTAGAATTTATTTCACTTTTACAGTATAGGAGTAGCTTGGCATATAGCATCAGGATATTATGTCTCTGAAACATGAATTGCTTTGGTCTATAACAAAGCATTTTTACTTTCTAAGACATTGTAGCAGGTTTTTTTATCTTAAACTACGCTACAGTTAAGAGTCTGAGAATACATGGGTATTTCTGTGAAGTGTTACAAAGCTTCTGCAGAATTCAAAACTGACCAGGCGTCCTCCTGGACACGGTCTGCAAGGCATGCTGCACTTACTGGGCTGGAGCAAACTCAAAAAGGGTTTCCTGTGTTGGGTGCCGCCATTTCCGGAGTCTGGCTTTGAAGGTCAGGATAACACACATGCATTTGGATTAGTAATTAAGCAGTTATTAAAGAGCTTTCTTGAATCATGACCTAATAGTCTAATTTGGGAAGTGCTGGGCAGCCACACCTTGGCCTCAAAGGTATTTGTGAGGTCTTCACATAAAAATGTCTAATATAGTTACTCAAAACCCCAGGCCTCTTAAATGAGAGATTGGTTTGGTAGTTTGAGCCTGAACTTGCTTGTTAATGGCAGCTCATATATTTGTCAACATTCTTGAAGCATATTTTTGGAAAGCTGAAAAATTTCCTTTAGCTAGTTGCTGTTGGTTTGATGGCAGCCAGCAATTCTGTAACATAAAAATGCATCTTCTGTCTGTCTTTGAGTTGTGCTCCATATTTTTGGAGGGAATTTTCCTCACCAGAATTTGCTGTTACCAATGGGGACATAGCAAAGTGTCATACAACTGTTCC
>JANHGO010000053.1:46954075-46995436 GCA_024606505.1 Aquila spilogaster | reverse complement strand
TCCTTCCTTCCTTCCTTCCTTCCTTCCTTCCTTCCTTCCTTCCTTCCTTCCTTCCTTCCTTCCTTCCTTTCCTTCTTCCTTCTTCCTTTCCTTCTTCCTTTCCTTCTTCCTTTCCTTCTTCCTTTCTTTCTTCCTTTTTCTTTTGATTTTCCCTTTTACTATATTCATTTGAGTCCAATGAAATATTTTTTCTGACACTTTTGGAGGACTTTAAATATCGGGCTATTGTGTATTTTTATTTTCTGTTAAGCAAAAATGCATATTACCAAAATGGCCGTAAGTGCAGCAAATACAATGCAACAGTGGCTGCTGACTGTGGCCAGAGTCTATCCAATATATTCACTGGCACTTAACTGTTTCATCCCAGGCCAAATTGTCTTGAATAGTTTTGTGTTTCCAATATTTGCACATCCATGAGAAGTAACTTGTTAGCCTTCTGTTTGTATGAAGGTGGTCTCCCCCACCAAAGATATAAACAGATCCTATGGCCAGTAGGTATAAGACTGAGGGAGTGGATTCATGATGGATTTAAGCCTATATAAATCCCTGGGGTCACTAAAGGAGGTTGTCCCTCCATATGCCTTATCCTTCAGCCATTCATTGCTGCCTCTCTCTGTCAGCACAGGGCTCATCAGTTCCGGGAGCTGCTTCAGCTGAAGTCTTTTTTTTTTTCTTTTTTTTTTTTTTTCTGATCAGATTACATTTCAGACCAGTGGCCCAGCTGCCCAAGTGCTGATGCCAGCACAAACAAGGGAGCTGGAGCACACAGCCATGAACAACCAGGAGTACAGGACTGCTGCTCTCAGTAACAGTAAATAAGGTTAAGTTACTCCTGAAACTGCAGCCCAAGTATGAGACAAAGCCAAGGTTTTAGAGTTAGTTTTTCAAATCCTTACACTTATCCTAAGTGAAAAGAATTGGGTGAGATTTGTTGTTTGCTTCTCTTTTTTTTTATCTTAACTGAAAATATTTTTTCCATAAACCAGGTAGTTTCACTGGAAAATATACATGTACTGATTTCTTTCCCATAATGAGTTAAGTTAATCCTCTGAGAATGTATTAACTTGGTGTTTGGAAAGGATTTCAGTTTTTCGTTGTAGAATATTTTCTCAGGTCTTTGTTCTGTCTTCTCCCCTCCCTTCTCCCTCAATAAGAAAAGAAGCTTCATGTCATTTTACAGCTGGAGAGATGAGACCTAATGGGATGACTTGGCTCTGGTGTCCTGTTTGATGACCCAGGAGCCTGTGAGAGTCAGGCACTGAATGCAGGTCCCTTGAATTTCAATCCAGACTGGTACAAATACAGCTAGGAACGGCAAAGCCAGACTATGTCCTTTGAAAAGGTTACCCCCAACTAAAGTGTTATGAGTGAAACTTCAGTAGAAGTCCATCTTTTTCCTCAAATCATCATATAAGCCTTTTACATCTATAGTTCTCCCCATTGCTATTGTTCCCACAGAGACAGATGGTGCTCTGTTTGGAGTTGACCACCAGAGTTTTTTATGCAGCGGTGTTCCTGGGCAGCATACCCACTTCCGGTCAGTTTCCCTGACATGGAAGAATTATGGTCGGTGTTAGAAAAATCAATTAGTAATTTGAGAGGAAAATTCAAATTTCAATATTATCCACAGTGAGGAGAATTAAATTAATTCATTTAATGTCAGTTTTTCCATTAATTACAGAATTAGCCTCCTGGCATCTGAGAATAATTTAGTATGGGTATACATTTAAGGTCCAGAAAACTCTTTGACCTTTTGCTGGCCCCAGTGGGGCCTTTGGCCTTTGGATTTGATCCTCTCCTTCTGGGTAGGATGTGAGCTGCAAGACAGAGCCTACTAGAGGCGAGAAGCACTGTCTGAGAGTATTGCAATTACAAGAGATTAAAAGGGAAAATGCAGCAACTGGGGGGATTAAGCAAGTCAGTCTGTCAGGGCTTGTGTCTATTCAGCCTAATGGGAGAAAATATAGAATCCTGCTCTTTATTGGAGAGTTGCCTCCTGTTTCTTTCTTTCTCTCTTTCTGTCTTCCTCTAGTTTCTCTGAGAATAAGGTAGACTTGTGTTTTCTAAGCCTTCAGCTGTGTCATGGATGTACAGCATACACCAGACAAAGCCTCCGTCCCATGGACAAAGTGATGCCTGAGTGTGTGGGGTCACTGTGGGTGACATGTGTGTCCTGCCAGACAAACTGGCTCTTGGACTGATGTTGAGTGTCATTAATGGAGATACAGGGATAGAGTTAACACAAGTTGACTTTGTACACGTAGTTGACAAGTACACCTGGAATTGTTTCTTTAACTCATGGATGCTTATCTTATATGCACAACACTGATGTATATAAAACCCCTACATTCGTGTGGGTAGAACGGACATGCATAGTTACCCACTGGAGCTGTTGTGCTTCATGCCAATTGAACGGCCACTTCTGAGCTCATGTTCTCCTAAATTACCTCTTCTTCACTCCATTTGAATGCACAGACAGTAAGATTCAACAGTAGAATTTATTTCACACTTACAGTATTGAAATAGCTTGACATATAGCATCAGGGTATTGTGCCTTTTAAGTACAAATTGCTTTGATCTTTAAAAAAAGCATTTTAATTTTCTAAGATGTCACAGTAGGGTTTTTTTTCTTACATTGCACCACATTTGGAGAATAAGAATATATGGATATTTCTCTGAAGTGTTACAGAGCTTCTACAGAATTCAAACCTGATCAGGTGCCCTCCTGAGCAGACCTTGTAATGCTTCATCTGCCGGACTGGAGTGAACTCAAGAAGTGTTTCCTGAGTTGGGTGCTGCTGTTTCTGGAGTTTGGCTTTGAAGATCAGAATAAAACATATGCATTTAGGTTAGTAATTAAGCTGTTATTAAAAAGCTTTCTTGAATCATGACCTAATAGTCTAATTTTGGAACTGCCGGGCAACCACACCTTAGCCTCAAAGGCATTTGCAAGGTCTTCACATAAAAATGTCGAACATATCATAGTTACTCAAAAGCCCAGGCCTCTTAAATGGGAGATACTTTAAGCCTGAACCTGCATCTTAAGTACAGCTTTTATATTTATGAACATTCTTGAAGCATGTTTGGGAAATGTGAAAATTTTCCTTTTGCTAGTTGCTGGTTTTTTTTGTAGCAGCCAGGAATTCTGTAACCAAAAACTGAGTCTTCTGCCTGTCCTTACTGTGGGCTTCATTTTCTAGGAGGGAGTTTCCTCATCAGAATTTGTTTATATCAATGATAATATAACAAAGTGTCGTACAACTGTTCCAGTTCAACTAGATTGGACTCACTTAATGCTATTAAGCTTTTGCCCATCATCTCTCAAGGAAAATACATCAACATCTTACTTTGCTCCAATGCAGAAGCTCATTGAATTATATGATGCATGGGTTTATTCCTAGAATTTCTAACATGTGAAATTTCTGTAGTGAAAATAAGTAGGACATGTACACTGCTGAGATAAAATACTTAGCAGAAGAGGTTTGAGTTTGAAATCAATTGAAGATACTTGTTTGGGTTGCTGGGTTTTTTTGGCTTGTATTAAACTGTCAGAAGCTTGAAAATACCATTTATTTTTCTGCTGTTTTTTTTTTCTTTTGCATTGCAGAAACCCTTCTCCCCTTTCAGCACTTCTCTCTAAAGGCATGTAAATTTGCACAGCTTTCCTATTTCCTCTTGTTGTCCACATTATCATCAGTTGTGACATCCTGTTCTAGGAAGATAAATGATTGAGCTATGCCCCCTCTGCTGGCAAACATGTTGTTGTGTCCAAATATACAAAATACGGCATTGTATTTGTGAAGAGTATAACTTTCATTGAAATGAGTGCAAAGCTCCTTCCAATTTTATTGAAAGCAAGACTGGGGCAAATAGTGCATGTTCTGAATCTCTAAGGGGAAAAAAATCTTAATCCCAGAGTATGTCTCAAACATGAAAGTGTTTACCAGGACCCTGAGCTGCCAGCTTGCATGTATTCAACAGGAATCATCTTCACCTATTGCTGACATAATCGGGCCTTACAAGAGAAATTTTGCAACTATTTTGTATCACCATAGCCCCTATATTTCATGTTCCAGTCTGTAACACAAGAAGAAGGGCTGGAGAACTTCTGCATAACAGAATACTTTCCCTTTTCGCATGCCTTTATTTTTCCCTCAGAGCCAGGCAGAAAGTCCTAGAAATTGCCCACTGGTGTAATAATCTCCAAAGCATGTCTGAACAAGTCTTCATCCCTATGGATAGAATCTGAGTCCACATTTCCATAGAACAAAGAAATGAGTTGAACTTAAGTGATCAAATGGGACATGATTACAGGATTCTCATATTCAGTGTTTCATTTCTTTGTGCTTTTATTGTTAGATACCCAATAGACTATGTATGAGCACACAAATCAGTTGGTATCAGCATGGGAAAAAAAAATTCAAACTCTTTCTAGAACATTCATATTTCAGGAGATGAATGTCCAAATAGCATGAAGGAAGTTCAGAGTATGATGACTTTTACATAGCAATTATCAATAGCATGAAACTGGTAGGATTTATAGTGTATTTCAGTGTCAAGTTCTTGGATGTTTGCTTTGATACACTTCATCATTTTGGAGATAAAATCAGAAATCTTATTTAAGCATAGTATAATTGGAATATATATAGCATAATTCCACAAGAGGATAGTGGTTTAAAAGCAGAACATATTTGAGAAGTCAAGTATTTGGCAGTGTTCCTTTCACAGAGTTAGAACTATGACACATACACAGAAAAATCATGAAACTGCTAAGTCAGCATTAATCAAATCTAACTGCATTTCCTGATTTGATATGGCTTTGTGGATATGTGACAAACTTGCTGTATTTCTAATACAAGGTTTCTGTGCTCTGAAGATCGAATGTTTCAAATATATTGCATTCCTCATAACATTGTATTTCATTTGCCAACTGGATATTTACTTTGACTTTGTATGTTACAAGAGAAAAATGACTGTGAGCTGTTTTTTGGCACATTACCATAGCGAACAAGTTCAGTGAGGAAGAAGCATGACCTGAGTCATTTCTTGCTCCACAGAGTTATTAAGTAAGGACAAGAAGATTGTATTTGTCAAGTCCTCTGTGTATGTGACAAATGCTGAATGCATTAAGTCAGCAAATAATGCACAACAAATAGGTAATTCTAGCTGGTGATGCATAGGTCATATGTATGCTTGTCAGCAAACAGAAACCATTGAAGAGGTAATGAGAAATCTTAAATAAGAAACAGGTGCATCTTCTCTTACAGCCTTTTATTTTTCCTTCAACGAATGACTGTCAGAGCATCTGCTTGGTGGCCGGTCCTGCTCATTCTAGAGGTTGCGCTGATGTAGTGAAGCCAATTGGCCTTTGCTAATACTTGTTGAAAGTCATCAGGATGCAGGAAACCAAGCGATCTCAAAATGAGTCTGAGGTTACATTTCTTCTGAAGAAGTCACACATACAGAAAATACAAAATTGTATTGATTCTGCAAACAACACATGCAAGAAGCTATCTTTCCAAAGCCACGGGCCTGACATATTTCCCTCACTATCAGTGTATGTGGATGCCATCTGATGTAGAACAGTACAGTTGTATTTCTCAAATGGCCAGTTTGGATGAGGGAGAGGTGCCAGTGCTTTGAACAGTACACTGAAATTTTTTAAAGGATTTTCTTCAATGTGCATATCTTTAAGAAAGTTAACGTAACTTTTTAAGACGGTAAATTCTATCTAGTCCAATCACACGATCCATGCATAGATCTTGACAACATGCATACTTAGGTAAGCATGAATGAACAGGATACTGCAAAATTATGTTTAGCCTAGTGAAGAAACACCTTTTTTCCAATTCACATACCTTCTGTCAGAAGTTATTCTTGATGAATGTGAAAATATACTACTGCCAGGACAAATTCACCCTTTCCCATATGTTTAAACATAGCATTCTCTTTAGATGCTTCTGTGCCAATACAGTGCTGTCTTATAAATTTTAGTGGTGTTTTCTGGATAGAAAACCATTTGGGAGGCTGAGTGAAACCTCCAGGCCGTAAACACATTTTCAAAAGATCATCTCCTCATAATGTTTTAATATGACTTTGCCAACAATTTTAGAAGTCTTCCCTCACTATACTTTAGTTTTGCTGTGTCCAGAACTACAAGAGCAATGATGATAGCATTCAGTGGTCACCATGTTCAGCTGTGTCAGGCAATTAGACCAGAATCAACATTGCACCCCTTTAACACACCTATGGTTTAAATGAGGCTTTTTTCCTCTTAACTTTGAGAAACTCAAATAACCCTCAAGATAGATGTATTTGGTTCTGTGGGAAACAGGATAAATGGTGCCAAGTATCTCCTGAGCTGAACAAATCAGTATGCAATCCATTTCTTCCCTTTTTATGAAGTTAGAAGAATCTTTTCTTTTGATTTCTGCAGATTTGCAAAGTGCAGACCCGAGGTGTTTGCTGAGACATAGATAAGTGAGTTACCTGATTTTGAGCAGCCATGCCTTTTTCCTCATCTTGTAGTGAAAAACTTTCCTTTCTAAATTTGAATAATATTTGGAGATGCAGAGATTTTACTTACCACTTTTAATTCCCCTCCATTCTGATACCTTGTCTAAAGAGAGAATGCCTTTCATAAAGTTTTCTCTAAGGGGAAAATGTCTTTTGCATTGAACGTGAGAGAAATTATTTTATTCTTGTTTTTGTGATAGTGTATGTGTACTCCATTACATCAGATGACGTACTGTTAATGTTGGTCTCGGTGCCCATACAGACTTTGGTGTAATTATCTTTAGACTTGTATTTACATTGTTACTCCACTGTGATTTTACATAATGCACTTTCATGATTTCAAAGGAGTATTTCCATAGTCTTTTGTTTTCCTAATAATCTTAGCATGCCAAAGTAGTAGCTTAAGTAAGCTAGTGCCACTCCACTGGAGTCAGTGAATTGCATCATGACAATGCTGGAACCATTACTGTGATTTATGAGAAGTTTTTTACATACTTGTGTATTAGAAGCAGGTTTTTTTTTGTTCTGCTGCAAGCAGCTCTACTAAGAATGCATAAACTCTTGAAAGAGAGTATATATTCTGATAAGAACACACTGGGGAGTGAGAAGAGGAGTAGGTGTTTATACTAGTGAAAATGAAATCCTGGAAATGTGTATATGCCCATAGAGTCTCATGTACTATGATTGTCCGATTTGTTTCTGAATATAGTGACAGTATATGTGATATGTACTGCTTTATTTAAATGAGAAGAGCAGAGTATATCCAAGCCCTTTTGAGAGATAAATTCAGAGATTTTTTTTTTTTCACTTGAGACTAGCAATGATGCTCACCTTTATCAACACAAGCGGTTTTCTGTGACAGTGGACTCTCACTTCTTATTGAGTTTTTCCTGGACCACGTTAAATTCACATAGAACTCTTTTCACTTTCCCTTGAAAAGACAGACACAGTGACATTTTGGCATTGTCATTCTGCCTAGCCTTTGAACCACTGTGTAGCCTACAAAATGATATGTAACCCCTTCTTTGTTGGCTGAATCTCTGGGCCGTGCCTTCCTGCAGAAGAAATGTGTAAGTGAAAATACCAGTTCTAAACATTCAGGTATCATCCTGATCATCAACAGGTATTCATCTTCTATTCAAAATAAGTTTCTTCCTTAATTTTGTGTGGAGTTATTTTTAATTCATATATCACCATCTGTTCTGAAGAAAAAAATGTTGTTTTTAAATATGTGTGAGTCTTTCATTTATTCTTTTGCTCCGGTTGCATTTATGTGGTTACAGCAGGCAAATGTGATCTCTGTGATAAAGGATACATTATTCCATACTCTGTTATTAAGAGAACATACTCTGCGCAACAGTTTTTATATCTCTAACATAGGGACAAAAAATCACAGAGCTGCTCCTGTGTGAGCATCCTCCTTTGTGAGATGTTATATTATTCATTAAGGGAAAATTGCCAATTAAAGCGTATTACAAATGGTTCCACTCTAAGTAATGTTTCTTCTACCCACTGACAGGGATTTGGGTCGCCCAGCTTAGAGTAAATAGATTCCTTATAATCGGTGAACATGGGCTGAAGTATTCTGCTCATTAGAGGTACCGCAGTCTGTTTTCTCATTTTTCTCTCCCTCCAGGATATACTGCAATGAGGCTGAACCTGCTTCTATAGCTAGAAGTCTATTACAGTGGCCAGCCACTTGCACACTGTAGCACTGCGGTGAAGCAGTTAGATCCTTTCACCCCATCTCTCAAACATGTTTCCCATGTGGTGTGGCAGATGTAGATGTTTGGCACAGAACGTCCTGTTTGTGAACTTCTGCCAAACAGATGAAACCTGTGTGACTTTCTTGCTGCACTGATAACAAGCCTTGTGCTCTCTGCCTGCTATGGGTACTAATCTCGTATTGCATAGCCACAGAAACCAATGACAAAACCCCCTGCAAATCCCACATGAAGGTCTGAGGACTTTTTCTGAAACATTCCATCCTTGGATAGCTGAGTTTATTCATTGCCCGACTGAACAAAATAGACCTTTCTCATTAGTGCCTCCTGGTAGTGTACCGATGAAAAGTAGTGCTATAAAATAATGTATTTCAGTTCCTGAAATTAGACTTGTCACTTTGCTGTCAAAACCAGCAAGCTGCAGCCGAGAAGCATAGGCTGTGAAAAGCTTGCGTCCTTAAGTAGTTTTATGGGCACAAAGCATTGCTGTTCGCATCGGTATGTGTTTTTGGTGCTAGGTCCTAACATTCTGTAAGACCTGATGGTAATTAATGACTCCTCTTTATAGTACTGTGAATATTTTCATTGGCGTCACCCAGGAGAAAGTATTTGCAGCAACATGCTATTAAGGTTTACCCACTGCAGAGCATTGCCTGCAGGCCATGTACGTGTGGCTGAGAGAGAGCTTCACAGCGTCATTCCCTAACTCCTGGAGGCCAGGTCTTCTCCTTGGCAGTGGTGGGGAGCCTAAGGGAAAGGGCTGGGTGTTGCTCTGAACCTTGCTCTTTTTTCTTCAGCATGTCTCTAAAAGTAATGCTATGGAATGAATGAAGAGCTCCCTGACCGTGGGATGTCAAAGTGTTTGAAAATCTGTTCAGCATGGAACACTGCTCCCCATTCCGAGGCTTCTGGTTGTGGTTCAGTCTCTGGTGAGGCAGACTGGCAAGAAATGTTCTAAAGAAGCAAAGTCTTTTGTTTGAAATAATACAAATAGTAATTTGGGATTTATATTTGTTTCTGGGATTTTTTTTTTTTTTGGATGTTTATTCTTAGATATCTGTGTAGCGTAACAGAAACTCTCCTGAAAAACAGTATTACCAGCCATGTAAATATCTTTTCTAAAATTTGGAAGTCATTTTAAATCCCAGAATGATAAATCAGTAGGGAACATTATAGTGAGTTCCACTGCAGCTGCCTGAGCACGCAGTAAGAGTTACAAGGCCACTTCTCCTCCCGATGTGATTTCAGGGGTAATAAGTTAAAGTGTCAGCTGAAGCCCCAAACCACTTGAATTTTATTTGATTCATTAGTAGTATATTAAACTGAGAAATGTATTTTGGTATTGAAATGTACACTGGATAGCTATAGCGAGTGTGCCAATGCCATATGTAAAGAATAACTGTAATGTTTTATAGCCCACAAATGAAAAATACTTGTGGCTATTGTAGAGAAACATGAAAAGGGATGAAAAAAGTCACAGCTTTCTTGGACAAGCGATATGCCAACACAGAAATTTTAATTATTACTGTTGCCTAAATTGGTATCCATACATCGAAATGTTATTTGTGGCGGTGTCATCTAACTTGCACTAAATCTGTCCCATCGTTTTTTGGAAATACATGAAAGTTCAGGCATAAAACCATTCATGCAGTGAGATGTAAAATTAGATAAATTCTCCAGTAGCAGTAGCTGTTGTTGCTGTTAATACTAATTCATCCTTAAAATATATATATATGTATTTCTAAACCACTGTTACTTCCTGCTGTTTATTCTGGTTTGTTTACCACAAAAACCTCTGGACAACGGCAGACAGATTTTGAAAGACGTGATGTATGTAATTTCTGTCTGTAAATTTTATGATTCTGTATTTAAATGAAGTATTTGCGGTCACATCCAAGGAGCTAGCTGGTCATCCACATTTGCGAACACCCCTCATTCACACAACCATATTTTTGAGAAAGACAAATTTAGTTCACCTACCAATTTACCTCAGTTTTCCGATTTTCATCAAAAAGAGTGTTTCTTTGCTCAGGACTTTTTAGGACGAAGTGGATGATGAGCAGGGTGGGTTTCTGAAAGGCTGTGGGATTTATAGGTGTTGTTTCTTTTTGGGTGCTTTCTTCAGTGGTGCTGCAGCAAGCCAAAGCACCGGTGTAGTTAAACTGGCAAGTTAAAAATAACACACACTACAGTAAATAAAAGAAGCCAGACTTGTTTTTCTTTTAGTATATTCATCTCATTTCCCATGCTACTCTGTGTAACTTTTCACCTCTACGGAGAAAATTTTGAAGTGTTGTGATTTTTTAAAACTTTGACAAGATTTGAGTCCCAAAGTCATCAATAATCACTACTATTGATGAGCTGAATAGAAACATAAAAATCTAAATGAAAATAGAAATATTATTTAAATAGAGAAAACTCACTTTCGGTACTGACTGCCCCCACACTGGTGGATGTCCTGCTTGGCAAATGCCTGCAGGCAGCCCCAGCCAGGGCTTGATGGGCAATGATATCATTGGGGAGCACATGTGGGGGCACCCCCATGCCCCATACCTTTCTGTGCCTCTTCCTTCGCTTCCCTGTGATCATTGAAAAATCAGATCTGTCCCTTAACTGTGGGCAAAAGTGCTAAAGCAGTACACTGCAGATTTCACAGCATGGTTACCTATTCTCACCTTTATCGCATTGGGACTGATCTGGCCTCAGATATTTGGAGACATGGCTATCCAAAGTGTTGGCTGGGATGATGTGTAAGAGAAACTGTCCATCCAGCTGCTTCATGAATGTATTGCTCTACATTAGCTTCACAATCAACAGACCTGGACATCTAATAGACCAGGAATCCTGTGCCAGCTTTAAGCCTTAAGGAGGACATGGAGTGTAACAGAAGGGAGATGCTGAAAAGGCTTTACAGATTTCGTGGATTATAGAATCACAGAATGGCTTAGATCGGAAGAGACCTTAAAGAGTTGTACCCCCCTCCCCAGCATTGGTCTGGGCTGCCATCCACCAGCTCAGCTACCCAGAGCCCCATCCAACCTGGCCTTGAGCACCTCCAGGGATGGGGCACCCATAGCTTCTCTGAGCAAACTGTTCCAGTGCCTCGCCACCCAGTTTCCTCATGCCTCTGCTTAGCACATTGGATTTTCCGCAGCTGCATTGCTTTGTTGTCTTTTGGGGAACTTTTTATTCTGAAGCTTTGGCGGTTTTCTTTTTATCATCTGAGAATACAGTTTTTGGATACATTTCCTAACGTGGTAAACTGAAAAATAATTTCAAGTAGATCAACATGAATTTGCATACAAAATTGCATACACAAGATTTCTTTCATGCGACTCACTACAGTGGGAGATTTTAAAACTGAAAGCACCACAGCCTGGTGCCTCAGCACGCCTGGTGAGGTCTTCAGCGGAGTGCCTGAAAGGAGCATGTAAACCACATTGGTGCTTTTAGGAGAAAGGAGGGAAGCACTAAACCTGATGCATCCCATCAGGGAAACGGTGCTTCATGTGCTGAACACTGCTGAGCTGGCTGTTTCCTTGTGTACAGCCTATCTTGAGGTAATTCAGCTTTGTGCAGAGCCTGTGGTATCTGCTACACAAGAGTGTCACTTGAAACCAGCCTTAGGAAATTCCTCTGCTCTGACATCCTCCTGTCATTTTTGCTACACTTCATAGGGACGTCTATTAGCGCGGGTGAGCGTGTTGAGGTAGGTGGGTGGCTGTTCTCAGAGCACAGCTCCAGCCCTGCATATGCTGTACATTTGGCTTTAAATATGGCATGGATGTGTTTTGAGGAAACTGCACTAACTTGATAGCGCTGCCTGGGGGAGAAAGAAATGCTTCCATGCAAAGATTGTCATGGGCTGTGATGCGATAGCTGGAAGTGGCTGGCCTTATTAAGTGAAGTTCCTGGAGGTGTTTGCATGTCTATGCAGCTGTAAAATAGCCTTTCTGCGGTCCTCTTTTTTCTCCCTCTTTCTCTCAGTTTGATGTTTCAAGCTGAATTATATATTGTTGTATGTGAGCTTCTGTCTAGAAGAAGATTAAGAGCAAGAACTAAATCCCATTTGTGTTACTCATGTGGTTAGCTCTGCTGCTTTTAGTGTGTCTACTTGAACAAATAAAATAAAAACTGATTTAATTCCAAATCCTTTTACTGACTGGCAGGGAAGTGTACTCATTGACCAAAATAATATCTTAGCTGAGTACTACATGCCGTCTCTAAATGATACACATTTTTTAGTCATTAAGTCACATTAAGCAGTACTAAGTTTTGCCCTCAGTATAAGTAGTCTCTTGCAGCCACATCTGTCTCTTCAGTATGCAGAGAACGTGAAGGGAAAATTGTGTTTTACACCATTATCTAAGAAATTGCGAAGCTATGAGAAACAGATTACTATTAATAAACAAAATTTTCTTCAAAAAGCTATGCGTACAGTTGTGAAGAAACATCTGCTCTCCCTTCCAGAATATACAATTGACAAGTACATTAATTTTAAAAAAGGATTATTTTGAAAGCATCGAAACCAGCAAAAGTGCAGAAACGTATGACAAGAATACACAGGCACGCTGTTGTAATTCGATATGATCTGACAGAGGAATACTTTTTCCTCTTAATACGGAAAGTGGTGTATTTAAGTCTTTCTCAGACAGCAAGATTTCTGCTAAATTGTCACTAACGGTGCAGGTAAACCATTGCTGATTTTGATCACATCCAAGTTATTTAAACAGGCTTTAAATATTCAAAGGCTTTAAATGTCTCCACCGTGCCTTTCCTCTGCATTAGAAAAAAACGAGATCTCTTTCTATTTAAATGATTGCACCCAGTGCAATGTTTGTGAACTGACCATTACAGGGAACTGTACAGTTGTGTTTCCACTTAAACTCATGAATCACTGGCAAAGACAGGCAGCTGTATGGCATGCTTTCTCATGGCATTCTCTATGCCTTCTCCGGGAGAATGCATGTGCAGCCAAAGAGCATTTCTTCCTCCATCCAAGCAGAACTGCCAGCAGCATTGCAATCAGCAGTGATATTCTTATGACCTGGGACATTTGTCCACTGAGAAATGGATTTCTTAAAAAACTGCTCATTAGACACAGACCACCAAAGAGCCTCTAAGCACACACAATTTGGACAGAAGCCAGAGACCACAAGGTGGACATTTCTGTAGCTCATAGCCATTTACTCCAGTCATAATTACCCTCCTGTGAATACCACAAAGAAGAGAAAACACCTTCTTCTGTGTAAATCCCTACTCTTTGCTAGTGAATAATCCCTTTCCTTCATTACCCTATGTTACACTCCTATGCAGTCCCTAAACTCCCTGCACTCTTTTCAGTGTCCCACCATTTTGTACACATTTTTAAGTTCATATTTTCTGTTTTGCTTGGTAAGTCTTTCTGAAAGCAGTAATTTGGATGGAGCCTGAGTGTAACAGGACATTGTACATCCTGTAATGTGGTTGTGGCATGTCACAATTAATCATTTATAGAAATGTATCCATGTTATTCTGAGTGAAGAGTTTAGTAATTGCAGTCATCTGCTGTTTCCTTTGAATATACAATAATTAAACAAGCACGATTAGGACAATGAAGATAAGCAACATGATAAACATGAGTAATGTAATTAGAGTGTTCACAGGTTAAGCTTCATGTCTTTTTCCAGTTGAAAATTTCAGAATGACTGGTTTTGTGTTGTGCAGTTCTTCTTGTGGTGCTAGTTTTGACTCAAAGACCATCTTTTGTCACTTACTGCAATGAATGCACACCACCAGTAATATTATGAACAAGTAAACAGTGATGAGAGACAGTATCACCAGCAGCTGAAGCAGGGAGGTGAGCTGGAACTGAAAATAGGAAAGAAAATAACAGTAGTGTAATTTTTGTCGTGCAAAAAACATCTGTGTGAATAAGGATTCCGAATTGTTGTTCCCAGGGAAATTATGAGGACGGCTGCTCTGAAAGTAATGCCACCTATCTTATTGTGTTGGCCCACAACCTCAGAGGCAGATGTTGGTGGTATGACAGTAGAGACTGAACCTTCCCAACAATATTCCGTTACATTCTGTTGCCATGGGACAGATGGCAGCAGAGGAGCAGTCTGACAAAATGGTGTCTGATGTGGAAGTGTGGATGAAACAAAGGTGTGTAACTGAATTCCTTCATGCGAAAAAGATGGCACTCATTGACATTCATTGACACTTGCCGAATGTTTATGGAGACCAAACAGTGGATGTAAGCACGGTGAGGCAGTGAGTGGTGCATTTCAGCAGTGGTGATGGCAACAGCAAGTCACATCCGCTGGTGTAGATTTTTATGAGTACATAATGAAGGCTCTTGTTCATGGCTGGTGAAAATGCATGGCTAATAGTAGTGACTATGTTGAAGAATAGTTTTTTGTAGCTGAGAGTTTGTTCCATCGAATAGTGTTATTGTGCTCTTTGTTGTAGTTTCCATGAAAATAAATGGGAGGCATTACTTTTGGAGCAGTCTATATATAGTGGCAATTTCAACTATTATTGGTATTATGTCTTGATATAGAAAATTTACATTGTGGTTATCAAAAATAAAAATAAAATAAAAACAGCTCCCTTATAGGTTAAGTTAAATTCTTCAGCGAGATGAGTTGATTACAGCTTACAGGCTAGAATGCTGTGTGTCCTGTACTAATAAGAAATGTTGATTATTCATTAGAGGAAGTATTACTTTTAGAGCAGATCATGTGTGACTGATCCCATGGACTCCAGCTGTATGACGAAAGCTGCTTTTGCAAACAGATCCCTGACTTCTGCTGAGTGTGTCCTACAGCTGGGAACCAGCTCCTGTAAGCCATACACTTTTCAGGACCAGGACTGCTTTCCATCCTAATGCTTTGGAATAAAATCAGGGATGAAACCAATGCATTAGGTCTTTCTAATCAGAAATCCTCATCCTGGGAGTGCAGTGAAGATCGGTATAGTGAGAAGAATGTTGACTCAGCCTCAGTTGTCCTAAATGAACTTACCTTTACTGAAAAACACATTAGGAAGCCTCTATTCTTACGGTGGAGGCCGTGGCACAAGCAGAATTCCTGGAACTACTGATAATTTTAACAAGTTTACACTGTAACTCCAGCTCTGACTTTGAGAGGATTTCCAGTAACATAAAAAGGTAAAGATTGGTCCAACGTAAGCTCCTCCATAACCTCAGGCTTGGAGATGCTCCCAAAATATTCTAGGAGAAAATTATCCTGATAGATGGAAAAATGAGAAATTCCCATCTATCTTATTTTCTGTTTATTTTGTCATGAATCCAGATAAGTCCTCCACCTCAGAGAAAGTGCACCTTAAAAAGCCTTGGTAATTCTGTAGTGAAGCAGAACAAGCGACCTTACCGGCACACAGTCTTGCTCCAACACTCCTCAGGAGCCTCCTAGATCCCCATGTATTTGGGCTGGTTGGTCAAGTGCTGGAAATTCCTCTGTCCTCACAGAAACTGCAGAGCAAACTGGCAGGGTTGTTTTTTTCTGCTAAGTCAGAATGTGGCCTGCAACGACGTCAACCAGGCTCAATGAAAAGTTGAGATATATTAAGGTTTTTTTCACCTTGGACCTGTGGCTGCTCTCCATTTTGAAATATGAGAATAATTTCAAATGAAGAACAAACGCTGCAAAAATGTGTCAGTTTGCCAACAGTTTCCAAGCGTGTTTTCTTCTGTTTACCAGAGATCTGGAGAAATAAGACAGCCTCTTAACTAAACTGACTAAATAAAAGGAATCTGCTTTTGAAGTTATATGGATTTCAGAATCAAATTTCCTTTTTCTGTGCCTGTTGGCTTTATAGGCTTGTTTACTCAGGAGGAAATGACTTGTTTTATAATGTGTTTAACATCATGTTAGTTAATCTATGCCATGATATAGAGCTGTTTCCTCGCATAAGCAAGCAATTCACATGTAAGCATGTGTGAATCTCTTACTAAAATGAGGGGAGTCTCTCTTTGAGCCTTTTGCTCTGTTTACAGGACAGGCGGAAGCGCAGCACTGCTGGCCACACAGCCAGGTGCTTGTGATCTCTCTGTGAAAACTAATTCATTTGATTTTTCTTCTCACTGCTTTCCCTCCTCAGTGTTCTGGGTGAGTTTTATAACCAGCTTATCTCTAGAAACTGAAGACTCTAGAGCTTAGAAAAAGGAAATCTCAGAATCAGACCACTTCACTGTAAAAAACCTACGCAATTACTCTTGTTGCATAAGGAACCAAAATTTCAAGGCTCCTATTCAGACAACTGCCTGTAGATGGAATTATTAAAGATGACAGGCTTGAGCAAATCAAACCTCTTTATAGGCTGTTTGATGAATTATTTCCAAGTGGAGGAAGCAGTGAGTAGTGGGTATACTGAACAAGCTTTCTGAGGAACAGTGGAAAACACTGATGTTTTGCTTGTAGTATTCATAATCCTCAGAATATGCACATGTATATATATTAGAAATCATCCTGGGTAAGTCATTCTCAGTTACTGAAATGGCTGACTACTGCGGAATATCTTTACACTAACATTACTTAAGATACTGTAAAGAGTGTTTTTGGATAAGATTAAAAAAAGACCGCTTACATATCCACCTTGAATTTCTCTTTGGTGGTGTTTGAAGAGATTTTGCTTCACTAGTTAAGCATACAGGATCATATTTAGTTTGTTTATTTAATTTTATAATTTAATGGCCAATAATAACGTGAAAAATTCAATATGCTGAACAAACAGTAGTCGACAATTCTGAAGTTTAAATAGACTGGAGGTAGCTGAAATAGAAAACTTGCCCAAAAGCATAATTTTACCTTGGTTTTATATGTTAAACAAAATGTAGAATGATTTTTGCTCTCATGTTGGACACTATAGTTAATGACCTCATTTTGAATGGATTTATTAACCACAGGTTGCTGTAAGTTATATCATTATATGGTACGGTTCTGGACACTACTAAATCCAGTCTCAGTTTCAAAGTTCCCCTATTATCTTGTCTCCTTGATCATTCAAAAAAAAAAAAAGGATTAATAGTCATAATAAATGGAGAGCTATTAAAAATCTCCTTTTCATTCTTATGCTTTAGGAAAGCTGATAAACCCATTCTAATGTCTGAATTCCTTTGCCATTCAAGCTTAAAATGTAAGGTCTTTGAGAAAACCAAGAATACTGGAAGTTGGACAGTTAAACAGTTTATGAAGTTTAACAAAAGTTGTTCAGAAAATCAGTTCACCTTCTATAGTTTAAAAAAAAAAGGAAATGGGAAAAAAAAGTGGAAGTGTCTTTATTCCACTGGCATTTGATACTGTAAGGGTGAGTTAAGATATATGAGCTATGGGTAGGCATTAAAGTATGTCTGATATGCTACTGCTTTGCCATTCATTTTGTAAATGTTGTAAAATACAGTGATATTCAAGATACAATTACTAGTTTTAATGTAACACAAAACTGAGGATGAATGATGGAGGTGCATTGTTTTCCATCATTTCTACTTGCTCTTGATCCCCACTATGTGCAGAGGAGACGTGGACCCACAGTGTGAGCTAGTAGGCACTGCTGTATGTCAGTGCACTCACCTTAGCCTCCAGTCTTCCACCCTAGAAGCTGAAAACCCAACTCAGCTCTTCACGTGAGGTCTCATGATTAGTTCTGCAGGGAAATCCCACAGTTCCTCATCAGAAAGTGAAGGACACTTTAGATGAAGTTTGGCAGATCCATCCATCCAAAAAAAAAAAACAATTGCATGTGTGAGCTTTTTCCATTTTTCATAATTTCCAGTGAAGAGTGGGAGTTTGGGATCGTTTTTATGTAAATGATCAAATCAACAAATCAAATGGATTTCTTATCCAAAGCCTTGAATATACTGTACATATAAATTACAAGTCTTTCCGGTCTGTTGGAGCTGGGCTGCTTTAGCCCTGTCTACCTCTCCTCCTCTATGCTGCCTCTAAGGTTTCCACAGAAACTAAAAGGGCAATGCAGTTCTAAAGAATGCTTTCTTCCACGCTGCACCCCTTAAATCTTCTGGCTGCTATGAGGTTTCTGTGCTATCTGTCCACACTCAGTCACTTCATCCCTTTAAATTAGATTTAGAATTTATAAATATATAATGCTTGATGGTGCCACCCCACCGCTTTGTGTCATGTTTGCTGTTTAACTTGGAAAAGATAGAATGCAAAATTACAGCTGGTGTGGGAACGGGAAATGTTATGAAATTAAAAAGTGGTTACGTTTTGGAAAATAAATTATCATACTGGGAAAGGAAAAAAACCTCAGGGAAAAGCAAATTGGGGGCTACAAGGAAATAATATCACCTGGTAAGCTGCAAGGTTGCAGGTCTTGTTAAAAGGTCCCAGGAATGTCTTTTCCTTTATTTGTAGTGGTTTTCATTCCTGGTTACTTGTGTTTTCCTCTTTACGTAAAATATGACTACAAGCCACTCCTGATATAATTTACTGTAGAGGCAAATCAGGCCAATAAATATTTTATTTAAACTATACCGTTCATTTCTATTGGCATGAAGGATCTGAAACTGCAGTTAATGATCTTACTTTGAAAGGAAGGAAAGAAAACATGGAAAAAGGGTGTTGAACCCATAGGTGTGTCATGGGAGGCAAATCATTGTTTCCGGTGCTGAACAAGGAAAGCCTTCTGTGAAAGGTTTTATGAAAGCTGAACGAAGTGGAGAGTACTTAACAAAATTGCCATTTTTAAAATCTCATTGTGAATACTCAGCACGCTGTGATCATACACTGTGTAATGGTGTTTGCAATGAATAAATTGCTGTAGATACTGTAATATAAATAACTGTTTTGTGCATTAAGAAGCAGTTCTCTTCGTGATGGTGTCTGTCTCAGGAACGCTCTGCAGACAGGACTTCAGAGAATAAAAACATTGCAGTACTCTCAGAATAATACCAGCCTGCAAAAGTTCTGGGATGCCTTTAATACTTTTTAGTGTTATTACTTAGAAGTGAATAATAAAGTGACATTTGCTTTGTTCTTAATCTACTTGTTATTTTTACTGTGGCCAAAACTCATGAATTTTAAACACAACACAGCTCCAGCAGGAGGGAACCTGTTTCAGGTTCCCTTAATAATTTTTAATGGCTCCAGTGGTGGGCAAGGAGAGAAGTTTGATCACAAGAAAAAAAAAATTGCCTCATAGTGACTTCAGGCACACTGAGCTGGTGTGCCACAGGTTTGCTGCAAGAAAGAAAGTGGCTGGAAGCCCCGAAGTTAAACCGAGTATTGCTTTTGGTGATAAATGTACCCCTAAGAAACATCCTGCTAAAGCTAGAGGAGGCTAACAGTGAGACAGTGCCATATTGTACGGAATTCAATTGCTCTCAGTAAGTACATGAAATAATATCTAGCGTTAACCCAGTAATGCATTGCTGCACCTTTGGCAGCTCATTGGGATCTGTTGTCTTAGGTGTCCTTCCAGATGCATTTACCATGAACATGTTGGTTCCAAAGTGTAGATGGAAATGGTAACTGACTTCAATAAAAAGCATTTGATGAAAGCAGGATATAACCGTTTTGAAGGGATCGTAGCATGAGTTAGAAAAATATCTTAATATCCTCCTTCTCTTAATGCTTCCCTCAAAGTGATATTTTTTCTTCTAAGTTTCTTAGGGAAAAATGGTCTTAATCACAAAACTGGAAGAACGAGGAGAGGATCTGAGCCAGGTTTTCAGTGAATTAGAGTGAATTTTCTCACTGTAGTAGAAGCTGAGTGGTAAAAGTGATTTGTCTAAAATCTCTTCCTGCTAAAGCCTCTCTCAGTGACTAGTGGCCCAGTTGCTTCACCTTCAGTTTCCATTAGGAGTAATTAAGTCTCATGAAAGACACATACCCCAAAATGATGCTTACCTCATTTAATTATTTTGATATACCAACATACTTAAATTCCCAGTAGCACAGCAGGATGACCATTGAAATCCAGTGAAATATTGGATATAGCACAGACCCAAGTTTCAGTGTTACACAAGTGCTACTCCAAAAATAATACCTCCTCTTTTATTATGTTGGCCCACAACATTAAAGATGGATGTTGGTGGTATGGCAGTAGAGGTTGAACCTTCCCATCAACATTCTGTTACATTCTGTTGCTGTGTGGCAGGTGGCAGCAGAGGGGCAGTCTGACCTGAAAGTGCATATGAAAGAAAGGTGTGTAACTGAATTCCTCCATGCAGAAAACGTGGCGCCTATTAACATTCATCAATGCTTGCTGAATGTTTATGGAAATCAGTGGATGTGAGCACAGTGAGGCGGTGGGTGGTGCATTTCAGCAGTGGCATGAAAGACAAGTCACATTCTGGATGACCATGCATAGCTATCACATAACAAAATGAGAGTGTCTCTTATCAACTTATCCACGTTAATTGGCTACTGGTGGTGACTATGTATGAAAAGTAGTGTTTTGTAGCTGACAATTTGCTCTATCACATAGTGTTACTGTACTCTTTGTTATAGTTTCTATGGAGATAAATAGGAGGTATTACTTTTGCAGGGACCTGTGTAGATTATGGAATGGCAAGCTTTTGTGCTACAGATGAGATCTAGTAAAAGTAAACAAGCCTTCAAAAGTATTTCTTCTTAGAGTAGTTTAGATCTTTTTGTCCTCAAATTTACTGCTGAAAATTCTCCAGCTTTGGTCTAGATTGAAACTAGTAAGAACCATGAGCACCTTCCAAAATGTGGATAATGATATATTTTGCACCACCTACATGAATAAATTGATATAAAAATAAATTATAAAAAAAGTATATACGAGTGTTCGGAGTCTCTTTAGAAGTCACACATTCTAAAGGTACAAATTTGGGGAAGGTTGGTTTCTTGATGAGGATTTAAGTCATGAATACTATAGCCAAAGTACAGTACTTCTCTCTAATACTGAAGGGGCTTATTTCTTTAATTGTTCTTTGATTTTACTGCTAGGAGACTAGCCTACTAATTTTATTCATAGCAGAGATGTTATTAACCATACAACTGTGCCCATTGCCACAGGCAGTCTCAGTGCTCGCTGCTTATCTCTTTGTTTTTGTTTTATAGAAATGTGCTCTCTTGGCTGCTGTGGCAACTGTTTATTGCATACATTTATAAAAGTACCTACTGATATCACTGGAGCACCTAGGTAGGCGGCTGTGACTCCTTTTCCTTCCCTACCCCACTGTTACTGCAGCACCTGCTCTGCTTGCTCTTCATTTTGTACGTCTCAGAAGAAAGGCAATGGAGAAAGAACAGAACAAAATGAGTAACTGCTGTACTGTAATAAAATTCCCCTGCACCATTTCCCATCCCCTCCTCCTTTCTGGAGAAAGACAAAAAAATAGCGGGATGTGTTGATGGCTGTGGATGAGAGAAGAAGAAAAGAGAGTGCTTATGGGGAAGGGGATCTGCATGAATCTGAAAGGAAGAAGCATCTTCCATGAAGATGGAACAATGATTTCTTATCGTGCAGAGAGCAGGGAGAGACATCACCCAGGGAGAAAGTAGAAAATACAGGAAAAATTGTCAGTAATGAGGGAAGAGGAGGGGGTGAAAACTCAAGAGGGAGTGGAAAATGGAGAGGAGAGGGAACTGGGAAGAGAGTAGATGACTGGTGCTGCTGACACTGCCAAAGAGACGGCAGGGGTAAAGGAGGGCTGAGGACCACAGCCACTCATGAGGGCATGATACCAGTGCTTCTCAATTCTACTGGTTTTGAATCTTGCTGCATAGGCCTGGGCTGGGTGTGCACGTGGGTCAGGTATTGATAGCTTCAGCATGCCTTCTGTTGATTTACTTCTTCCCAGGTTATCCAGCAGCCACAGAGCCCCGCTGCTGGTCACTTGGCCCAGGGACAGCCCTGAGCTGTGGTACAGACCAAAGCAACAGTTTTGCTTAGCACGACTTTCAAAACAGAGAGCAGGGCTATGTACTGGGATTGTTTTAATGAGGCTTCATCTGAGTTTCTCAGGAGATGTGTCTCACTGAGAGCTGAATCTGCAGTCTTCTGTTTTGTCACACTCATCCTCTTCTCCCACCAGCTGCACTTTTAAATTATTTTGCCAGTCTCCCAATACTTTTATATCTGCTTTGCCCTCAGGACAAGTAGCTTCTCAGAAGCATTCACTGAGGCAGCTAGAGGCAGGATCTACTCCAGCATGACTTTAGATGTGCAAGAAACAGGACTGCAAGAAATTGTGCTGTATGTCTTGTAAGTGGAGATGATTGTGTGGTGAGCTTCTCTCCTCAAAGGGAAATTGCTTAAATAGTAAAGCATTACATAGGGCTTTCTTCTGCTGCCATATGCTACCAAAGATAGTTGAAAGGATCTGTGTCCACCACGGACTCCACTTCATGCGGGGGAACCCCAGTTCTGAGGTTTGTTTCTGTGTGCTCTGTTCACATGCAGTTCACGTTAGACAAAGATGTATTACCATAGTGAATATAAAAGAAAGTGAGTTAGCGTAGACAGAGGTAGCATAACAGTCTTGTTCCACCCTCTTCCAGAGGATGAGGATAAAAATGAACTTAACCTCAGCCAGTCCAGAAGAACCATTCCAGTTCTGAGTACTGAGGAATGGGAAGGATTCTCAGCCATCCTGCTTTCCTGTTTTACTTGGCCTGATGGCCTCCCTCCACACACCATTCATGTGTCAGAACTAGGAAGACGACTGAAGTTACTTCTTTGTTTTGTGCAAAAGGCTTGCCTTTCCCTTGTGCAGAGGAAGACATTGGATTGGTCCTCATTTTCCACTTCACCAGAAACACAGCATGAGGCTATGCTACCTCATTATAGACATTGAGGAGGCATGCAATCCCTCATCAAGAAACTTAAGTTAGATTAGAAAATAATATTATTTTGACTAAGTTATTCCATATGACTACTTGATAAATATGTGGGATACCATTAGTTCTTTGACCTTCTGTATTTTCACTGTTTTGAATTATACTCTGGCAATGGAAAATCAGCTCCGATATAACGAAAAGTCAACAGTACTTTCCTAACTTCTCCAGATGAGCTTTCATCTGGTATGTCTCATAGGTGCTGTTGCCTACATACAGCCCTTCAACATCATTTTAAGTTGAATATTTTAGTATGTTCTAAATGCAAGGAAAGCCCAGGATTTTTGACTCGTACTGGACAAGCAGTTTTTAGCAGCACTACTTTCAAGTGACTGCCTGCCTAAAACATCTTGAGGGAATGGAAAACACTCAGAGCATTAAGTGTATTTAAAGCAAAATGAATTCAGTTATAACAGCGTTTAAAGTATTTTGAAACTAACTGCAACTGATGTGCATACATTTCATTTGCAAGTACATATGTTGGAAGCAGAGGCAGAACTGAAGAATACAGAGGGAGGCAAAGGAAAGTGAAATACAAAGGAGATGGTTTTATTGACTTCTTTCTCCTGAATATCACACACCCATGCTGCTGTCATGCCAAAAGGGGCTCTACGTCCAGCCACCCTCAGCCCGAGACACGTAAGACAGGCATTGTTCTGTGGGGAGTAATGACGGGGGAGCTGCTTTTTGATGAGCCATTGGTAACTTGGAGCCTCCAGGGTCTTCCTGCCCAGCTGCACCCCCTCAGCCCTCTGCCGATAGGAGATAACACTGGAAGCATTGGGAGTGCCATCTCCATTGATTCTACACCAGATTGGCAGCACCAGCATTTATATGCCCTGTCTGGGGTCAGCTCAGTTCAAGGCAGTCAGTCTGCCCTTTGCTGAGCAGGTGTACATCCGAATCTGTCCTTCCAAAGATGACAGGACTCCAGGCACTGAGCCGTTTAGTTTACTTTCTTTGAGATCTGTGGTTCAGTTGCCAGTAACACTAATAGAGTTGGAATATAAATCACAGTGAATGTAAACCATTTGGGCTTCAGCATGCTGGGCAAATATCCATGTAGAGAGAAGGGCAATTAAATCCTCTTGCATTATAAACCTTATAGAAAAAGGCTCTGGCTGAGGTCTTGCACATATGGGAATTTTCTCTGGTGAAGCCTGATGAGTCGTAGTGCTTGTTGCCAATAATATGGATAAATAAAAGGCTTAACAATTAGGAGAGAAAGGAAACAAAGATAATACACCTGTCAAACTTGTTGTATTATTAATGTGTGAGGGAAAAAACGTTATGCTTGTGCATGCTGTTGCCCTCAGTACCAGCTGTTGACTGCGCACATGAATCCGTATTTTACATGAGCTGAATGGCCTTGCTGCCAGCAAGCACTCCAACAGGCAACATCGATAACAGCAATCTACCCACGCTCCATACAATTCCAGCTATTCTTCAAATTAATAATAATGCTTAATAAAGCTTCATCTCTCATTTGCAAAGAAAACCTTCAATTAATGTTAATCAGCATCCTCAGAATGTGATCAGGCTGGGTTTGTAGCTGGACGTGCCGAAACAGTTCAACTGGCAGATGGAGCATTTTCTGACTATTTTAATTAATGAATGCTCATTTCAAATGTTAACACAATTAAATAAATAGGCAAAACAAATAAAAATAATATACATTATGAAACTGCCACTATCAGAGGAAGTTTTGAACAAAAAAGTGAGTCTTGCTCAAACCCAAGAGGAGCCCAGCCATCCTCTGCTGGCTACATGAGCTCTATTAAAGACAGGGCTTGCTTTTGTTACTTGCTTTTTTCAACTGTTTCTCGGGGATTGACATTTATATCACTTCCATTTTAACCTGCTGGCATCAACTGAGTCATTTCTTCTCCAAGCATTAGAACGTTTTTCTGCAGAAAATGAGAAAGGATTTCCTTCACGTATTATAGGCTTTTTTCATGTAGGATTTAGGCTGCCCCTGCTTCTTACCTCTTTCTATTTGAACTAATTGCCTGATTATTTTTTTTTAAGGCTTTACTTTCTGTGAACCTTGTATACCATAGCACTGATGTAGTCCCACATTCATTTGGGCTTATAAAGAGTTCAATTAGCCCCTTAATGCCTAGTTCAGTCACAATTAAACCTTCCCTGTTGACTCAGGATTGGTCTTTCTAAAGGCAGTGGAGATGTTTTTAATTATTCATTCTCTGGTTTGTTTCTTACAGCAGTCTCAGCTGTGCTTTATTATTCAAAGGTTAATGCAAACTGAGAACTGGGTAAATTAAATTTGTTTGGCAGCTAGCAACTTGATGTATTGCAGACACTGTGAAATATGGATGGGTGGGTGGATGGATGGATGGATGGATGGATGGATGGATGGATGGATGGATGGATGTAATGGGTGGCAAACAATCAACACTTTGCTACTGTGACATTTTAAAAGCCAGATTTTATCTTTAAAACAATTGTTAGTTGTGTTACTATGGCTGATAGCTAATTAATGTTCCATAATGTTATATTCTCTGTAACCCATTTCTGTTAAGAAAGCACATAGTTTAGAAAGCCAAGAAGCATTAACAGCTATTAGAGAAAATTGATGTAGGTACCATGACTAATGAACTATGCTGCACTAAGTCACTGCATTGTATGCAGGGAATCGTGCAGTCAGAAGTTTTAATGAAGGGAGCCCAAGGAATTTCAGGTGAAAGAGGTTTTTATTAACTTTCAGCGAACAAAATGAATAGTTGAGTAGTGAACATGACATGATGTCGTATAATAATTGTATGCCTTGGGTACACTGTGAGGCATGGAGCATAGCCAAGAGCTTTCATCTGTTCTGTGCACAGGGTTATTTCACTAACCCCTGCATACTGTGGAAATCTTTATTGCAAATATAACAAGAATCGTTTCACAAGAAATGCCTTAAGACAATACCACGTCACTTATTTGAAACATCTACCGACTCTGCATTCCTTTGAAAAGTATTAATCAGATATTCAGAAGTTCCCATCCCAACTGATTCTAATTAAAATTCATGTCCTGTTTCAATGACTTGTATCAGCAGGCTGTGAACCAAAAAGAAGTCTTCATATTCCTTAAGAGGCCACTCTGAGTAAAATACGTCTTTCTGTGGAGAAGCGTTATGTTGTGTGAAAGGTGGCTATGTTGGCTTTTGGAATAGTAATGCCCAAATACTTCAGTAGTTTTTCATTTGCTTTTTCCAAGCACTGACTCCGTAGATACGAAATTTTTCTTGTTTCATGTACAGAACTATTTCTCATACATTTTAAATATTGTTTCAGTGTTTTTAAGTGAGAACTTTGAATTAGCATAATCCAACAGTTGAACCTGCTTCTTGTTTATGATTTTTTAAGATAGCTTAACAATTGCCAACTAAAGCAGCTTTCTGTACTAGTGACAGGAGTCCTTAGGATAGTAACTCAGAAAGTGCAGCTGCAAGGTCATTTGTACCACGCTGTCTTTAGTACAGTATGTGCTGTATAATAATGTGTGTAATTACACTGCTACTGATGAGGTAGGAGGATGAGAAGGTAGATGAAAATAGCATGGCTTGTGAGGCAAGACAGTGACAAGGCATCTCAGCAAAGTCTCTGTATCCTTGTACAGTAAGTACTTCACATCTGTCCACTAAAATATTTGAGATAAGAACGTCGGGAATTTTTCTGTGCTTATTTGAATAATTTATAATGTGATTTTAATACTTTTTCCTGGCTGAATATATCACTTCACTGACAGAGCTCAGGACACCAGTAAGATGTGTCATCCAGGACTACTAAACGACTACAGCACTCAGTTTTCAACTGACAGTGTTGTTGCAAAGCCAGCGCTACTACTAGTAGAGTATAACTGATGCCGTATTTTCTTAATTGTATGTGGTTATTATGTTATTTTTTTGTTTTCTATTTTAGTGCTGGACCCAAAGGAGACAACATTTATGAATGGAGGTCAACTATACTGGGGCCTCCAGGGTCAGTATATGAAGGTGGAGTTTTCTTCCTTGACATTACCTTTTCACCGGACTATCCTTTTAAACCACCTAAGGTTAGTAGGAGGATATTAAAAGTCTGATAGGAGTCCTCTCCTTGTGATATTTTTAACGTCTATGTTGGTATACTGTTGTAGGATGAAATATAAAACTTTCAAGGCAATAATGAATATTTAAACTGAGTATTTCATGGAAAGATTTTAAATGATTGCCTAAAATTTGATTGCATGTCTCTGGTACAGTTGGATAGATATGGATTTATTTAGCAAATGGTTGTATAATTTCCAGCAGTTATTTGTTTGATTTGGATTTGTTACGAATGTGAAGGTAATTATATTTGAGTTGCATCCTTTGTAAGCAGCTGGAGAATCTTTCCAGTTGACCCATACCATTCACCAGGGGTCTGTGGCAGCCTGACAAAATATGCACCTTTTGTGCTACCCCATACAAATTATTTCTCCAGATGCAGAGTACACCACTCTTTGCAGAGGTTCAATTACTTTACACTGGCTTTCTGGAAGGCTGTGGAAATATGGCAGCAAAGACAAGAAATTGGATAGAAAGTCAAGAACTAACAGAAATCCTTAGAGATTTGTTTTCTAATGCTGTCAATAATGATGCTAACCACAAAATGTAAAACTCTTCCAATAAAATGAAGCTGGCAGATCATTACGATGACAGAGAAGGCTTAAAATTTCATACAGGAAATATCTAGTAGTTTTGAAGACCAGTAGTGTAAAATGTCATTGATAACCTATAGTAATAACCGTTGAGAGAGGGTGTCAAAATGGTTTTTTTTGGTTGATCACAGAACTATTGCAAACCACCAGCCTAATGCATCTGAAAAAAAAAAAAAGCAAATACACTCCTAAGATGCATCATTTGGCATTTCCTGTAGAGATAAGGAATTGCTGGCATCATACACAAGACACTTGTAAGACTTCATCTGGAAGACTGACTACAATTCTTAACACCTATGTTCACTGGCATAGAGAGAAACTTTAAGATTTACCCAGCGGGGCTGTTAATAGATTTAAATAAATTGATGGGTCTGTGTATTATGAAACAAAGTGAAAATAAGTTAGTTTTGCACCTTCCAAGTGTGGACAATGAGGTTTTGGAACAGATCCCCATAAGAGTTGTGGGAGCAAAAATGCTTCCCTGTTTTTGACATGTTTGTGAAAGGTTTGATACACCGTATTTGCCTATAGTAGATGGGATTGCACTGAAAGAGGGAGTAGTTGATACCTATTTGATTGCTGTAATATAGTGAAAGAGGAGCATTTGTAAACAGAATTTTAATGCAGTTTACATTATTATCAGAAAAAAAAAAAACCTTTTAAAAAATGAGTGAGAGTTGAGTTCAAAATACTTGTCATTCTGTAAACTGCACTTTCCCAATCAGTGTCCTAAAGATGGGACAAAACCACATGCCGTAGCAGATAGAGATGACCTAACTTTGTTTCCCATTTGTAGTGTTCCAGTTTAGGGAAACTTTGAGGTTACAAACAAATATTACAGGAGCTGTAATCTCTTCTGACCACCATTTTTCTGATTTAGGTAATTGTGATTATGCAATGAAGAAAAACATTGAAACTTTATAATTGCAAGCTTCTGTCAGTCAATAAAGCATGAGCACACTGAGCTCAGGCAATGCTCTCTTCTTCTTGCTTTCCTTCTATTTATTTATTTCGTGTATTTACTTAGTGGGTATTGGCATATCCACTGAATGTTTTTTTTGAGAATAAAATAGAGCATGAAGTTCTCACAGTGATCCAAAAATGATATGTGAAGAACTAAATCTGAAAAGCAAGTTGCAGGGTTATATTTTCTCCATCTTTTTGTTCTATCTGTTGAATTTTAGGCAATGTATCCTTTTAAACAACAACATCCTTTTAAAATAGAATGTAATAGTCCAGTTTGCCATTTCCCCATGAGACAAAGACTTTTTCAGTCCACCCTCAGTTGTGTTTGGCAAGCGTATTATTTTCAGACGCGAATAATGCAGCTGTGCATTGCTTATTAATGAAATATCAAGCAAAGTGGTGATTCTTACCCTGCTTTTTAAGACATTTTTTGTCTGTCTTTATCTTGAAGCCAATTGTCATTGTAAGAAATGTGTGCATATAAATCATATTAAAATGTACTGCTTGGTAAAAGACAAGATAGCTGATGATGCCATCTTGTATTACTAGAAGGGCAGTATTTATGGTGAGGGAAATTGTTATCTATAAGAAAGTAATGAGTACATGTGCACAGGGGACTATAGTGTCAGATAGAACTAATATTTCACTAGTGTATTTTGTACACATGGATTCTTATTCTATTCACTTGAGCCACTGTCATAAATAAACCCTATTTTCAGTCCCTCTGTAGGAAATCTTAAACTGTTGCTACTTCATTACACATTTTTTTCAGATCCTGCGAAATTGATTCACAGGTTAAATAGTCTGAGAAGTCCCTTGAATAAAGCAGTGTGGAAAAATGACTGCTGGTCATAAGGTACCTGCTGCCAGTCAATATAGTTGAGAAACGGTATTTAAATATGTTCTCGAAACACTTATTTCTAGCTAAATAAAAGTACTGGGTATGTGGAACATAACATATGGCATCACAGTACAGTGCTATCTGTGTCACTGTGTGCTGGCAACTCTTCTACTTCACCACGAGATTTGTGATATTTGAGGCTGTTTTTAAAATCATTGTCCTTAAGGTTATGTGAGTAAATAGTCTTAGAATTTTTTTAAGTATATCACACTCTTCATGGCTCTAAAAAGTTTAAAAAAAAAAAAGAAAGAAAACTAGAGAGAAAATACATAACTGTGGAACATACTGAGGAGGACGTAAGATGTATCCCTAACTGTTGGCAAGGTTACCTCCATGTCAGTATGTGGCAGAAAGAGTTTAATTCACATTTCTTGCTATGATTAAATTCATACATTCCTCCCGAGATTTCTGTGGGCCACTTTCATCCCTCTTTTACCATGAACTAAGGAAACATTTAAATGAGTACTGTCAAAACTGATCTACTAAAAATGTGACCACAGAAGACCAGGGAAGAAACAGAAACTGTATTTCCCAGATGTGATTACTTGACCCAGCTTGAGGTTCCAAAGGCAAATGCCTATGTCACATAGTTATTGTTATTAAAGGGCCTAATCCAAAGTGTATTAAAACCTGCAGAAAGATTTCTACAAGGCCTTTTCCAAATCTATTTTGAGATGTTGAATACTCTTATCATGCATGTGCATTTTGCAAATGCATGTTGGGAAGTGAAAAATAATTTTTAAATTAAGAATAATATGTTGAAAGTAAATTCTGGATTAATTTACTTTATTTATTATTATTATTATTTTTAAAATCATGTAGCCATTTTTTTGTTTTGTATTACACAAAAATCTTCATATTTTCTAGAGGATTCAACTTCCTTCCATAAAAACAGTTGATTCTTATTCTGATCATTGGGCGCCCTGCTTTATATTGGTAAACATGAATTAAAACTAAAAATCTGAGAGTGCATTTGCACATGAAGAAAAGATGCTTCGACCTGTTTTTAGAGAATGAGAAGAATGTACAAAGTCATTTTTATTTGTTCTTCTAGATAGCTAACCTGCTTTCTTTGGTTTTTACGCCTTTATCTCTATCCTTGCACTATGTGCCTCATTTTATGTTCGTGATTTTGTACACCCAAACATCACTGCCACCAGGCTTCCCTTCAGTCTTTCTCCTACAGGTCAGTTTTCCTTCTGTCTGCCTTTGTGGTGACACCTGTTATGTCGGTGTCTCTCTAAAGCTGAGCCATAATGATAATATCAAAGTAAGTTGTTTTTTCAACAAAGTAGAAGATACCACGTGGTAGGTCAGAGCATAATTTGCTCTCATTATTTTCATTTTCCCCCTTTGTAGCCAGTCTATTTCAGTCTTTCAACTTTGTATCATGCCTTGAAGTCAGACTCCCATCATTCTGAGCCAAAGTTCAGTGACCCTTCAGCTCTGTTTGCCTTGAAGACCCATGGCATTTTGCTTCATTTTGCCATCCCAGACTAACTTCGATTTCTCTGTGTAACCAGAGAACAAGATTTTTAGAAGAGCTCATCTGAGAACGGACGAATTAGCTTTGGCTTTCTGGGATGCCCTATTCAATTAAAAATCCTGGCTGGCCTCTACTGCAAGGAAGCTTCAGTAACTCCATGGAAATAAGTTGAGCATCCCTTGGCTGAGTAAGCCAAGAAGCGGGCAACCTGCAGAACCACCCTGTCTTTACAGCAGTGCCCCAAGTCTCGCATTGGGTTTGCAAAATGCTGGACAAGAGGAAGTAATAGATATGTACGTGATCTCTGCCAAAGGCCAAATGCTAGTGGGACCTCAGTCTTGATCATAAGGCGAGGAGACTTCACTTTAGTCCCAAAATGAGATGTCTGCCTCATAGTGCAACGAGTTCTAGAATCAAGAAAGCAGAGGCCTGTTCAGAGCAGCCACTTAAAGAAATGAAGAAAAGTGCTTAGATGGCCTGCCAAAGAAATAACCTTGCATTCCTCCAATGCCTTAATGACCCCTCAGCCCTTAGTAAAAATATCTTTGAGGATTATTTTTCCTCCTATCTTCCTTTCCTCCTTAATGGATTCAGACAGTTCTCTCCTTGACTTTTACAGAGGAAAGCTCTCTCTCTTGTTCCATCTCCCTCTCTGGGGTTTTGGATGGGATATACAGCATGCTTAGATAGGTGGATGTGTATCTGTGGCTGCATGTAGGCCTCTCTGAAAGTAATGCCTCCCATTTATTTTCATGGAAACTACAACAGATACAAAGAGCACAACAGCACTATCATAGAACAAATTCTCAGGTACAAAATACTCGTTTTCAGCATAGTTGCCATCATTAGCCATGCATTTTCACCAGCCACGAACAAGAGCCTTCGTTATGTGCTTATAAAAATCTGCACCAGCAGAGATGGTCCACTGTCACTGTCAGCACTGCTGAAACACACCACCCACCACCTTACTGTGCTCACATCCACTGTTTAGTCTCCAGAAATTTTCTGCAAGTGTCAAAGAATGTCAGTGGGTGCCATTTTTTCTACATGGAGGAATTCAGTTACACGTCTTTGCTTCGTCCACACTTTCACGTCAGACACCATTTTTTCAGACTGCCCCTCTGCTGCCATCTGTCACATCTGTCACTGCCATACCAACAACATCCTCCTCTGACATTGTGGGCCAACATAATAAAAGAGGAGGCATTACTTTTGGAGCAGGCCTCATAAAACATTAAAACAGAATCACGGAGTCATTAAGGTTGGTAAAGACCTCTAATATCGTCTAGTCCAATGCATCAACCCATCACTTCCATGCCCACTGAACCATGTCCCTAAGTGCCACATATACACAATTCTTGAACACTTCCAGGGACAGTGAGTCTACCACTTCCCTGGGCAGCCTGTTCCAATGTCTCTCTGCTTTCTCTAAGAACCTGAACCTCCCCTGGTGGAACTTGAGGTCATTACTTCTCACCCTTTTGCTGTTACCGATCCTCACCTCATCACAACCTCCTTTCAGGTAGCTGTAGAGGGCAATAAAGTCTCACTTGAGCCTTCTCTTCTTCAGACTGAGCAATCCCAGTTCCCTAAGCCACTCCCCATAAGACTTGTGCTCCAATCCCCTCACCAGTTTTGTTGCCCTTCTCTGAACACACTCCACGGCCTCAATGTCTTTCTTGTGAGGGGCTCAAAGCTGAACACAGTACTCAAGGTGCAGCCTCACCAGTGCTGAGTTCAAAGGAACAATCACCTCCGTGCTCCTGCTGACTGCACTATTTCTGATACATGCCAGGATGCCATTGGCCTTCTTGGCCACCTGAGCATCCTGCTGGCTCACATTCACCCTGCTGTCAACTAACACCCCAGAACCTTTTCCTCCATGCAGCTTTCCATCCACTCTGCCTCAAGCCTGTAGCAGTACAAGCGGTTTTTGTGACCAAAGCGCAGGACTTGGCACTTGTTAAAGCTCATACAGTTGAAGCCGATTAGATATAAGTATACAAACTTTTTTATCTGAAGTCTTGTACAGTGTAGCCATTATGGTAAATTAACAATGCAACATTATGTGGGCTAGAATTGCTGAAGGAAGGGTGATAATTCTGTCATCCTGCATACTGTCCTGCCAGACCAGGAAATCTTTGCTTAGACTTTCATACAGGTGTTTGCAGAACAACGAGCACTCCACAAGAGCACGCTCCCTGCAGGAGTTGTCACTGTAGTGGTGTCTGCATTTACATCAAGAATAATCTTCGTTAATAACTTCTACACAGATATTTGACTGTGTTCAGTCTATTACAGTGTCAATTCAATTTATCTGTAGCTGATACAATATGGATATATCTATCATTATCCTAGTACTCTGCTAGCTTTATTTTTTAATTTGAGTGATTTATAAAATCTCTTAATCCCAACTCTACAATTAATCTTGCTAGGGACTTTAATCTCAGTTGACTGAAAAATGGTTCACAGGACTTGAAAGCTGCAATATGCTAAATCACCTCTAAATCAAAATTAAAATAACAGAAAACTCCATTTCCTCCCTGTAAATCTCATATGTCTATCAAATGACTGAAAAATTGTTCTCAGCATTTGAAAGCTTATCTGTTTTAAATTAACTGTGAGACTGCACAGGGAGTCTTTTTCCTTTGTAAATGTAATATACAGTGTGTGTAGAGTCTGGTCTTAATGGCAATATTAAACATCTCTTTAGTTTGTTATATGTAATTGCCATATAACACTAATCTGTATGCACAAAATATCATTATTGGGAATCCTTCTGCTGTGGTACAATCTTTGTACCTATTTCATAAATTCAGTGTCATGTACGACGGGCACTTCCTTTTATTCTCAGCTTTACTTTATCACACTTAGCATATAAGTGATTGGCTGTTAAGGACATTTTTGCCTGCTTGCAAGAGTAGATTAGAAAAAAATAAGCATTCCTTGACATTGCTAGCCTAAATTGCCCAAACAAAGCTTACAAGGCAGACCCATACTTTCACTTACATTTGTCTCCATTAACCCACTTTACATGTGAGCCTCCCAAATTCACAGTCACCTTAAATCCAGGCTGTCTGATCACCACCATGTACCATATCTGTGGCTCTGCTGTAGGCAGGGCTTCAGTCCGCCTTCTCTTGCCCTCCCCATGACATGACCAGCCTTCCAATGCAACAGCGTTATGTCACTGTTAACCCTGACACCACATGCCTCATCACCACTTGCTGGGATGCTGGGATGCTGTGTGTCTATGGGCAATGCTGCACCTATAGGGCAGTACACAGTGTTCTGCTCAGTGTGGGTTAACCCAGGTGACTCCTTCAGAAACTGCAGTGCGTCCCCAGATGACAGCATCATGGAGACATGGAGGACAGAAACACTTAAGGCAGAAGATGGGATCCACAACTATATTTTATTACCAGTAAATGCAAAAGACATTTGATAGTACAAGTCCATGTAAATCTTTGAGATTTCCTTTGAATTCAGATATCTGAGAATTCTTCCACTATCTGCCAAGTTGAATTGTCATTTCTTCTAATGAACAGACTTCTTTTTCACTCTTTAAGGTATTAATTTACATCAATGATTTGTACTTACTTGTTTAGTCTTGATTAAAATGTCTCTAACCAACAAAGATCTTCCTTCTTTCTGGAAGCTGGTGGCCCTGCCTGTGGCAGGGAGGTTGGAACCTGATGATCCTTGGGGTCCCTTCCAATCCAAGCCATTCTATGCTTCTATGATTCTTTCCCTCCCCAGAGCTTAGGAGGTTCATAATTTCTTCGTATTTCCTACAAATGCTCAGTATACCAAGTACCTGCAAAGGCATTTTGTGTGGGCTGTCTTCTACCTCACAGCAATGGTTTGCATGTTGCCTGTCAAACTCACTTTCAAAACGGGACCTGTGATGGCTATTGGATGCTTTGGGAGCTACGTAATTCTGCCACATCACACACATTCTCACTACTGCATAAAATCTGCTTGTGAGCTAAAAGTACATCTTACATCAGCGTTCTTTCTTGTCCCTTTTTGTGCATAGAGGTGTGTATATAGATGTGAAAGGGAGTTTTATCTATATTATTACTACAGAAGAGGAACACACTGTAAAGGTGCAAAATCAAGTCAGTTCTGAGGGGAAGGATCACTTGGGTAACTCAGAGAGGAAGTGTGTGGGGGACAATGCAGTCTACATGTTTTATTCTATGAAAAGGAGGATTTGCTTTGTAAAATTTAAATGGGCGGTAAGTCCTTAATAGTGTTGCTGTCTATAAACAGACTTTATTACTGACTTTCCATATGTAGTTACTGAATATCACTGAATATTACTGAATAATCAGCAAATATTATACTGATTAAACTAAAATCATTTTAAAAAAACTCACGCTGACTTTGCCAGATAATGCTTTTGACACTTTGCATCTTACAGTATTGTTTCAATTCTGAACCTCTCTAACCTGGACACTTTTCCATTTCCTTTCTTTTCTCTCCTGCTGTTCTTTTGCTTTCAGAAAGCTGTACAGTTTAGGAAAAGTATTTACTTGCCCTCTTGGGTACATCAGAGATTATTTAAATCCCCCTTCATGTTTTCTGCTATTAAATCTGTGTGTAAACTGAGTATATTTCTATAGAGCACACATTTAGCATTGTTGTGCTTATTCATATTGATATTTTTTTCCTGAGACACTGTGAGTAGTTACTCAGCTTCATAATTACCATGAACATAATGAATAATTACTCACGTTGCATACTGTTTCATTTTCAACAATGCTAAAGATTCTCATATGAATACTATTACATGCCTTCTAAATCACGATCACTTCTTGCTATGTCTCACACAATGCATTTTGTTGCAGCAACCACAGAATAGTTTGCATGTCAGACTTTTCTGTAGGTCAAACAAAAGTAATTATGAGTTAATATTTCCTGCTAACGCTGATCACATATATTTCCCTTTGATGTATTAAACCGTGGTTATTTTTTTGCCAATTAAAGTTTTGTAAGAACTATCTGAAGTTCATCTCTTGGCATATATTTAAACCTCGCTCTTTAACAGTGAGCATCGTGTGGTCAGTCATTTATTATGCACTGATGTGATAATCCATTAAGTATCTCAACAATTGCTTGTGTGCATGCTACTAATCTGTAGCTGCAAAACAGAGATGGATCATCCTGTCATAGAAAGGCAGCCTCAGTGCTGGGCATAGATAAAATGAAGTGCACTCTGTGAGAAATTTAAGGATGCTAATTAACACAAAGGTTATTACATGGATATTGTGTCACTCATAGCTGTAAATAACGTTCACTTAGGTTGCTTTGCAGTATTTTTCTAAAATGACTAAAGAGTGTAGGCCTGTTCTTGTTTTTTATTATTCTTGCTGTTTGAGCAGACAAATCTATTGCTCATAAACTCTGACAAACCGACATGAGAATTCTTACTCCCTCCTGAGCTCCATGAACATCATCATAAAGGGCATCGTATTTTTTAATATATATATAACCTTTTCTGTATGCAGTACAACTTCTTCCACTTCAGGTAGTGCCACTGCAGTTTTATTAAAACAGAACTCCTGGGGAATATTAGAGAAAGACAGAAGTTTCATCTCAAGAAGGACTGCAGGATTGCACCCTTGTAAGAAATGAAAGAGCTTGAAAGGAAATCTTGCAAAACTGCAGGAATGAGAGCCCTGGGATCTCAGTCCTGCTTCCAATGTTGGCCAAGCAAAAGAGTTTCGTTTCCATTTATTCTCCCATGGACTCTGAATCTTTCCCTGCTCGGTCGCCCAGCTTCAGTGGGAAGAATGAAGAGCAGGGGATGGGAGTTGAACCTGAACAGGCTGAACAATGCAGTTCCTGAGTGTGTGTTGTAATTCATTGCTTGCTAATATGCAAAAATGGCGAGTCATTTCTTCATCTAGATACAATTTGGAAGAGAAATACAAATTCAGTGGGATCTGAAAGTGCACGAGGCGTGTGTATGGAATTGTCCCTTTCAGAGCTGCAGTGCTTTTTCATGCCTGCCTCTGAGCCTCACCGAAGGTTAAGCTGGTCACCCTCATGGCTGCAGATGACATGATAGCTTCTTGGGTTCAGACCTAACATATGAACATTAGGTGCAAAACTCAGATAGTGAGGGATTTTAAGACTAGATAATGTTGGAAAACCAGTGATCAAAATTACTCTGAGATCCGGGAGTAATTTGTCCTGCCTGCAATCAGTTGCCTCCAGTCACTCAGCTGTATTTCATTTTACTTTGCCCTTTCTCAGTGTTATAAACAGTCTTTCTGTCCTAAAAGTTGCACTCAGTGAAAAGCCAGTCGTAGCTTTACATGTACTTCTTTTCTCTGTAATCATTTTCTCTTCATCTTTTAAATAACCTCATTTTCTTCTTAGAGACTATAGAAAGGGATTTTTTTATTTGTATAATACTGTTTTACAATACTCAGAAGGTTTTGGCATTCACCAGTAGGTAAACAGATGAGTTTGTTGTTATTTACTTCCATAACAGAATATAAATTCCTTATCATTACCCTTCAAAAGCTTCTTTATAGTATTTACAATTTTCAGAAGATGGTTCTATTTTTCCTTATTTCCCATAATTCACATTTCTCTGACCTGAACTTTTATTCAAAAAAAATGAGATATCTTCTAAAAACTGCAGAACCGAAGAGAGTAAATCCATAGAGAGCACTTATCTTTCAAAAAAAGATAAATTACTCCTCTACCATTCAATTGTCTGAGAATAACTCCTACTATACACCCACACGCTCCCTTGAGTCTCTGAATGGGATTGTTTAGGTGTTTTCATTAGGGGATAAATGGAATTAGAATGCATCCTTTATAGGAACCATTTAAGTGGCATCAAAGGTTAAAATATGACCATATTAAAGAAAATGGAGCTAACCTGGAATGATGTTATCACTTGACTTCTCTCTACGTACATAACAGAGATGACCTTGCATAACTTTAAAATGTGTGTAAGGCAAACACAGCGTCCAGAAAGCTACATGTCAGCGTTTCCCATGTTAGATGCAATTTGAGGCAGTGTCTGGATGAGGAAAGCAATATGTCATCCCAGACATCCTGCATCTTACTTTTGCTTCTTTGGCATATGAAAACGGGATGGGGTTGCTCAGCTTGTCCTTTTCAACACATTTAGGATTGTGTAACTACCACCAGGCCAGAGCTTGCAAGGTGAAAGAAGATGGTAGTTTTCCTGCAGGCTTCCACAGCAGCTGAGGAGTTACACAAGGGAATCATCTCTTCATCTCACACCAACTCCAGCATCCCTCCACAAAACAGCCTCAGTGGGAAAGCAGGCAGAGGGCAGACATATCCCAGTTTGCCACAGGGCATGGAAATTTGTGGGCCAGTTCTGCCACTTGGATTTGCCTTTTCTGGGTTGTCTCTCCTCCATGGTCAAGGTGGCCTGGGCAACGCATGCCAGCACCAGCCATGGCAAGCTCTATTGCACCTGTGGGCAGCATCACCTCCCACCCTCCATCCACAGTTCCCGATGTGTTGTGGCCATCATTCATACAGTGTCTTTTGAGATTCTGAAAACTTCAATATTTTTTCTGCTGTTAAAATGCTGCTGTATATTTGTAAAGTCATTTTCAAGTGTAATGACATGTTTGGTGACAGGATGACCTGTTTATCAATGATAAGCAGCAATCCTTGTCATGTGAGTGAGTGCCTTCCTCAGTGTCGTGGGTTTAAGATGTAGTGAAAAAAAAATACAGTTCAAAGTATTTGCAAAGAATAGCCTTCCAACTACAGATGTATGTAATCCTGACTACATTTATCCACCAATAGCCTAAGATGGCAATGGAGTTGAACAGCTTACATAAGATAAGAACTACCTCCATTCATCTGAGTGGCTCTCTGAGTCCCGTCAAATTCACAGTGTTCCTTCTTGGCTGCTTCAAAAAGAATGTGTCCTACTATTTACAGGAAGTTCCTCCATACCAGCTTCCATTGTGGACACTTTTAACGTGCTCTTTCTGTAAGACAGTTTGCTGCTTCTGTGCATTTGTAGCACTCCTTATTCACAAAGCTTCTCTTTATAGATGAACATTTAATTTTATCACTGAATACTACTTGCTTGATCTGACAGAAGACTTTTTTTACTTCAAATGCTGGACATGCTTGGAGTTCTTGTGGGAGAAAAAATAGATTGGCAATAGTGTTTGGATGAGTTAATCTCATTGTGCCAGAAATACTTTACATTCTCATAAAGGTATTGGGAGTGAAGCACCTATTTGGGCTGGAAAAGAATAAGAGCAACCAGAAATGTACAGCAGAAAAAAAGGAAAGAACTTAGGAATTTGTAGGTTGACAAACTATTAAATTAGCTTATCAGTTGGCAGTACCTTAAGACATACCTGCATGTATAAACTGGTGAACTTGCTTTGCTGGGATCTTTGTCACAGGGATCATGACGGTGGTCCATGACACTGAGTTCCAGGAATGTTTTCCCAGATTTATGTGGAAAAGTACTTACAAGAAAAGGCATTTCTTCTTGAATGTAATGTTGTGATACCAGAAATCTACTACCTTTCTTTCCATTATTTTGTCAAAGCTGCTTGATTTAAACAGAAACAGAATTGCTCCATGTTAGTATGACTTTTTTCCTTATGAGATGTAGAAGAGCTACTATGTCTCCTTGATGGAGACCCCAAAATGCAATGGATTTTGTTCTCCCTTCCTGTTAATAGCCTCAGTACTCAGTTTGAACTGCAGAGCAGACTTTCATAGCTGAAATTCTTTCAAAATAAAAGGCCTATATCTTCCACTTGAAGGAAAAGCACATCATTCTAGGCTGAAAGAAGCAGTTACCTCCACAGTTTGATATATATAGGATCGTCTGGGATGGAATATAAAATGGGCACTGTGATGGTTTCACCCTGAAGGGCAGTTGAACTTCACCACAACTGTTCTCTCACTCCCTCTACTTGAAGGAAGAGGAAAAAATGAGATGAGAAAGGGCTCAAAGATTGAGATAAGGGCAGGGAGATTGCTCAACAATTACTGCCATGACCAAACTGTCTCAAGGAGATTAATGTAATCTATTGTCTATTACTAACAGATGAGAGCAGTGAGAACTAAAACCAGACTAAAAACACTTTCCCCTCTACCCTCTTCTACCTCTTCGCCCTGAGCACCGCAGAGGAACAGGAACTGCTGTCAGCCCATAACGCTTCATCTCTGCCACTCCTTCATGGTCACTCTGCCCCTGCTCCAAATGGTCCCTCACACAGGATGCTGTCCTCACTGAAGTGATCCCACGTGGGCTTCCCACAGGCTGCAGCTCTCCAAGCACTGCTCCAACATGGCTCTGTAAAATGGGACCCACCCTTCAGGACAGCACTGGGTCCTCCCCATGGACGGCAGCTTCCCTAGCCCTCCTGCCCACTCACGGCTCAGCTCTGGCAGCAGCGGGTCCCTGTTGGAGCAGCTGGAGCTGGCCCTGCTCTGACGTGGGGCAATGCTGGTCTCTGCTCACAGAGGCCTCCCTGCAGCCCCCCCCAATACCAAAACCTTGCCATATAAGCCCGACATAGATACGGAAATTCTAAAAATAAAGCATGCCAAAAAAAAAATGAGGGTATTTTTAAGCAATTGTACAGATTCAGCTGTGACTTAACTTTTGGAAATGAAGCCACTCTACTTGAGCAGACTCTCTCAAAGACATTCGTTTTAGTTTTTTCCAAGCAGTCAGTCATGTGATTTCTCCACTTTTTTTCTCAGCTCAATCTATTGAGTCAAATGATGAACAGATGAAAGTAGTGGAGGAGTCTGTCTTCTTCTGCCTCCCATCAAAGTGCAAGGCAATGCAGGGCCAAGTTTTAGTGCTGTCTAGCTCAGTGGCTAAAATAGCCTTTTTATTACCATGCAGAATAACAAGATCAGTGAGAGGAAAGATCAGGTAAGAGGAAACTTGTCCCATTCTTACTTTAAAGTAACCATTTCAACAAGTGAAAGAGGCAGATTATATTTTCTGATGAATACCCATGTATTGTCCAGTCTTTAATTAATTGACGGTAGCAGAATACTGACATTTCAACCACAAAATCATAATGGTCTTTTGTGCAGTTTTTTTATTGCTTAATAACCGCATAATTATTGGCTTGTACACTACTGCACTTAGATGCCACGCTGTCTTTTCTAGGTAACATTCCGGACAAGGATCTATCACTGTAACATTAACAGCCAAGGCGTCATCTGCCTGGACATTTTAAAAGACAACTGGAG
>JANHGO010000053.1:46924807-46944921 GCA_024606505.1 Aquila spilogaster | reverse complement strand
CGCTTGAGTGACTGTTTTCCTGTTTTTCATTCCCAATGTATTAATGAAGAACCATCCTCTTCCCTCCTGGTCTTTATTTGCTGCACACTAACCAGATCCAGGGCTATTGGCCTCCTTCTGTAAGAGAGGTTTTCCGTTCCCCTGCTCGTCCTCGCAGCCCTCTCATGCCCCAGCATTGCACTGCAGTCATCCTTCCTGAACGTGCCTGACTCGTGTGGAGTTCATCAGGGCATGAGGTACAGCTAGACAGGCTAACCCGCTCATCATCACTGTCATAATTCATCACCGAAATATTTACTGCTCCCTGTTGGATGTCCCTATCTCACTGGCAGCCCTGCCAAAGGTTATTTCTTTCTTAGTCCTGTCATTTTCACTCTTTGTCTGCTTTACAACCCAATCTAGTGAAATGATGGGAAAAGGAAAAAAAGGAAGGAAGAGTGAAAGAAAGAAAAAGCTTTTTTTTTTTTTTTTTTTTTTTAGAAAAGGGCATTAACCTCTGGCAAAGGAAATGCACAAATAACTGACAGCAGTACCCACTTCACCTGGGTCAGCACTAGCCAGGTTAGTTGGTCTGACTCTGCTCTCAGACACTTCAGTGGCATGTTATATCAGCAGTGTAAAGCTGCTTGTCTGTTGTTGTCCTTTAAACCCACCAGAAAGTGTGAGACGGTTTGTTCAGTGTTACAGGTAAAGTTTGCTGTGAACGTAGTTTGAGATTGAAGTCTACATGTCCTCACAGTAAATATAAGAGACGTGTCCTCACAGTAAATATAAGAGTAAATGAGTTGGACAGAGACTGCTACAGTTGCTCAGCACGTCTGAAAAGTAGACTGCTTATGTTAAAAAACTTTGCAACCCATATTGTGGTTTTCAAATATAATGTACCTCAGTTAGAAGTATATGTGCTGGTGTTTCACAAGTACTGCCATGAATCATGTATTTACTAGATGGTTTCATACTTTGTTAACCCACATTAAGTAACGTGGCTCTGCATTTTAATGACTTACATTCATCTAAGCATAGATAAACAAAGTCAAACAAGATCCTAAGATTATGGGGATCTTTACTTGTCTCACTAAGGGACATGAGACCTGCTTTCAGGCTTTCTTTATATGAGTCATTCTTATGTTTTGCCTTTATCTTCCCCAGAAACTTTATTGTTTTCATCACAGAGTAGGTATAACTGGCAATTTTGGATAGCATACTATTGTTGTTTTTCTATTGCAATTACAAGTTATCCATGTGGTTTAGCATGATTTAGGTTTGCCTAAATTTCCTGCCAAAAAAGTATTAACACACTTACCTGCATGAGGGTGCTGGTATTTAGGAAACTTTAGAGATGGGATGCAGTTATTACACTATTTTTTTTCCTTTTTTTTTTTTTTATTTTGTCCTTGTTATTTTCCTAAAGGTTTGTAAGGTTCTGTACTTTTACTGCTGAGAGTATAAAATCCCAGTTCTGTCATCCTTTGCAGAAAAGGATTCAATAGTGTAATTTAATGCATATCTTTGATTCTCAGTGGGATCTGAAACAGCACTTTGGAGAGTGACTTTTCAACATAAGCATAAAAGCTCTAAAAGCCTGAACGGTATTTGCCCTGCTACAAAGCTGCTAGAATTGCTGCTGTCTGTTTCCAGGCCCTTTGCAAAACAGCGGTAGGTGGGGAGACTTAAGTCAGACAACACGCGAGGGGAAGAACTGAATTAGCATGCTGTCTCGATTTCTCAGCCCGTTTCCCTTTCAGCCAGCAGTACACATTTTTGGAGAGAAGCTGGTGTCCTGCTGCAATGCCGCTGCCCCATCCCTTGGCAGGTTTGCCTTCAGCAGCCTTCCCCGACGCTCAGGGTTGGCATCGCTCTGGCTGGGGTGCGTACCCACATGCTTAGCAGGAGGCCCCAGGGTATGGGCGCAAGGGCAACATGGATAGATCTGGCGTTTAGAAAGTTTTGAGCGCCTCCACATTTTGAATTTGTGTTAGTATTTGGGAAATTTAAGCTTCGTCCAAATGCTTGTTTGTAGCAATTCCTTAATCTCTGCCAATTTGCGTAAGGTATTGACAGGTGAATCTAGATCAGCCAGTTAAGGAAGTCCCTTGCCATGCTGCCAGGAGCTCCTGCCCCCTGCAAAGCCCATGGAATTGCCTTCTGCACACCCCAGACAAAGGGAAGTAGCTTCCCTTGAACCCTCTCAGGAAAACCCATCTGCCACTGGGAGTTGGAGCGAGGCTGCCAGCCTTCAATGTGATGCCCACCGACACTCTCCATTCTCCTGACTCTGCTTTGGACTGATCATCTCTGGTACAGGGGCGTTAACATTCCAAATTGCCATGGCCACTTGCAAAGCGAGCATGTGTCGACACATTAGGTTCCACAGGAATAGCTCTGTTTTTTCAGCCGATAAGGTCCAGCCATACCAGCATGCATTTTAATACACTAATAGATGTCCACTGTATCAATGAAAAAGATCTATTTTCAGAATTACTGAGAGATTTGAAAGCACTAGCCTGTCCAAAAAAAAAAAGTTTAAAAATAAATCTAAGGCAGCTTAATAAAGGAAAATGTAATATAACTGTAAAAATAAAATCTGTTCCATGCTGGAGCGTTTGGCTCCAAGTGAGGATTTGGCTGACTTGTGGTCACAGCTCTGCTGTTTGGCTTCCATGTTCAAACTTTAAAATAGCTACCCAGCCCTGGGTAATGAAGAACAGGTCCGTGCCCCTCGCCACTCAGCAGACTGGATGTATCTTTTTTTCTCTCTGTTCTTCTATACATCTCGATCTAACAGGAAGCGTGTATGATGTTTCTCCTCATCTGGTGCTTCTCCATAGCAGAGGCTGCTTTCTGTCAGTGCCAGTTCACGTCAGATGTTCCTTCTGCAATTTTTTAGACTTCCCAATTATCATTCCTTCTTTTCCCCTCACCCCCAGTTGTGAAGTGAATTTAGAACCTCTGGATGACAGCAAGTTCAAGGGATGAGCCACTTCTTATTTTCCTCATTCTTGTAATTTTTTTCTTTAAAGCCATAATCTGCACATTTTGCCACTATCAGAAACTTTGCTTCAGAATCCAATCTGATTTTTTTCTTTCTCATTTAGGAGCTCAACAGCTTTGTTCAGTTTATCAAAAAGGACTCCTAGTCTTTCCTGTACCCAAATGTATTCTGTGCTGGTTTGTAATGAAATTTTGTTTCCTTTTAGAACATTTTTGTCAAGACATATAGAAGACAGGAAAATCATAAATACTCCTTCTGTAATAATCCAGAACATATTTGAGTAGATTTGTCAAATGTGATGAATATTCTGGAAAATGAATGAAATACATAGAAATTGGCAAAATTATGTTTAATTTGTCCAATTTTATGAGGCTGGCTAACCCCTGCTGTTTTGATTCTTCCCTGGCACCCACAGGCCACCAGGTGCAACGTCACAGCACAGTACTATCAGACATACAACAAAATAATCTCGTTTTGCCATATATCCTTTTTATAAGCAGCAGAGGGTCGTGTAAACAATGAAATTGCTCTGTTGTCTGAGATTATTTATATTCTTTAGCTTGGAGCTGTTTTTTCCCTTTTCTTCAGAGTTTATGTACTGTGCTCTGTCAGGAAACGGGCAGGTTTCTGGGCTGTTTCAGCACAATGGAAAATGCTCTCTTTGTATCTGGAGCAGGAAAATACTCTATGCCATGTCACTCAAGCATGGCAGCAAGTAAGAGATGGTAAAAAAAGTTAGAGCAGCGAGGAATCAATTCATGTAGTAATGTTTTTTTGGTTTGTTCTAAGTTGCAACGTAACCTTTCTGTCCCTTTTTAAATCTCTGCCTTGGGTTGTCTCCAAATGAAATGAGCTCACTCCACAGGCTTTTGCTTAGCAAATACAAAATATAGTGTGTGCTTGCTCTGCTGTCTTGGTGCTGCTGGACTGGGAGCAGAGTGGATGGATGTTTTACATGAAGGCCATCTTAAGAAGTTGTCCTAAAGGAGCATGAAAGGAAAATGCAGCATAAAACTGATGGGTTTTGTTCTGTTCTCAGTGAGTGCAGAACAACAGCGTCAAAGGTGGGATTGCTTTGGGAAAAGACCCATCACCATCAACTTCATTCACATGAGCAAAATGACCCCATCAGTTGCAACAAAGTTCTTTTTGCCAGAAAGTACCTATTTATCTTTACTCTTATGTTCCCCTGCCAATTTTGCAGAACCTGCTGTATATTTATTGAAGTAATAGGTACATATTCAGACTGATTGTATCATATATTCTAGAGCTGATGTTTACAAATTATTGATAGTCTGTCAGTGGTTTCTCTTTCCATTCCTTTTGAAAGATAGTGTACTATACTATCTATACTACAGTTTCTTGAGTTTCTCATATTCTGAGCTGGGCACACAGTACCAATATGTTAAAGGCATTTAGGCACCTAAAGATGCCGGCAGCCAGCCAGCAGGGTTTTCAGTACTTCCCATGGGATTTAGGCATCCAAAGTCCTGCTAGGAGTCTCTCTGCACTGCCAGGAAGAGACTTTCTATACATCTGGTCTTCAAATATTTGCAGACACATACACCTATATGTCTTAAACTCTGTGGATGTGATCTATAAACATGAAATTAAACATATGTAAATGCAAGCAATGCAGCAGCACATTATGAAAATGATGCATAGATAAGCATCGAAAGAGAATTAATTTGCTTTGCCATAAAGAGCTGATGAAAATGTTACAAGATTTTGTTCTTATCAACTGAGTAAGTCCCCTCAACATGAACCCATGACTGTGGGGATTATTATAACAGCAGGAAAAACATTTGTGAACTGTCATCCCTTTAGTAGTTCTCAGGAAAATATGTCTTGGAATATCTCCTAATTATGTGTGCCGGGGGAAGAGGCTTGGATCGGGATTACTATTTATGTTGGCCTAAATCTTTGCTCTTTTCAGTTGCACACTGACAACACCTTATGGGTTGAAGAGCGTTGTTCGTGAGCATAGAGGCATTTCATGTGTTTATATTTAGGCTATTCCGAGCTCACAAGACATCATTAAAAAGATAACACAACTATAGAAGTAAGGTTGTTTAGAAATATTTAGTTTTAAAACCCCCATTATGGTTTCAGAAGTATACAGTCTGAGTAATTTTTTTCTCTGAAAAGTGTCTGGAGTTATTTACATAAGAATATTAGTGGGTTTATGTAATTTAGAAAGTGAATGGTACAGATTAGTTTTTAAAAATAAAATGTGCAATCTGGATTTTGTGGTATCCAAGGCATACAGCAGTCACTAGCTATGGCTCCAGATACCAGTCACACACACACTTGCCTTATTCTTTTTTTATCTGATGTATCTGTAACTCTACAAAGAATAATCACTAGGAGTATAGTCATTCTCTAGCAGAAAACCAGTAGAACTCGGTTCCGTCAGGTACGTTGTCTGTAACTACTCATTGCTCAGTGGTTCAGTGAAAAGTGTAAAATTCCCTCAAAGTACTTTACTCATACAGTAATATACTGGAGAGGAAATTCCCTCCTAACCACAGCTAACAATCAGATTATGTGTTGAAGCATGAGCAGTAATAGCCTTTGCAATGGTAACTTAGGTGGTGCCATGAGTAGTGTGTTTTCTAATTCTCTTTTAATTTTCCTAAATCGCCTTCTAATCTTCCTACACTATATTCTTGGATGTGTTTAACTATTTGGAGTATGAAGCGTCTACTTCCTTTTAATTTTTGCTAAATATGTTCGGTTTTTGTTTGTGTACTTTTCTTACTATGGAAAAGATAAGCAAGACCACTTTTTTTAATAATCTTCTTTACAACATTACCTGTCACATCTTATTTTGTCTTTTTTTCTAGAAGAAATAAGCTTAGTTTTCAACCATTCCCTAAATGGGAAAGGTTTGATCGTGCTGCTAATGATTTCTTGTCCTTTTCAATAAGTTTTCTACTTCTATTTTGTTTTTATTTAAGACAAGGTGAGAAAAAATTGAACTTCAGACATAATAATACCCAACCATCAGTTTATTAAATGTCATCTGATTAAATCAGAGATTGACTAAAACCCAAATCAGTAAAGAGGCTTTGTACATCTGTGTCAAGAAATAAATATAAAGGGATGTAATTGGCACTCATGAGAGAAAAGAGTCTTGTCACTACCCTCAACTGGTCCTAATTTCTATTATTCCTCAAAAGGGGCTTCCAGAACATACAAAATTCAGTCTTATCACAAAATGGAAGTAAAGCTGGAAGAAAATACACCTGGCATTTTGATTTTATTTTTTTTTACATGAAGCTTATAAAAGCTATATGATAAATATACATACAGGGGTTTTAAAAGTTTGTGCAGTTCTGCTCAAGAAACACAGGGTTTCTATGAGCTATACCTTACCCATCATTAAATCAAAAGTACTTGAGAAAATGCACGAGTGATGGATTCTACAAATGCAAAAGGTTACAATTCATTTTCCTTCCAATAAACTTGTGTAATTTAAAATAGTACCAGCGGAGGTTTCCTATGCCCATTACCTCAGAGAGAAGACGGGTAATTTAGTGCATACACATAATAAATCTTTGTGTGAACCAAGACTAAAATAAGCCATCAATGTTAAATGTTTAACAATGTGAAGTATTTAAATAAAGCTGTTGGTTATTTCTCATGTATAAAATACGAATCCTAGCTTAATACGAATTAATTCCAAGATACAAAGTAAACTGCCTTTTACTTCCAAAATATACTCCAATCATTTACAGTCATTACATGTATTTTCTTTGGTTTATGCAGGTTTTCTCTAGCCAATACAGACATGTCCTTAATTACATTAGAATCTTTTGAATGAAGTAGATACAACACTTCTGGATTCTACTGGATATATTTTCTCACTAATAGAACTGTATATATTTAAGGGAAAAATAATTAAAACTAGAAAATCAATAAATTTAGACATCACATTTTACCTGTATTCCTACACTTAGTTCTCTAATCTCATGACAATTTAATCTAATATTCATTATTCCCGGTTAGTACAAATAGCTCAAATCTAAGATGGAATAAACTGGCATCAGTCCTGCTCAATTTTTGTACCCCAGATTTTTCATTTAGACTTTGTTCCATTTTACTAAGTGGGGTTTGGGGAGTTGTTTTTTTTTCCTGTGTACCTTTTATAACATGAAGGCAAGGACAGATTTTTCAAATTTCTTGCCATATGTTTCTAACTGCCTATGAACCACCTTCAGGACACTGATTAGCACAACTATTTTTCAGGCTGCTTCTTCCTGTTCTTAAAATACAATTATTCTTGTTTCACTGTAGAAATCGCACTGCTCCACATTCTTTAAGCTCCTGAAAAGAAGCCTGCTACGTTTGGTTCTCTAGCAGATTCACAAGAATGTAGAGTTAGTCCTGAAAAGCAAAATTTATAATCCTGGATATAAGTAAGTTAGCTATTAAATCATTTAGTCTCTCACTTTCTTGAGTAAGATTTCAGAAATTAGTATTCCTGAGTTGTTAAGATTCTACCTTCAGAGATGATCTACACTACTGCAAGACATGTCTCTCTCATTTTGCGTGGCTAATTTTCTACATTATTCAGCAGGGGAGGAGGAAATGGTTGTTTGTTTTTTACAGTTTTGCAGATCCGTCAAAGGCAACAAATAAAACAAATTATATGCAGTGTGTGTTTCAGAATCCCTATTTTCACAGCAAATTAAGTTCAGGTGCATTAACTGGAGTAGCAGACAGTTACTTAAATAGCAAAATGTGTGGTGTAATTGTCCCAAAGTTGAGGATGGGCTGTACTGTAAGATTTCACATTCATATGGGATACAGAAATAGAGCTCTGATTAGTAAATTGTTTGTAGAATTTTCCATCTGTACAAGGCTTAGAAAAAGGCCCTTCTATGGAGTGGAGCATTTGCAACTTTAAGATGAATTAGATTTTTGGAAAATTCTCAAGGGCTGGAATCCTCATTGCTTGGGTCTTTATAATACCAATTAGATAAAGCGGCATGAAAGTAGAAGTTACTGTAAGACACAATATTATACTAGCAGAAGGAATGCCTTCATGACCTTCCATGTCTTTTCCATCTCTACCTTGTATAGCTTTTTTCTACGGCTCAGTCTTAGGACTTTTTATGCCAACACCTGAAATCATTTTGCAAAGTGATTATCATTTAGTCAGGCATGACAATGGAGTCAATGTGACCCCTCACGCAGGAAAGATAGGATTTCCAAATAAAGTTATTTTACCTGTTAATAAATATGAAATTATTGCTGTAAGTATCATAAATGCAATCTTTATTCAACATTACCATGTAACTTCATTGCAACTAATCCAGGAGCTAAAGCTGCCTACATGATGAATGCTAATTATTTACTTTAACCTGTTTTTCCTTCTAGTCCTATTAGAACCTGTTCGTAATTAAGCCTAATTATATTCATGTTCTGAAGTTAATTTAGAAGTGGATAGTCCATGTGGTTGCTAAAATGAGGTTATTTTCTTACCCACAGATTCCTCAGTCATTGCCAGAGCTCGCACCACCCTGCTCCCTTCATATGATATCCCATGTCACCTCAGTGATCAGCCTCCAGAAATATTGCCATAACTGGCCTGTACGAATCTTCAGGGCAGGATGGCACTCTGGTTTTCCTATTTTCTTGAGCCACAGTGTGTTGGTACAAGCATCTTCATTGGATACCTCTTTTGGTAGGGCAGTATTGCTGCAAATTCTGCAGCACTCAAGGGATCAGAGTTCACCATGCTGGACTTTCAGAAACCTGTCAAGTGTACACGTTAGAAGTGAGACTGACTTCAGAGGTCCCTGCCCCATACTCTGCTGAGATGGCACCTATTTCCTACATTTATAGCACACTAACATTTTGGGACGCCTCCTCCAGGATAGTATGGACCGCAGATGCAGACGGCAATGTGAGGCACAGTCCCAACATGCGATCACACAACCTGGCTCAAACGATCCATGCCTGCAGCCCAGAAAAGCCCCAAGAAGCCAGCCCCATCAAGGAGAGGATCTGGGCCCTTCCAACAAAAATCCTGAACAAATTTGTTTCCAGGCATTTTCCTTCCACTGCCTCTTGATGCAGATATAAACTTAGACACGTCTGAGCCAGATACAGCCTGTGACTTCCTTCCACATGCTCCCTGGGAGAAAGGGAAGTACAGAGAGGCAATGGAGAGGCCTGACTATTTTTTTGTGTTATTATTGGGTAACAGCAAGAGGTGTGTTAATGTGAGGCACACCTAAGTTCCTATTCCTGTTTCAGGCCCTGCCTATGAAAAAGAGTCCTGTTGGCCTTTAGTAGGGATAAAATTCATCACCGCCCCCCCCCCACCCCCACCCCCCCGCTTTGGTAAATAAAAGCCTCTTGTATTCTTTTGACATTTTGTTTGGGATTCCTAATAACAGTTTTGGATTTAAATGTGTCAAATTAATAATGAGATTTAATAGGACGAGAAGGAGAAAATCAGATTAAACCAAAATAAGCAGCATTCATAACATATGTAGGCTTTTCTAGTTACTCCAAGGATTAATTGCAATAAAGGAACAAAGGGATAAATTCAAGAGCAGGATTCAGATGACTCCTGCATCTGACCTAAAATGATCCTGATGTGTTTAAGTTGAAGATTTTGGTATTGCTCACATTCAAACCCTTCTACTAAAAGTGAAGATGCCTTTAGGACTTGTTTTCCTCTGTGTATAAATGCCACCAAAGATCAGACCATGCAGTAACACTTGCTCCCCTCCCAGTCCCCCAGTAATCCACATGCTAAGTGGATCCTATTGGACCTCCTGGTTTTCTTGCAGAGTAATCTACCTTTGGTACATGTGATTATAGGATGCCTAACACTGCACAAAACATGGTCACAGGGAATGCCTTTACACCCAGTTCCTTTGGGATTAACCTGTTTGTTCAGGATGTGTAAGACCCATAGGTCACTCCTTTGCCTGGAGATGGTGATTAGTGGGAAGTGAGAAAAAACAAATCCAGAAGAAAACTGGTTATTTTTTCTTTCAGTGAAAGAAAGAAATGCTAAACACACTGGAATTCCTATAGAATAGCTATTCTTCCCTTAGTAAATCTTCAGACAAAAAAAAGCATCCAGTGTTTTTCTGAAAATACATTTATGACCCTGTGGATACATGCCAGTTACATTATGGATCTCAGCATTTTGGTTGCTTGACAGCATTTTGAGATCTGAGTGCTGTGATTTCCTTATTATCCACTCACAGTCATCTCCCACAAGGTAAATGCATATTGCTGTAACTTTTTCTGCAAATGTTATCAAGCCATGTGCCATGTAATATCTTTCATATCAAGTCCTTATTTACTAACACCTTTTTATTAATTTTTTTCTAGTAACAATGACTGTTTCTCAGCTGAGTTCATTATTATGAACAGATACATGCTAATGTATCTGTGCTTTTAATTTTGAGATGCATCCAAGCATCAAAGTGAAGTGTGTTATTTCAGAACTTTAATTGTTCCAGCATGCTGGCACTTCTAATAGGTGCACGTTCTTCCTTAATTAAAGACAACTCTTCAAGATCAGTACACTGTGCCTCGTTGATCCATGATTGCTTCAGCTAACTCCCAGTCAGCCAGTGAAGTTTATAGAAATCCTGCTAAAAACTGAAGACTGAAAAAAACCTTACTCTTTAAACAAGAATGATTTCCCTTGGCAAGATACAGAGATGAATCACTGCCAACGCTTTCCTTTAAGAGCCCTGTTAATAAAATTGGGCCAGATCATACTCCTTATTTCTGAAACATCTTTTTCTTAGGCAGCCTCATATTTCACACAGATCTGTGGTAGGTAGCCTGACAGCAATCAAATGCAAGTCCAGAGAGAGGAATGAATTTCTCCTTCTATGTATCCAGAATGGGTATTTTAGTAAATGGATGTGTTCTAAACTGGATTTGCAGAGCTCTTTTATTTTTGAAGATAGGTAACATTTTTCTCCAAACAACAGTTTGGACATTGGAATCAAGTCAAACATGCCTTAATATTTGTGTAACTTCAATCATTGTACAAACTAACAGAAGTCAAAGGTGTTTCTGACAATTCTACAGAGCTCAAAATTTAGAGTCAAGTCATGGATATCCGTGTCTTTACGATACACATCTACACAGCCGCATTTACCACAGTATCCAGATACCTCGCAATTTTTAGCATATTTGTTCTCAGAATATCCTGGGTGATAGAGAAGCATTAGTCCAGTTTTACAGATGGGAAACTAAGGCATCACTGTAAGACCACTTCACTTTCTTGGAGTCATCATGACTACTTGCAAACCATGAAGACCAAGAAGTCTTCATGCTCTAGAGTTTCATCTCTTGCAAACAGTACGACATGACCGCTTCACTGCTTACTTGCCCAGATGTGCACCGTGGCTACACCTTGGCTATACAACAGAACGAAACCTCAGGGTCTTCCATGCTTTATCTCACCCTCCCTTTCTCCTCCTGCACCTGCTCTGATTTCTCCCAGGAAGAAGACTTTAGGTGTATAGCTAGAGAGGTAGCCAAGGACTGGATGACTGAGTGACCAGGACTGTGGGATGTACTGGTGAACACAGCTTCATAGGAAGCCTGGTGCAAAACTTGAAGTCCTTTAGCCCTGCGTTAGCACAGTGATCACTAGGTTAAGTCAGCTTTCCTATGTAGGGACAAAAACTTTTCGTAAACTTAGGCTTTAAAGTTACACAGTCTCTAAGCTACAGTGTATAGCACAGTTTTCACTTAGTTCTCTAAATGCAGAGGTGGTTAGTGTAAACATTCAGATCGGTTTCCAAAGATTGTGTCTCAAGTTCCTATGCATCTGCCCTGTATTTACTTATTTCCCATATTATACCTGGAAAGACAATCCTGGGTTTTGTCTGAAACTGGGAAGTGTCATAACAAAGTCAGCCTTTGTTTCTTCTAACTCCAACACACTGGATCCCCTGGTATGTAAGAATGCTATGTCAAGGGATATCTTACTGCATCTCTTCTTATTTCCCTTTGGTGGGAGCAACCCTTGAAGGTCATATGGTTGTCCAATTTGTCAAAGCCATGTCAACCATAGTAGCCAGCCTAATGAGGTACATGAGCTCTAAGGCAATTTCGGCAGGAATATTTTGAGGTTTTAGCACACTGACGTAGCCTATATATATTAGAATTTTTCTATTGAGTGTTGAGATGTCACCAACCAAAGCTGCAAAACTAGTTCCTGAAATGAGAAGCAGACTTCATTCTACTCCATATCATATGAATTCTGCTGTAAACTATAATTGCTAAAATTGATATTAGCTTCACTGACTTTTTTCCTAGTAGACATTAGACCTTTCTAGAATTTGTTCCTTTCTCCTCTAAGGATTACCTTTTTTCTTTACTGAAACAATTAATTTTATTAGTTCTCTTTTTTTATACAGTGTTTATTGATCACTTTATCATTCATCCATACAGTTTTCAAAGAGCCTTGTAGATGGTTAAATACATTCTATATGGATAGTTGGAACTGTGATTTTATGAAAGTCAGAAATAAATTGTAGTTCAGCTTGTAGGGTGTGTAAAACAATTCAGAGCCCTGCTACGGCCCTTTGTTCTGACTTGAATCACTCTGTTGTTCCAGTTCCTACGCATGTGTTGATCAGACTTCCAACCGCGAGGCTAGTTTTATTGCCGCACAAACAGGGATTAGTGCTGCACTGCACTCGTTTTCACTTGTGCGCTGATTTTGAGCACTCTTTTCAAAGCTGCAAGGTTAGTGGAGTAAGTCAGTGTGCTTCACCTGTCTCTCCCTCCAAAGAATTGCTTAGTCCGTACATTATTATTATTAGCAATAGCAAAAGAGAGCAATGCTGCTGCTGTAAGATCACTGAAGGATACCATGATGCATTTCACATACCTCATTTTCCACATCAAGATTCACAGTATCCTTGACGTCGTCTTCTAGGAGTTCATTAAGTTTAAAACAGGTGACACGTGGCTAACTATGGAAACTTCCTGAGGCAAAGTGACACTATAAATAAAATTACTTACAAACAATTAATCTTCTCTTAATACCTTCATCTCAGAGTATTAAATTGTTCTATGACATATTTGGTATAGCATGTCTCTCACTGCTTTTGTCTGCAGTTTTCACTGACTGGTCTTCTTATAACACTAGCCCAGATGCCACTGAAAACAACATAAGAAAATATAATTAGGTATTAAATATTTTTTTTAAATTAAGTTTGAGGATGTTTTTGGTGTGCATCAAGCTGTCAGCATTTGCTGTTAAGAAAACTGGTGTTTCAGTGATTTATTAGTTTCTGCTTTTTCCCCAATCTTAATTTTTTTTTTTTTAGTTTGCCTTTTGGGACCTATTTCTTAAAGGTTGGTACAATATTAAAAAACCACAAAAATTGGATTCAGAAAACTTGGCTTTCACTACAAGCCAATATGGGAATATATTCTGTCCTACAGTGCTATTATTTGCACTGAAATCACCAAACAAAATGTAGCTACTGAAAATATGAACTTTTCTTTTGGGGAGGTTTAATTTCAGGGTAACCAATCCTGCCTGTACTGCTGTATAAAGATGACTCCAAGGCACCTATCCTAGAGATGACATACAGACCACCTGGACTTTTCCTAAAAAAAAGCTCAAAAAACCCAAGCACTCCCTATTTTTTAATTGAAAAAGAAATACAGCAGAATATTTGGAAAGAGAGGCAGCCCTAAAAAAAAAATTAGTATTCCATAAACCAAAAACTCTTCTAAATGTGTAACTGAAGTCCAAATAACTAAAAAATTACTTGATTGTTTTCTTCTACATTTCACACAGCCTGTCCAAAGAAAAGGAAGCAGATTTAATTATTGGAGACTGATGTTTCAGTACAGGTAGTTCCATAGAGCCTCTCAATGGGATGCCTTTCACAGCTATGAGAAAGGAGTCATTTATAGCTCAGGAGATGGAATAAGACCTTTCAAGTTGCATCTAACCTTTGAAAATTCTTCCAGTTTAATTCTGCTTCTTCAGCTGGAGGCCAGCTCTTTCGAATTCCCCCTGATACAGAGCTGAATCTAAACCTGGACCAAAAAAAAAAAAACCAACATTGTAAATATTTGGCTAAAGAAACTGTGAGATTTTTATAAGGGCTGTGGTTTTTTTTACTTTTTAAGGTGCTCCAGAAATCTTTCTGAGAACCCACTTGTGATGGTGTAGTAACTGGGTCCATCAGCTGTTCTCTATTAAAACTGTAAAATACTCCAATAGAAATATAATTCTAGTTTATAAATGCTCATAAAAATATACATATAATGCATACAAACACCCGTAATGTACATTTTGAGTCTAAATGTGTGTCTCTTTAACCATGTTGGCACTACCAGTTGGAATTTCATTGCATATGATGTGGCTGATGGAGAAGGCACATTGAAATCAAGCTGTTAAACATACCATCTCCATTTTTTATTTCACTGGAGTATGTTTCCTGTATTTTTAAAAGAGCATTGAAAAGCCCAGGAGATGAATTCTGCTCTGAAATTGCTATTTGCTGACATAGAAATAGCTGTAAAAATACAAGCGGAGAAAAATACAGTATAGCAATATATTTTCATTTATTTGGGGGAAAAGTAGTTTTAAAGAAGAATTATAGTCTGTCTTCTGAATGATAAAGCAGTATAACTAGCATTAAACACAGCTGAAATTTTGTAATGACCAAACCTCAGCTCATCCAAATCCCCAATAGCATTAACTCCCTAGAATTGGGCTGTAAATTTGATTAGCCTTACAACAGACATGAGACACAAATGTTCTTCCTTATACAGTCATATTAAGTGGCTGCAAAAGAAGATGACAAGGCATTGTAGAGCAGTGCATCCAACCTTTTTAAGCTAGGGACAAGCTCCAGTTCACCCAGCTTTCAAAACTACATTTAAATACAGGGTAATTTCATGAATTCTGATATAACATAAGGATTACATATGGTGAGGTGAGGGGAGATTTAGCAGCTGCAGTCCTCCTATAAATCATCCAGAAGCTTTTCTTCATACTTTAGTTCTCTTGATTGACATTTTCCATGAAAGCTACGTCACTGAATCTTAGCTTCTGTCCATGCTTGCTTAATTTGGTGCTTTTTTTATATATCTTCATTACTCTTGTGCTGTCCTTTAACATGAAATTTGATGCTGTAACTCCTGGTGTGTTCCAATTTTACATGGAACTAATCAGAGTATTGGATAAAAAATGTTCTTTAAACGAGCTAAAGGTTATAGAGGCATCCTGGGGCAGACTTCTAGAAGTGAGAGTCAGGGACTAGAACGAACAGTAAATTATGAGGCTTTAAAGATTTCCAGGTCCACAGAGTTGCAGCAGCTTCTCTGGTGAGCTGACGGCACGCGCCACGGCACGACGCCCCACGCGTGGCTATTGCAGCCGGCACCACCCGCAACGCTGCCTCCAGGTTTCGGTGCTGCCGAGTGCCCCACACGGTCACTCTGCCTCATCCCGGCTTCTCCAGCCACCAGTGCCCTGAGGGATGGGGTACCCCTGGGTCTCAAGCTAGGCACCGTGCATCTGGTGATCTGAGAGGTCCCAAAGTACGCACCTCCTGGCAGGCTAGGAGTTGCGGAGTTCTGTTGTTACTGTTATTAATTTATTGTGGGTTTATTTTCATTTCTTTCACTAGGTTGTCCTGATTACACATTTCTGGTGTAGCTTTACATTCTGATCCCCTGGTTTTCGTTGTCGTTTGGACACAGTCCCATTTGGAGTGAATTTCTGAAATGAACCCTGATTCACTGATGAATCACGCTACTTCTGAGACAAAAATAAAAGAAAAAGCTAGAGCAGTTTGCTAGTTATGGAAACAAATTTCTAACGTCGAGAATAAAACCACAGATACATACAAATGGAAAATAAGAAACAGTTTTACGGTGATGAGAAACGGAAACATGGGAAGAGTACCGTTATGGATTTTGAGATCCAGTATTCCTTTTTATCTCTTAATTAGATAGTTTACACAGCAGTTGTTTTATAAATACATATTTGGCCCTACTGGACATTTGGCCATAATGGAGATTTCACAATACTCCTTAAATAGTGCAGCCCGGCTGAGAACCAGGTGGTGCTCAGCCATGTGCTACTTAGTTTAGGGGGTTAAATGGGAACTATTGTTTGTTCCTCATATTTGATATTTTGTAGGGCTTGGACGCTATGACCAGGGCTCGTGCATGTTGGGAATTAAATCTTTTAATTGTTTTAATGAAGGTGCTTCAATTTATCTTGTAATCGCCATTTTATGGCCCATCCCCATGAACTGCATGGCAATGGTGATTCATGACTCATTAAGTGTTGAGAGATCTGTCTCCTTGGGCCTGCCAGCCGGCTCCCTCCTCCACTGGGGACAATACGGCATGGGCTTAAAGCTGCCCATGCAGGTGCAGAAAGGGACCATTTGCATTTCTGGAGTTGACACACCATCCTTATGTCCTCCGGCACAAATGCAGTGTGCTGCATCAAATTGGCCAGTGTGCCACTGGTTGGGTGGCCCTGATCCGAAGTTAAAATTTCCCTCCTCACCAGCTGCCCCAACTTCCCAAAGAAAGCAGTTGTGCCTTCTGATGGTTTTACGGCTTCACAGGACTGCTAAAAAAAGCCAGCTCTTCAAACACCTGTTGAAGAGTCCTTGTTAAAGTCCTCATAAATAACGACATGTAATGGTAACACACCTCCAGACCCTCTGACAGGGATGTGAAATAGCTGGGCCTCTCTGGCAGTAACTGTTTTTCTATTTCTTCAGTTTGGACTCTCAAACGAGCAAGTGGTTTTGCCAAACTATGGGTTTGTTCTTTTATTCAATATTGTTATAACCAATAAAATGTATAGCCAAATTGCAAAGAACAACATTACTCCTGTTATTACCGAGAGCACCTTTTAGTAGCGTCAGCTCGGCAGCTGGCTGTGGGTGCAGCTGGTCCTACTCATGCTACAGCAGGCAAGGACCTCTCTTTGCTTCAGCAGTCCTCCTTCACATAGGCAGACACCGATGGAGGGAGGCAGTGGCTCGAGGGAAGCACCCCGAGATGATAGTTGATTCACAGGTCACTCTCTCGGTGGGAATTTACACACCTATGACAAAAGCTATGTAGACCTCAGACATCTTGCTGGCCATCACCTCCACTCTTTCCCCGACTGCCAAACAAAATACTGCAAAGACAAAGGCTTGAACATATGGAAAAATAAACAGCCCAATTCCCTACATTACCGGCCTTCAACAGATTTCCCCACTTCCTAATCAAGAACTCCTCTCACTGATTCCCCCACCCCAAAAGAAAGTAGATACCCTCCCACGCTGGGAGGAGCACCTTCCAAATCCTTCCAAAGATGTATGTTGTTGAAATACTTCCTTGCTCCCAAAAGGAGATACAGATGGAAACCCACACTAGGAAACCAAACATTGTAATCTGTCATCCAGGATTGGTGATGATGATGTGATCCTCAGTACCCTTTCAGTATATCAAGGAAATTGATTTACAGCTCTCAATGTGAAAGACACGCTTTCACAGAAACATTCATCCTACACATAAAAGACTTTCAGATTTGAACTGGGTAAACCTTTACTACGGCACATCACTTTTCACTGACTCACATAAGGGTTTATAAAGATCTTAGCGGCAGCACTTTAAATACGCACTAAACCTCATTAAGTACTTGCTGCGTTCCAGATGATAGTGCCATGGTATTCTTGCAACCCATCACAGCCAGATGCCTCAGAGGCCAACCCCCACCTTCCTCAACAGCATGAAAACCAGCGCATTCATCAAATTTTGCTGCAAGGATTCCTTCCAACTTCAGCCCTTAGTCTCCATTTATCCATGCGTCTGTGAAAGTGTTTCTTCGCACAGTGGTGTTGCATCCAAGGAGGGTGTGGGAATTCACAGCAGGGCTGTCAGGCTTATTCATCCCTGAGCTACGTTACACTATGACAAGGTTCCCCTGTGGCTACTCCCTAAATTTTTTGCTGAGAGACATTTTGCCCTTTCCCATTCCCCAAGTTCCCCATTTACCCAGCAGTGCTTCTCAAACCTCATTCCAGCCATGAACAACTTAAATGCTGCTTAAACACCCGTAGACTGTTAGCCTTCTATTTGCACAGAACAAAATCCTTCTGGTAATCCCCTATATAGTTCTTCTCCTTGGCTGAGGAGTTAAAGGTGATATACTTTCTAGTATGAAACTTTTTAAATGGATCTTAGATCAGATATGCTTCTTTGACACTCATGCATGTAAAAATAGCAAAGTCCAGGCCTTGGTGACCTCCTCTGGATATATTAAGATATTAAAGATAAGCATATGCAGTAAGTGTTTGCAGGACTGAGACTACAGGGACTTAGTACACCACAGTCATAGTGATAACTTGCCTTACTAATTTAGAAGGTGCAAAATTAAGATTCAAATCACAGGCTCTGCCTGAAAGTACAGGGTATACTTTCAAAGCAAAAGATTTTTTTGTTAGATGTTATTCACTAATATTCAGTAATGTTGGCAGTAAGCCAACCAATTGATTTTTGGCTAAACCAATGTATTTCTCCTACCATAAACTCTTATCAACAAACAAACAAACAAGCCCAGATTTATTCTGCTTTGCAGAAGGCCTGACATCTAGTCCCAGGAATTTCAGTGGTTAATAATGCAAATGCCACACTGAGATTACGACTGTACTGGGGAAGCTGAGATTCATATTGTTCAATGGCACCATCTTCAGTCAACTACAAAGCTGATTATTAACTGGCTTTCAGAAGAATTCATGTTCGTATGTCCTAAGTCAGGAAAACACATGGTATCAGGGCTGCTGAACTTGCATGGTACAACCTCAGGAAATTCATTGTTGCAGCAGAAATATCAAGAGTATGGGTTTCCCCAAAAAAGGGAAAATCTCTCTGAGAAGAGAAAAATGTTGTCTGAAAGAGAAAAATGTTGATTACGTAGTCAATTCTGGGAAAGCCTTGTCTTGGTTTGTTTTTCTTAGAGGGCTGATTGTTTTTGATTAATTATTTGTGAAGTAATTTGTACATTCAGACCAAATCATGCAGCATTCTGGCCATATGAATGCTCAGAAACATCTCATAAATTAAATACCAATTCCCAAAGTTTGGAATTAACTTTTGTTGCTTTGAAAATAGTACTTACTGTCCTAATTCCTTATCTTTCTTTATGCGTTAAAACTAAAAGTATTTAAAAAAAAAAAATCGAACCTGATAATAGTTAGAGCCCATCCTCTTCTTAGGTGATAGTATAGATATTTGTGGGAGTCTAATACCATAAATGCATAGTATGTTTATTCTTATCACCTGAATGTGACTTTTAACTCAAAATAAAATTATTGGAACATCTGTTTGTGATGCAGAATTTTAGAAAATGGTTTTAGTTTTATGTTTACCAGAAATGTATAGCTAATTGCCGGCCAACTTCTCCCCATCCTCTTCTTCCTTTCTGCCTGTATGCTTTCAAAATGGGACTAGTATATGTAGGCACCTTGTTCTTACAGTTAAACCTAAGAGAACTGAATGAATGTGGATCTAAGAATAACTTTTTCATCCTTCCAAGGCTGACGAGTATTTCACGGTTTGTGTTTCCTTTCCAGCTGACCCCCTGGTTGGAAGTATTGCCACTCAGTATATGACTAACAGAGCAGAGCACGACAGAATGGCCAGACAGTGGACCAAGCGATATGCCACATAGGAACCTACTCTAGGATTTGCTGGACCTGTGCAAGCACATTCACTAAGTGCATCAATAACCCTTCCCTTCATTCTTATTTTTTATTAAATTTTGAACCATTTTGTGACAAAAGGTTGTCCTTTCCTTTTGGTTTTATTTTTATTTTTATTTGTTTTGGGGTTTTTTTGTTCTGTTAACTTGAAAGTTGTTTCCCTCAAATGTAGGCAGGGAATTTTGGTTATCAGTGCAAAGAATGTTGGATCTGTAATAGTATAGAGCTTTGTCACAAAGCTTTGTATTAATGTGTGGGGTTTTTTTTTTTTCTTTCATGTGGTTTTGGGGAAAACAAATGAATTCAGAATTATATCTCGTTTCTACTTAAATGTAGTGTTTAGGGTTATTTTTTTGTACTGAAGTCTTTAATGGTGG
>JANHGO010000053.1:46900524-46924619 GCA_024606505.1 Aquila spilogaster | reverse complement strand
TTTTGACTGTGGATCAGTTGATGTACACTTGTATTATTAAAGCACTCAATAAAACACTGTGGCTGATAAATGCACTTTTTGCAAGACGGTGCTTTTGCGTTTGTGCAGTGTAGACTGCATAGTCTTCACATAATATGACTGCAGGTTAAGCAACTGTTTTTAGAGCTAAACTATTCCATTTGTTCTTAACAATATCTTTCTTAACTTAGAATTCTTCGTTGCGTGTATCTTTCATATACAAACACCTTTTAAATTTTAAGGCTATTCTTTCACATGCCGGTGCTCAGTGCAGCTATTCTGAAGCCTCTTGCTGTATCTTTTGTACTATAGCTTCACTGTATCCATCTTGTTACTTTTTTAATGGTTGGCTATAAAAATAGTCTTGCAATGAAAGCAGAATATGGATGATGATTTTATACAGCCGGCTTCGTTTTGCCTTTCTCCAAGCTCTTTAATTGTAAAAGCAACTGTTATTTGAAAAATAAATGAAGGTTTTCGATGGGAAAATTGAGCCCATTGCACCAATCATTCCCAGCACGTTCAAGGCAAGGGTATTTCTATTCAGATTTGACCTTCAGGCTAATTTTAGCTATGCAGCCATAGAAGGAAAACTTCTCCTTGGCTAAGGAAATGCGTGGGTGTTGTGATTTAGAAAATATATACTGCGATGCTGATATCTAAATGTTCTTTGTGTTGCAATGGCATCCTGGAAAATCCCTGTCTCATATAATTAAATGTTACAGATGCCATATACAATCCTTGGCTGCCCTCTCTTTCTCTCTTTTCCTCTTATGTTTAAAGAAGATTTTATCTTAAGGAGGATACATTATAATAGGAACAACGTAAAGATACAGGGAGACCCAATCCCATTACGTGCCAACCCAAATCCAACTTTCCTGGAAATGAAAGAAGTCAAGGTGACACCGCAGGTCCCCTTTGGCAACCAATCTGAGGCACAGCATGTCCAGGCTGTTCTGGTTTTCCCTCAGCCATTTGCTCGTAGCTGAACAGCCATACAGCTTGAATCTACAGGTGAGTTGCCTTCTGTATGAAGAGAACCTGAGAGGTGATTTTGGCATAGGTAGTATATGATAACTACTGCCCCAAGAACCATCATTTTGTCAAGAATCTTGACAAAATAATCAATCTGTTTGGTCAAAACAAATGGAGTATCTTCTGGCGTCTGCAGAAGCCAACTGCCTACAGGCCCAATCATGCAAGATTTTGAGGCCAAGAGATCTCATACAGATTTGAAAGAATAAAAGTTAAAGAAAAAAAAAAATCAGAAGACAGACCTCTAATCTAGAACACCTTCTTGGAACAACTGCTATATGTGCTTCCCTTGGAAGATGCTTCCACTATCCAGTTTACCACAAAGTACCTCCACATTCCTGCTGTAAAAATACAACAAAGGAGCAAAAGGATTAGAAGGACAACTGCATCTTGTCCAGCAGAGTAACAGCATTACTTCTGCTGTTATCCTATCTGCTAAAGAGATTCATGCCATGAAAAACCTTTATCCCCTGAGACAGCAATTAATGGCCAATTTCAGATTTCTTATGAATTACTGTAAGCGTCTGCTGCTCTGCAGTCTGTATTTACACTCAGCTGAACAGAATGCAGTAATTTCTGAGGTACGTTGGAAAAAGAAATGTTCCTACTAACATCTATTGCACCTTTAATGATGCTGTAACTGAAAGACAGCTGAGGTGCCCCGGAAGAGGAACCACAGAACGCTTTATAGATGTTCTCGGTCCATCAGCTCCAGCTCACCTTCCTTGCTCGTCAAAAGCTGTGCAGTTCAGGCTTTCAGGTAAGTTGCCCCGTGTGTGAAGCTGAATGCTGGCTTTGTCATAGATAATATAAAACTACTTCCTTAAGAACAGTGGGGATCTCAAAGAAATAATCAGAAAGGATCAACCCACGTTGATTAAAGCAGATGCAGAGTCTTCTGGCGTCTACAGGAGCCAAATGTTTGCAAGTCTGGTCATAAAACATTCTCCTCTATTTGCAAATCTGCTCTGTTTGCCTCCCAAGTAGTTCTTTTTCTTCATCTGCTGAACCTGGGAAATGCAAAGCGTTATTTGAAACTTGCTGTTGTCGCTGAGGAGAAATGAGCCGTCCCCAGCAGATTTCAGCCTGCCTCCAGAGCCTCGCTCAAAAATAATATCTTGGCATAGTCTCTTTTTCTTCTTTTTCCTTTTTACCTCTAGAAAATGCTGCACGTTATTCCATCCAGCTTCTGTTCTTCAGATTCTCTGCAAATTTATCTCATTCCTGCTTCATCTTTTGTGCCATATCATGTTCTTTCTAACTTCTTTAGATGAAATCCACATACTGCCCTTCTGCAACTGAGTATGAAGATCATTCAGGTGACATATAGTAAAACATGTTCAACGGCATACAGTTGGCTAAAACTGGCCTTTAAAGACATCTTACAGCTTTTGTAACTTCAGCTGCAATAACCAGCAAACACACATTGACTTTCCACTTAGCCCTGATAAATGCCACTGTAGCACGTCCTTGATTTGAACTCCAATGAAGCAGAAGTCAGGGACCTCTCCAAACTGTATTCTCCCCTTCACTAATCAGTGAGGTAGTTTTCACATCCCCTGTGCAACTGACCGGCTGATTTCTCTCTCCAGAACATAACGCAACGACATAGCTTAAATTAAGGTACCCAAAAACATCCTGTGTTTCCAGAGACAGCATTTGCAGACTGCTCCAGGAGTGAGTTTTAGCAGCTCATAACATTTTTAATTACAAGCATTGTGGGTGATTGCAGCCAAATGGTTACAAGCCATTAAAAGCAGCTGCTGTGCTATGCATAAAGCAGGAATAATTCCTGCTCAAAATCTTGCTGCAGGTTTCTAGCTGTGGGCTGCAGGTAGGCTCCTACCGGTGCTCCTCTGAAAGCGGGGGGTGTTGCTGGCCCAGCACACCTTGGGTGCAGCGTGGGCCCTCAGCTGCTATCTCAGCTCACTGTTACAGCATGCATCGGGCTCATGGCTGCTTTATCTTTGTCATTAATCCCTCTGATTCGCTCCTCTTTCTCATCCACCCTCTCCTTCTCTCCAGCTGCTTTCTTCTGCTTGACCGATTCATTACTCTCGGCTGAAAAACCGCCTTAAACACTGATCCCATTTCAAACAGTTCTTCCTGAAGCTACCCAGGAATTCAGATTTCCTTCTTCCCTAATGACTATGTCCAGGATGTGCCCTAGGCCCCTCTGCTCTCCTTTGCCTGAGGCAGTGCCTCCTGCAGCAGTAAAAGCAGACATAGCTCTGCTGGAAGATGAGGATGCCGTGGGGGGCTCAGACCACACAGCAGCTCCCTGTTACTCGAGCCTCAACATGTCCTGGGGTCCTTTTCCTCCTTCTTAGAAATTTCTCTTCTCCTTGCAGCTGGACACCTTGCCCCAAGCCCAGTGTGCTTTCCTGTGCTTTCCTGTGTTTTGTGTTGGGCACATTAAAGCAAGGATTTGGAATAAAATTTCTGGCAACTCCCAAGTGCAACTGTCCAGGCTTGGCCGCTGTGGTTCCCACAGGGCCACATCTACCTGCTGGGTTTCTGTCCTCAGTTGCTCTCTGTCCCGGCCTGCTCCTCTTCTCCTTTCATTTCTACTCCTGTCCTTGCCTCTGCAACATCAGCACCATGTCTTGAAGCACTCTTCTCTCCGCTCAGTGACAGCTCTATTCGTGCTCCAGTGCTAACGAGACTGTGTCACGTAACGCTGGGCCTCCCAGAGCTGCAGATTTTAGGGTCTTAGAAGCAAGATAAAGCTCTGCATGAACTAAGTGCTTCCTCATTGTGCCACGCCTGGCAATGGCAGTAAACTAAATCACTTCTCCCACATGTCATTAGCAGTAATGAAATCCGTGCTGCCTGCTTCCTTAGCATGACATCCATATGCAAATGCATTTCCTCAGCTCAAAAGCTCTTCAGTCCCAGTAGCCTCTAGAAGCCTCTCCTGGGTCACAACCGGAATATATCTGGGGACTACCAGTTGCCGGGAAGAGTTTTATGACACCCTTAAATCCATCATTCTGCACCCTCATTCTGTCATGAACTATAATGGGGAGCTGCAGCACTCCAGGATAATGAAAAGGGCAAAGTAAAGCATCCCTTTCATGTAGACTTTGATTGTGAAAGAAAGTGGCCATGGGCTAATGCAAGACTGAGATGCAAGGCTCCTAAACCACCCTAATCCCTTGCTAGTCCTAAATTGGGAAAATTCCTCTTCACCTAAGAATTAAGTAAAAGCTGTACTTTTTCCTTAGGTTTTGCAGCACCCACTCCAAAATCCCACTGTCGCAGTTGTCCCAGTAGAGAGCGTGGTCAGTGGGTGCACCATTTCTGGAGAGGTTCTCTATGCCCCTTCCAGTGGACAGAGCTTCCCCACAGCCCTGTCCTCTCCCCCTCTGTCCCTTGGGAAACAGGGGCTGGAAGCATGCAGCTCGAGTCACTCCTTGTTGTCACTGCTCAGCAAATACACTCACTCACAACAGGCATTTGTTGCTGCAGAATCAGTGCTAGGGTCCGCTTTTGTGTCGCTGGTGACCCTGGGGTCAAGAAAAACAAAGGGTCACACTTCAGCTTCTGTGAAATGCCTCTTTTCTTTGCAGTTGACTCATGCCCTTTGTAAGCCCCTGAATGCAGTCTCTTAGCATGAATGGAGCTCCTGCCACACAGATTTCAATACAGCCCCTCTCCTTTCTCCACTTGGCATAAACGGGGCAAAGAAAGCACCTTGGCCCGATGCACTTTGGAAGCAACCTGCCTGTAGGGAAGTGTCGCTGCACTGTTGTCCACCTTCACTGTTACATCTATGTTTCTTGTAGATCTCCCGGTTGCAAGAGCCTTTCTCTTGCAATCACTGCTCAGCACCAAGAACCTACATAACCATCTCTTCCTTCCTCCTTTGGACCACATGCTTGCCTTCTACTTCACCCCTACTCCTTCTCTGCTGTTCCCCAGCTCCTAAATCTGCTCCTCCCTTGAGCTTCAGCAACAAGCCCCTTGCTGAGCCCACCAAACACCAACCACCAGAGCCACTCTGCCTCAGTTCCTTGCAGCCCCTCACCGTCCCACCGCAGTGTGCCAGCACCTCATGGAGGAAGGAGAGCCCACTCCAGTACACGAGATGGCTGCCAGCTGCACAAGGTGAGGAAGGAAGACTTATTTACGCTCAGCGGAGGGAAGGAGCAGGTGATGCTCTCAGTGCTCAGCACACGGCTCAAATGCTGTCCGCATATCTCCTGGCCACCCAGTTCACAGCAGCACTGCCCGCTGGTCTTGTAGAGGGAGTTCTGTAAGTAGGAGCAGAGTGGTTTGTATTAAATGCCCACCATGTTGCTTATCTAATAAATACAAGGAAACTTTAAAAAAAGTCTGTGTTCAGTGAGAACTTCATCATCTTCTATACAGGAATGTAATTGTGTGAATTAAAAAGTCTCTGCAGTTTCCTGTTCTACGTTATTATTTATTGTCCATCTGCTACGTCTTGCTGCAGTGTTAGAAGAAAATCTTCCTGAAATCTACTTAGAATTTCAATCCTTATTGCAAAGCAGCAAAAATAATCAAAACACACTCCGTCATATCAAAGTAATCTAATCAGAGAGTCTTCCAGAATTATTTATATACATACATTCTTACGATAATTTAATAATTGATATGCTTAAAGAAATAATCTCATTTTCTTCTATTTCATAACGTACATCATGAAATGCTATATTTCATTACTCTGTAAACTTGCCACTCTATCTATTTCAAATACAGATTTGAATAAGTCCAATTGAAATTTTCTAGTGGAAGGACACGCTGCTGCTTGCGCAGTGTAGCACTGTCTGCACTTGTCTTCAAAAATATAACGTTATTTGCAACGTTTTCCTCTCAATTTGTACACAATATTGAGAAAAGTCTGCAAATGAGAAATGACATCTGGCCCTTGAGCCGTGCTAATGCTGTGGCTATTGCTGCGAGGTGTAATAACTAAGTCTGATTTTTCACAGAGTGGCACTCTGCCTCTGGAGGCAGAGAACAAGGGATGCAGTCAAAGCTCAAGAGGAAATGAGAAGTAAAATAATTACAGAAATACACATTGCACTCATGCGCTGTGCATTTCCTCCTGTCATCTATACATCCTGCAGCATTCCCCTCAGGTCAAGACAAACCCTTCTAGCTGCAGGCTACCAAACCCTTTTAGCAAAATAGACTGGGATTTGCCTCCTCCAGGTCTGACAGCTTTGCTTGGCTCTTGCTGGGCACCAGGCCCACAGCTGTGACCAGGAACACATCACCCCGGTCCCACCAGCACCTGGGGTACCCCCATCAGAGCATCCCCGTGCCCCTGCTAAAACCTTTGGCTCTGGAGCTGCAGGGATCAACTCTTCTTGCATCCTCCTCTTGCCCAGTGCTGCAGTGGGGGTCCCTGGAGCCAAACAGTGGAGTAACCAGCTACACGCTGATGGCAACTGAGGTTTTTCCTGCCCTGGCTAAAGCAAAATGCCTGGCCGGGAATAAATAATCCCAGTCTTGAATTTTTTATATGCAGCCACTTTGGCTGAGCCTCTGGAAAATTACTGATGTCTCTGGCATGCTCAAATTCAATGTAACACAGAACCAAAAGGATTTTTCCATAATTTAGAGACCACGCATAGAGACAAAATTGCCAGTACATAATGCTCTCCCATAGCACATTTCTTCACATAATGACAAGTCTGTCCCGATAGCACCACACAACGTTCACACAGCAGCACTGGCAATCACCAGCCTGGAGAATCAGTGTTGGGGAACTCCTGGTGGTATTTTTTGCTGTAAAGGGTTTTCTTGTCTTTTTCAAAGAAATATGTTGTGTGCTGCCTCTGTGCACGCATCCTTTCCTTTCCTCTTCCCACCTGCTCCACATCACTTCGAGCACTGTGTGCAGTTCTGGCCACCACAGTACAAAAAGGACGTAGAACTATTAGAAAGTGTCCAAAGGAAGTCTACAGAGATGGGTCTGAAGGGCAAGATGTATGAGGAGCAGCTGAGCTCCCTTGGTTTGTTCAGCCCAGAACAGGGGAGGATGAGGGGAGGCTTCGCAGCGGCTGCAGCCCGAGGAAACAACGTGGAGCTGTGACAGGGAAGTCAGGGTGTTAGGAAAAGGTTCTTCACCAGAGGGTGACTGGGAACTGGGACAGGCTCCCCAGGGCAGTGGTCACGGCCCCAAGCTGCCAGAGTTGAAGGAGCATTTGGACAATGCTCTCAGCTATATGGTCTGGTTTTTGGGTGATCTGTGGAACCAGGGGTTGGACTTGATGATCCTTGTAGGGCCCTTCCAACTCAGGATATTCTATGATATTCTATGACTTTTTTTTATAAAACTAGCAAAACGACATTAATAGGAACTGATGAGGAGGTATTAGGTAATAAAATAAAAGGGAGGGATATCAGTGGAAAACTTCTGGAGATTTAACATAAATAAACTTGTCCAAATGGATGAAAAGGATAACTATGTCACCTGGCGGATGTAAATGAATGTCCCAAAGTACAGAGAGCCCATTCAGTACTGCACAACACCTTGGCAAAACAGGAGTGAGCCACTTCCACAAAACACATGGTACATGGCCCTCAAGTTTGTGGACTCACCCTGCGCCATGGAGAGAGATGCTATTACACAGCCTAATGAGAATTATAAAAAATATTGCAAACAATAAAAACCTGCTGAAGTAAAAAAAATCCACGCACTGAACTGCTATTACTGCTAATAGTGGCCTTTTAGATGTCTATTCTTTCCGATGAACGTTCCTGCTCACAGAAAGCAGCAAGACCCATGCTACAGCTATTGGCCAAAGCAGAATTGTGCTCAGAGGATCGCTCTCCTTCTCTTGGCTCATGTTACCTTTGTAATAATTTGACCATTGTGTGAGACTAGCATTGTCACCTGCGTGTTGAGAAGGGGGGAAAAATAATAATCTTCAGGTTTTTGTTAAATACTTCGGGAAAAGTAAAACATATTAAAGTTGGTAATTCCTTAGGGAAGCAGTGAGGTGATAGCTCTGATTGGGATGTCTTCCCCATGCCCTGTGGAGGGACGGGCCACCAGAGCCAGGCACTGGCCCCAGCCCTCCTGCCACGCAGTCACTTCTGTGCTCTGTCAGCCATGCACGTTTCCTAGATCAGTGCAGCCATCATGGTCCACCAAGCAGAGCACAAAGAACTGCAGAGTCATTGAATCATTAAGGTTGGAAAAGACCACTAGGATCATCTAGTCCAACCACGCTCAATAATTCTGTCTCTCAGTGCCACGTCTACAAGATTCTTGAACACTTCCAGGGACAGTGACTTATCCACCTCCCTGGGCAGCCTGTTCCAATGCATTACCATTCTTTCGGAGAATAATTTTTTCCTAATCTCCAACCTGAACTCTGGTGCAACTTAGGACAATTAGGAATTGTGTCTTCCTATCACAAGTTAATGGAGGCTTCTTTTCAGAATCTGCACCTTCTATATGGGAGTTATTTTTGTCTGAGGGAAGAAATCAGCAGTATTTTCTATCAAAGCTAATGTGAAATTCAGCAGAAAAAAGAATAGTTAAATGGCTTCATATCTGTGTCACCAGTCCTTCAAAAATTTATGCACGGAAATGCGTTTATTTTGTGTGTATCAGATCTCACTAATGTATGTACTACAGTTGGCCAAATAACTTTCCTTTAGGATATTGTTTTTCCTTCATACTTATTTGTTTTTAAATTATTTTACTTGTTGAAGTGCCTGCCCTCAGTAGGGGTCTGCTTTAATTTCACAGAAGTACTTACAAATAGTCCTCCGTGGATTTGCCACTCAAAGGCTGCAGCATTGAAAATATGAACATAAAACACGGTATAAACCTAAATGAGATTGCCTTACAGGAGCTGATGTTTATTGTCTCAGGTGAGAGAAAAAGAACATATAAGAAGCAGGCTGAAAATTAAATTCAATTATGCGCTGGTAAGCTGAGATGCCATTAGCAGCATTAGCAAAGCTGTGCACAGCTGGGCCCGGCGCTGGGCAGAGAGGACACATCCCCCAGGATGATGGGGGAGCCACAGTGGGGGCAGAGGGGACAGGGCAGGGGATGATGACCGCCTGTGATTTTAGGCAGCTACCAATGGAGCCGGGTGTTAGTGCAGCAGGTAGAGCCAGGGTGAGCAGGGCTCTTGTGGTGACGGAAGGCTGATTATAGCATGATTGCTTTTCTATTTATTGGAGTTTGGATGTAAACATCTATTTTCTGTCTTCTTTTTTTTTTTAGACCTACTCTTTGAGCTTAAATGCATGCCTCTTCTTCCTGGTTGGGCTCCAACTAAAGCTGTGTACTCTAAATGTGCACTTAGGTGACAATGAGGCCATGTCAGAGAGCATAGTGAGACAGAGGGATGCTTCTGCCTGGCCAGAGCCTACCAGCTCCCACAGCCACACGCTCGCCTTGGCTTTGCCACTCCCCATCCAGCTCTGCCAGCAGCTTGGCCTCGTATGGCATTTGTCTGGGATTGCCTTACTGAAGGTACCGACACTCCAGCTGCTTGTGTGGTGGAGGTAAAAAACAGTAAAAGGGAAAGGTTTATAAATCTGTCGGTGTATGAAACTGTTTTCAAAGTAAAGAGCTGTTAAGTTCCAGCCGCAGAAGCCTTGGGAGGTGCCTCAGTGCTGACAGTTGAAAAACCCGTGAGTATTTTCTGTTTCAGGTGAAAGCTGATGGGAAATGGGAGGGATTTATGCGCAGCTTAAAGGACAGAAAGTGTAAGAGACCTCTAAAGCACCGTAGCTCTTAAATGTGAATTAGAAGGGTGATTGCCATCTTGAGATAATGATGGCCTTGAATCAGCTTCTGTTCTTGTGTAAATGGCCCTCTGTCTGGAGCTTCTCATTAAGTTAGGCTGACCACCTTAACAGACCAATTATTGGAGCAGTCACATAACCACTGTATTTTTCTGCTCTCTTCCACATAGGTCATGCTCACTTCTGGACTCCAAAAATAAAGCAAATGGCTTAAACTGCCATGGCTTCCATCCAGCTGAGGACATAGACACAATTTTTGATATTTAATTACTTTTTTTTTTTCCAGAGAACAGTGAAAATAGTGAAACTGTTTGGAGAAAACCAGAAGGTGTCTTCTCAATGGACTTATGGCATCCAGTGAAAGCTTCCAGGCCAAGCAAGTAACAATGTAGTATGAAAATGAAATGTGTTACACGGCTTCAGTAAGTAATACTACCTACCTGGCCTGTTTGCAGTGCTGAAATGCCTCCATGTGGTATTTCTATCTTAGAGGAACAGATTCATTACTATTCTTTCTCTCTCCATATGCTGTTTCCACAGTGAATCAGTCATTGCTCAAAACTATACTACTTTCAAAGCTGAAGAGAGCTAGCTGAAGTTGATTAAAATAGCAAGCCTGGAGAGCTTAACTTTACTTCTGATAAAGTCTCAGTAAGTTTTGCTATTTATTTGAGACGTAAGAAGGGGAGAAAGGGAACTGATCTTTATAAATCTTGTTTCCAACATAACCCCAACTAGCTCAGATCTAGCTTCGCCTTTTCATGACTGGGAAGGTGGTGGGGAGAACCAGAAGAGAGCCCTGATGCTAAGCAGTGAGCCTGAGCATCCTTTGGATTATGTACTGATAGGCTCTTTGTGAAGATCAGAATGAAGTTCCTGGGAGGCTGAGACTGTCAACTGTGCGTGTCTTCCAAAAGGCAAGTCAAAATACACCCTTGGCTCAAAGCAACTGGCTCAGTGGGAGATCCACTAGAGCCAAGAATGAAACCTCAGATTCCAGTCCCTTACACATGACATTGATTTTCCTACCGAAAGGCTTACTTCTGTTTATTCAGTATGGGCTTCTGGCTTACTCGATGATAAGCAGCAGTTTTCTTTCAGTTTAATTAAAACACTTTTGTCTGTTAGGATGCCACTGAACCTATCTTGTATTGCCAGTCACAGCTCATTAGCCCTTTAGGCACGGTGATCCCGCTGAATTTCTAAACAAGAAAAAAAAATGTGAAGAACAGCCCTTGGAGATATTTCATCAGTTCATAAAACGTGTGAGAATGGAGAGGAAAAAAAAAAACAATAATGCAAAGGTGACGCATTCTGAAAGAGGAAAGAGATGAGCAGTTCTTGCCCCAGCCTCTTGCAGAAGGGAGCTCAGCTCTGGCTTGGGATCAGCCTTGCAGGAGTCCTTTCTCTCTGCTCTCTCTCATCTTGCTCCAGTGCTGCCGAGCAGCCCCGCTCCAGCCTGTTCATTCTGGTTCTCCCTCCTTTTTCGTGACTTTGTGCAGCACTCTGGTTTGAGGCATGCAAGGACTCTTTTTGGTCTTTTAGCTGTTCAGCAAGATTACTTGGTCTTTTGTTCTGCGTCATGCAACAAACCCATCAGTTTAGCATCTCCTCAATGAGTGCTTTGCTTTTCCACACATTTCTGGAATATTTCACAGAAGTGGTTTGCCCAGAGTTTACTTACCAGGGCCCTGCTAAGTTTGCTTGTTCTGGCTGAGCACACCGCCTCCTTTGCTCATTTCCTCTCCTTTACCACATTGTCACAGGTTGTAATATATGGGAATGCACATGAGGCATCATTGCTATTTATAGGTACAGACAGCTACATATGAGGTGTGGAAGAGACAGTGCTACATAATATATGCAGGAAAATTCATCACAGATGAACACATCCTCACATTTACTGTACATTGACCCCAAGTGAAGGGTGTCCTGTCAGAAACATCAGTTATCCATGCTGTTTGGTTTTTCTTTTTTTTTTTCCTTTATTTGTATTAGATTCTGGCTACTTTGAAATTCCTTTAAACTGACCTTCTCCCATCCGAGAACCACCCAGTCATGCATTGCTGTGTTGGAACGGGATCCTGCTGTGCTGCTTCGGCTTACTGACCTTGCAGGAACCAAGCCTGTGTACGTGTGTGTGCACGTGTGTGTGAAGGGAGGAGAGTCAGGCTTCAGATCATTCAGCAAGGGCTGGGATTAAATGGTTTAGCTGGGGGTGAAGAGAGCGGGAGCACAGCAGGCTCTCAGCTTTCTGAACTCAACTCTTCAGCGTGTGTCCTCGCTGTCCCACCCTGTGTCCGTGTTGTCCCTCCCCTGCCTTCACACTGGCTCCAGCAAGCGTCCGACCTCATGAAAAGTCACCTCAGCATGCTAAATTGGTAGGGATGGATGACTTGTTGGGTGTTGAGGGTGTGCATCTGGCTTCAGATTTCAGCTGGCTTAGAGCAGGGTGAGAGGAGCACAAAGAGTCAAGGAATGTGCAACCAGGGCTGGGAAGGCGGGTGGGATTGCAGCAGACAGCAATTAAATTAGTTTAAGCTGTTGTTTTGTGGTAGCCTGAGCCAGTTTTAGGGGTGGCTTAAGAACAAGTGTAAGGATACACTTACGCGTTCTCCCAGATGAAAGCATTTTCTTCAGCAAGTCTGAATAGGAGCACTGTGTGGTTGTTTTCCTTCATTTTACAAATACGAGAAAAATTTATAAACTGAGTGCAATTATAGTCAAGGAGGCAGCTCTTTAAGAACTGCATTCCCTTATCTGCTTGTCACTCCAGCGGCTGCAGGAACAGTGCGTATTTTCAATAGAGGTTTCTGCTAAAGACCTCCCTTTGCCTCCTCATTTGGAGCAGGACAATGCCAGAAAGAAGACTGTATCTTCTGGAGAGGAGAAGCAGAATTTTCTTTGGCAAACATGTATCAGCAATATTTTTTTGGCACTGTTTGCTGGTTATATGTTTCCGTTTGAGAGCTTGTTCCCTAACCATACCAGAATGCTGGTGTTCACCAGCCCTCTGCAGAGCCTGGAGCAGGTCACATGTGATAATGTTTCTGGACAGCCGGCACTGGGTGATGCTTGAAATGCAGCACCCCACTGCAGCTCTGTGCTGGCCCCCAGAGCCTGCCTGGCTGTGGTAATCTCTGAAGCCCAGCATCATGATCCCCTGTTATCTTTCATGCCAGCATGAGTTGATCTCTGGATGGATCTGCACATGAATGGCCACAGATGGGGAAAGTGAACAGGGATAAGGGCTTCCTTTGTGCCTGTCACTACCAGAAGTGCCATTAAGGAGCATGCCAAGGCCTTAGCGAAACAGTGCCTGGTACTTTCTCCCTGTTGCTGGGGCAAGCCAAAGAGGATGGGAGCATGATGCCTTATGTTGTTTCAGCCAGGGTCTCCATCCAAATAACAGCCATTATCTCCTTGCACAGTGCTTCAAAACCGGAGGAAATGGCCTGCACAGCCATCCAGGTCATTTTGTCTAGGAATCTGCTGGCCCACAAAATTTGTTAAACATAATTACAGAGACCCTAAACCGAATATTAATAAAGGAAGCAGCAGTATCTGAGGCACTTCATTTAGGGGCTGATTGAAAAACTAAATCCAGAAATGTCAGTGGGAATGCACTGCTGCTTTCAGCATGCTAGCTGGCCATGGGCCCAGGTGTTGCCATGTGTTGTGCAAAGTCCATATATGACTTCAGAGCTGCATGCCACAGCAACACACAGAGAAACATGGGGTATTTGGGCATCTTATTACACCTGGAGGAACGCAGTGTTGCAGGAATGAAAGCAACCCTTTCCCCAGCTACTCACAAGTATATGCTATACACATCTCCTTTTAGTGCCCTAAAGCTGATCCCATCAAACTGTAAAGAGGGGCTGTAAGGAAAAACGGGTTACAGCACTGTTGCATGGGATCTCACCTTGCAGCTCATTATATCAAGGCTGCGCAGGGTGATGTGGTGGCACCATGGGGAAACTTGAGTCTGGATTCACTCTTTACTCTGTCTTCCCCATAGCAGCTGCAGGTAGGCCATTGATCTTTCTCCTCATTAATCAAAATAATTTTGAAGAAAAAAATATGAGGCTCATTTTCTATCCATTGTTCCCCTCAGTTCTTTAATTTATAAGCAGCTTTATTTTGAGCTTTTCCTGTTTTTCTGTCACAAAGTGACTTGAGTTTTGGTTGCGAAGCATTAAGATGGGAGTAAAAGGGGAAACAGGAGAGTCTTGCTTGGAATGGAAGTTGATGTGCTGTATCTTGACCAAAATGCAGGTAAATTGATTCAATTGCTTGGGGTGAGGAGGGAAACATGCAAAGTTTCAGTCATCTTTGGGGTTTCTACTTTTAGGTACAAAGAAATGCAACTATCTAGGGAACACACATAATCACGGAGTTACAGAATAATAGGAGTTGGAAGGGACTTCTGGAGATCATCTAGTCCAACCCCTCTAAAGCAGATACCCTATAGTAGGCTACAAAGGAAAGCATCCAGGCATGAAGAAGGAGACTCCACAACCTCTCTGGGTAGCCTGTTCCAGTGCTCTGTCACACTCAAAGTAAAGGAGTTTTTCCTCATGTTCAGATGGAGCTTCTTGTGTTCCAGTTTGTGCACATTGCCCTGTGCCCTGTCACAGAGCACCTTGCCAGAAAAGAGCCTGGCCCTATCCACATGATACCCGTTCTTTAGATATTTATGAGCATTGAAAAGATCCCCTCTCAGTCTTCTCTTCTCCAGGGTGAACAGTCTCAGGTCTCCCAGCCTTTCCTTATAAGTGAGATGCTCCGGGCCCCTCATCTTTGTGGCCCTCCTCTGGACTCTCTCCAGTAGGTCCCCATCATTCTTGAACTGGGGAGCCCAGTACTGGACACAAGTACTCCAAATGTGGCCTCACCAAGACAGAGGAGAGGGGAAGGATCATCTTACTTGAAGTGCTGGCCACGCTCTTTTTAATGCACCCCAGGATACCGTTGGCCTTCTTGGCCACAAGGGCACGCTGCTGCTCATGGCCAACCTGTTGTCCACCAGGACACCCAGGTCCTTCTCTGCAGAGCTCCTCTCCAGCAGGCAGCCCCTAACCTGTACAGATGCATGCAGTTATTCCTCCCAAGGTGTAGGACTCAACAATTGCCCTTGTTGAACCTTGTCGTGTTCCTCTCTGCCCAGCTCTCCAGCCTGTCCAGGTCTCACTGAATGGCAGCACAGCCTTCTGGTGCGTCAGCCACTCCTCCCAGCTTTGTATAGGTCTCCCCTTACTCTAACCTCAGCATCTTAAACTACATTCACAGCCCCGCTGTGAGGCAATAAAATGCTATTATACTCACCTCATTTCTTACCCTTGGATAAGGAGAGAAGGCAAGAAAGGCAAAGGACTAGCAGAACCCAGCCCCAAGGCATGAGGTTTATGATCTTGCCAGAGCAGATGGAAGCTTGGTGTATAAGCAAATTGCAGCAAATCAGCAGGCTGAGGGGAGAATTTTCTCCTTTGCCAGCAAAAATGTGAGAGTCCTGCCTTCTACTTAGCATTTCATGGCCTGAATCAAAGACACATGGAAGAACCCTCATCCTTTTCAGATCCAGAATTTGTGTTTATTTCATGGGGGTTGGAATCACATCCAGTTATTCTGCTAAATGATTTGGGCTCACGCTGACCTTGCAAATAACCACCACACAGGTGTGGGAATGACTGAAACACAAAATGGGCTTTGGGGATGAGAAAGCCACTGAGCAGCTTGGCTTCGTGAGCACTGAGGGGCTCTGGGGGGGGGGCTGTGGAAGCCTAATGTTTAAATAACTGTTCAAACTGATTGCAATAACAGGTGTGCCTTGGCTTAGGTTCTGAGACTATAGCTCAGGGTGTGGGACTGCATTTTAAACCCACCACCCAAGGCTGGAGATTTCCCACTGAGTTGGCATTATTTTGGGGTGGTTTTATTGTCTCTTCATTTTTTTTTCCTCTCCTTCTTCTAATGAACTTTCATTAAACAAAAAAAAAAATTGCTTCTTTTTAATTCAAATCAAGCAAGAGATTTGGATGGACTGCTGCTTTTGATGCTGTAGTAGGCAGATGTGTGTGCAAGGAACAGTTACTGTGTGATCAGTGCTGTGGGGGTTTTATATATATACGAAGAGCAACCGTATCTGCCCCAGGTTTGTTTGAAGTCTTCTCTGAGTTGTGTCTTTATTAAGCAGTGAGTCACAAGGTGCCAGGAGTAAGCAGCGTGTGCACTGTGACTCGTGATGGGCAGAACATTTATCACCACATGTTTTCAACCACTACCCCAGTATTTCTAAAATATCCATTATGGTAATGAAACACAGAGCAGAAGGTATAGTGGGTGAAAGTTGGGTATGAGGGAGTTGTCAAGCTATTTGCTGCTGTAACATTGATGAGGCTTCTTGGGCAGGTCACATTAGGATAGCATGATAGGAAATGAGAACTCTCTTATGGTTCTGAGGCCAGCACCTGGGAAACTTGATTTTAAATTGCTCAGCACCTACCCAGAGGAAGCCAAACAGGTACTGCCAGAAAGCAAATGTTGCATCCAGTTCTCAAACTATGGAGAACATTTGTAAGGCACTGTTGAGGTGCTACTAGGAGGTGGTGGGGAGCTGTATGTTTTTTCCTTCCCTTATCAAAAGGGATTTGGGTTTATTGCAGAAGTTCTGACAGCTCTGTGGTTCTTTCTGCCTTATTGTGCCTACTGCAAAAGGTCAGCCAGTTCTGGCGCAGGCAAACGCTTTTCTGCCAGAGTTCTCCTGACAATAAACTATAAATGCTTTGTCTGTCATGAGGTGATGATAGCCTGGTATTGCACAGCTTTCCTGTGCTACTAGAAATCTTTTTGTTTATACAGACTCCTCTGTCTCCAGGATTTATCAGCCTGGCAGCAATTATAAACAAAACTCCATGGGTTTGGGATTTTCTCTTAACGTTTTCAGAGAAATGCTAGGATACATTGGTTCTCTTACTGAAGAGTTACAATTCATTATTAGTTTTGATAGACACTGTCACCAGAGTATCCAGTAGATCTAGTATCTAATAAATGGCTATTTGCGTTGTGTGGGAGTGAGAAGTTCCAGCTGTTATTATCCTGGAGCCTGTTTTTCCAGTACAAAATTACTTCTACCATAGTGTTCATAAAATGGCCTTCAATGGGCTTGGGGAGAGAGTGGAAAGCATACAGGGTTACCACCTGAGGGGTTGGTGTCATGGAACCAGAGGGCCACAGTGATGATTTCATTGTGCAACAGGTTTGAAGTGCTCTAACAAAGTTATTTCTAGGTGAAATTGTTTCTTCAGTGTCAGTGCTCTGCTAGTACTTAAGTGCCAAATGCATGAGACCCACAATAGTCTGAAGAGATGAGAAGATCCAGGCACTGATCTTGGTGGTGGTGAAGAGCTAAAGAGCAAAGTTATACTGGAGTCTGCTGGTTCCCCGTAAAGTAATATGGGAGAGTCTGCATAACTGTTTTGGAGGTAAGTATATAAAGACACAGCAAGAAAAACTGGCTCTGAAGGCTACCCAGAAATTTAATCTGCAACTGAGCTGTGAAGCAGGGAATAAGAATGTACAGTGCTAAAACAGACCGAAGGTTGCTCTTTGCTTTCCATGCCCATAGGGCCCCTTGCTCAAAACAAAAGGAGGGGTCACAGTGAGACATCTTACAGATTTAAAATGTGTGAAAATAACAACTAGAGAAATAAAAGCCCTTGGACCATCTTTAATCTTAGTCAGAACCTCTGTTTTTTGGCTTGAAACATTCTACTGTAGCAAGGAAACAGGTTTCGTGAGGAGATAAGCAAGCCTGATTCTCCTATGAAGAGTTGATCACTGAAGATAAAACGTCTTGGAAATGGCAAATAGAGACCACAGTGCTTTCAGTCCAGGAATCGAAGATAGGAATCCTTTTCTTTCTTCCTGCGCCATACTGACTGTCCTAGTGATCGAGGAGGCAAGAGGGGGATTTGTGTTTCCTCCTGCTTAGATCCAGCCCTGGAATTCTGAGGAAGTATGCTTTGAGTCTTTTCTGAGCTAGAAGAGAATCAAGCCCAAGTCTTCCTGGGTCTTGAATCAATGCCTTAAGTGAAAGACTACCTCCTGGAAGGCTGTAAGAGTGTTTCTATGTGCTTCAGGATACACCTTGGACCTATCAGATGTCAAACAATCAGATGTGAGCCTTCCTAAAGCCCTCATCCACTGCTAAAATTTGGGACTGGGAAGGAGTTTGGAGATCACCTCTGTTGTTCATGTTTTCTATGGGATCATTCTGGCATCTCCACACCATACTGGCAGGAGGTCTGGGTTTCCTGTGGAGTGTTTTGGATCTCATTTTAGAAACATGGCCTCACACTGTGCCTACATAGGCTGCTGCTGGAAGAGGTGAACCAGCTCTTCTCTCTGTCTCAGCCATGGATTCCAGTTCACTTCTTTTTGCCTCAAATCTAGCTCCGTACAGCTGTAGGCAAATTGACACAGCTTGCTAACCTGATGTCAAGGGGCTTCTGAGACGTGTGTGGAAAGGGCAGTTTTCCGAGATGTTGGGCAGACATGGAACAGAGCAGTGCTGGCTGCAGGATCACAAAATCCAGACCAAAGTGGTTAGAGACGATCAGGGTTAGAGAGAAGGATGGGATGGACCTTTTTGACAGTGGCCTGCAGTTACGCAGCCCCTTACCCCCCAGCTTCTGGCAATTCCAAAGACAGAGCATAAAAAGCTGTACCTGGAAGTTCTGCCTGATCACAGGCTTGTAGATCTTGACTCTACAAAGTGCAAATTATCCGTCGTGTCAAGGGAAGTGCCTTTGATTCATCTTGTAGGCAGTGAAGTATTTTTAAGATCTAGCCCCGATAAACTGGAGAGGCTTTTTTTGGCCACATCTGAAGTGCATGAATTCAAGTTGGTGGTGTGCTTTATACATTTATAACAGTTCTTCCTTTCTTTCTTTATTCTCCTCAGCCTATTTAAACATCATTTCTCTTTTCGTCTGTTTCTAGTTTAAACAAAATCATACAATTTTTATTTTTTTTTTCCTCTTACACTTTTCTCAAAAGGTAGAAAATAAAGTGCTTCAGTCCTTCATAAACGCTTTGTTTCTGCCCTCCTCCCCCTGGCTCATTCAGCTGTGAGTCGAATGGGATATGTTGTCAGATACCCAGCAAAAGGAGAAGTACATAACCCAGAACCTAATAAAACAACAAATCTAGTGTGTCCTCCTGGTCTGCAATCCTTCAGCAGGCTCCCTTCATTAAACATAAAGCCATGTGTTTCCTCCAGCAGATCACATCCCTGGTGCCATGGTGTGGTATGTGCTGCTCTCGCTGTATTTCGTGAGGCTTTTTTAATTTACAGCGACACAGCTTTTATTTTTACAGGGATTCTTGAAAAAGTACAAAAGCAAAGCAAAACCAAAACAGACAAACAAGCAAAAATATGGGCAATACTGCAATCTCAGAGAGCTGTAAACTACCTCATACCGATGTGGGCAGTAGAACAGCAGTATTAACCTCGACTGCTCCACTTTACTCCTGGCGCTGTTTGCCAAGATGAGCCTTATTTCTCCAGGCATTTTGGGTGTCTAGGTGAAAATCCCAGTTAAGCCAGCTGGCTCCGGTGGTGTTGTTCTGCATTTACACCAGCATACACCTACGAGCAGAATTTATCCGTGGGCTCCCTGCCCGCTCCCACTGTCTGCGCCACGTTTCCATGGCACACGGAGTGATGGAGCACCCAGGAGGACTGGCAAGTCATGGAAATCTGTTTGTGTGCTGCCAGCTCCCCTGAGCTCCAGCATGCCGATCCTACTGCTGGTTTAAAGCAAAGGCTGATGAGGTTTATGGCCACACGCCTCTGGCTGGTGTCCGGGCTGCTTTGGATAACTGGCAGCACTGGTGAACAGAGGGCGCAGACAGAGTTTCTTTATATTTGATTAAAGAGTGAATTGTTGCAAGCAGAGAGGGAAAACTGAGCTTTCTTGTAGAACAGGTTCGTACGTTCCGATGTGGGTATGTCTAACAATAAAAACAATTCTTTAGAAACAAGTGTGGTGGATTGTATCTATTAAAGTTGCTTTCTTTATTTAAAGGTGAAAACACCATATGAAGCCACACATGTAATTCAGGAGGTAAAATACACTGCACTTCATTAAGAGCGTTGCTTTTCATTTATGAGCACATGAGAATGGTTATTGGCTAGCTGAGCTCTGGTTTTCTATGCACAGCTCTCATAGTCATATCTCAGTGGGCCAAAATTTCTGCCGAATTAAACAATTACGGTTAGATTGACTCAAACAGCATCTTGATCTTTTACACAAACGGAACATTTGCTCTGCAGTTGCCAAAATATTTGCATTATTTATTCATCTATTAAATTTTTGAGGAAAAAAAAATAAGAACCATAAAGTAAAATGATTGCTAATTAACTACAGAGCTGAAGAGTGGAAGCTGCTCCTGCAGACCCATTCTCAGGTGTGCTGACATGAGTGTGAAGTACTTTTGCTGAAACCGGTGCAGTTCCTCAGACATTCACCACCCTACCAGCAATCAGAATTCATCTCAGTGTGTCTGAATATCTTTTGTCTCTGCTCAGTTTCAGCCCAGAGACACATCTCCACCTTGCCACCAACCCACTGGCTTTGTGAATGTCTTTTTTTTTTTTGCTGAGAGCAGTGTCATTTCAGTTTCCATTTTAAAAGAATTAAAAGATCCAATTATGTGAATTAATTTTAAAAGCTTGACCACTGATCTTCCGTGAGAAAGGTTATAACACAAAGGTTGCAACAGGCTTAAAGCAAGGCTCTGCGGGCTTTGAAATGCATCATAGCACAACCCTCACCTCTGCCCAACAGTGGGGTTGATAGGGATGGATGACGGAGGAGGGATGGATTAAAGCGATGCAAGAGCCTCTAGAGCTGCAGTCAGGTGGGGCAACCGTGGGCTTCATAGTTGGGCTGCCAGGCTTGGAGGTTGAATCTCTCCCTATTCTCCTGAGGATTTAACATGGAGCACTGATAGCAAGCAATTACTTTGGAACAGGATGGAGTCTAGCTCAGGAAAAGCGTAGTTCATCACAAGATTGTGTTATTTAGACTTCAGAAACTATCCACTGCCAATATTAGGCCAAGACAGGGAAGAACGTGGACACGTGTAGCAGAAATGCTAAGTCAAGGCTTGAACCAGTGATTGAGCACGTGGCGGGAAGGCAGGGCCAACCTAGGGGAGCTCAGGTGTGTGCTATGGACCTGAGTAACTGGAAGAGGTGGAGCCAGGATCCACCCCTTCCCAGACCTCATTTAAGGGTTGGCAGTGGAGGCAAGGGCATCTTGTTGAAGGTCTCTGCTTATGTTGGGGGGGGGGAGGGGCTTTCAAGGATAAGCAGATTCTTTCCTTTGTTTCTGTGTATACAGCTGCTGTATTTGAACATCTCCTCATTTGCTGCAGCCTAGGATTTTGTTACTACACTGTCACTGCTGCATTTTCCATCATGTTACAGCATTACAATGTGCTACAATATTTGCAAGTGGCTTGTGCTGTCTGTGATAATCGGAACTAACTACCCTACCTCTTATTTCCATATGACACAGGAAAACGTTCTCACAATAGTGCAAAGCACAGAAGGTGGCTGTAAGAAAGCTCAGCTGCTGTGAAAGCAGCTCTTACCCTTTCTTGTGCCTTCCTTCCCCACATCTAGCCTCTTCCTATCATAACACGGAAGCTGCTCAAGTAGCCAAAGAAGTGCTCCTCACTAATTCTAGCCAACTGCAGATTACAACATGTCACAGGAGAGAAAATAATATTGAAATTAAGCATCTGTATCACGGAGACTGCAAAAATATCTCCATGTTGCTGCTGAAGTAAAGAAACTAGAGATAAGCAAGCCTGGCTGTGGGGTGCACACCTGGGAACCCAGAGGAGTCAGCTGAGACCTCTTTGGGTTGAGATGAGAAGATGCTGCCAAACCTGGAGTGGGAATAAAACTTCTGAAAATTCAAGTGTCTTCAATACTCAGAACAAGAGAGACAGGGCATGAGTTACAGTGCCTCTATGGTGCCAGAAGCTTCATGCAAAGTACACTCACAGTGTCTGCAGAAAACCTTCACTGCTCTTTGTGCACTTTGGCTCTCTGTGATCCACAATAGTTATAAGAAGGCTCATTTTTCTCAAATGTCATTTGGTGTCCTCATCAGACATCTGCCAGGAGACTGCTCATGAGCTTTTGGGCATAAGCTGTACACAAGATGGGGCTGCTCAGGGCAATGGTTAAAGGACTAACGTTGTTAGAGGGTGATCATAGCTGGTGTGATGATGACCACACTGATACCCAAATATTAACTATCAAGTCAGCAAGTCACTTAAGAAGATGAGCTTGTATAGAGACAGGACAAATGTAGAATCACAGAATGGTTTGCTTTGGAAGGGACTTCAAGACCTTACAGGTCCAATTCCCATGTAGTGGGCAGGGCTGCCACCCACCAGCTCAGGCTGCCCAGGCCCCATCCAACCTGGCCTTGAATGCCTCCAGGGATGGAGCACCCACAGCTTCTCTGGGAGGTGTGTGCCAGGGCCTCATCACCCTAGTGGGCTTGTGGGATTCTTCTGTTCACATAAATCTTCTCTTGTAACTATGTATATTGAACAGTGAAAAAAGCAGCAGGCTTTGGCAAACATGCTTCTATTGAGTACACTGTACTGGAAATGCTTCTCAAAAAATAGATTGGCTCTCTTACCCTTTCCTCTCTAGTTGTTGGTGGGGGTAAATCTACGGTGCTGCTCTGAATATTTCATGTAGACGTAAGTGAGATGATGTTGAGGTCACTACACCTCTAAGTGTGTTAGAAGTAAGCTGAGGATTTTGGAATGGGAAGTTCCTTCCATTTAGTTTTTGTTGTTGTTGTTGTTGTTTTAGTAACAAATAACAGATTTAAAAAGGAAAAAGAAGAGAGAAAGAAAATCTGTATTTATGTGGACCTATAACTCTCAAGCAGAAAAGGTTTAGTGGCCTTTTCAGATGGAATGACTGAACAACCTTTCACTTTGTTGTTTTATACACACTAGTGCGCTCTGGCCTCTGCTGTGATAGACAGTCCCAGTGTTGTAGTAATAGCCGTCAAGACCCTACAGCATAAAATAACATCACAGCATTTGAACAAGAGAGGTCTCAGGAGCACCTTCTGTTGTGATCACTGAATGTGCTACTGCAAGGGAAAAATCACTCCTGTAGATGCTGTTAAATGTCCTTCCTGTTGTTCATTCAGAAATTTCAAATATTGCCCAGATTATGGTTAAACGCATTCCACTGTGAAATAAGATTCAAGACCTAAGACTACGAAGTATTATATGGCACAGGAGAAAGTCTCTTATTTTCAAAATCCCCGTTGGCTGTGTACATATCAAATTGCCGTTATGGTTGGCAGCGGGGAGCTCCTGGTGTCATTCCAGTTTCATTCAGAGAAGCCAGTGACCGAGGATGAATTAAAAACTATTTGATTCACCTGAGAGACCTGATGCACCTTGCTCTTGTCCATGCTCTGGCTTCTCTTTGCTGAAGTGCATACTACATTGTAGCAGCTAGAGTTTAGGGATGAGCTCCAACCTTCTTTGCTCAATCTAAGACAAGTGAGCTGAGAGGAGGATATTTAGGTAAGCTGAAGTGGGACAACAGGAGTCAGGAGAACAAAGAGCAGATCCAGCACAGAATGAGTCAAGTTTCTTTGTCGTGTAGTTGACTCAGGACAGTAAGGGGTTCAGACAGATGGGAGCTTTCGTTCTTGATTTCCTTTTGGGATGAACTGTAGCTGAGCAAATCAGCATCTGACCAGCGCTTCCAATTCTGATGTTGATGGATTTTGTTGATTTTTTTGGGTGCAGGGTTTTTCCTTTTAACCTTTTTTCTTTTGCATATGTGCCCAAACAAGCTAACCACTAAAACAAACTCCAGCACAGCGTGTTCGGAAGTGGTTTGAATACACTGAAGATCAAAGGGAGGTGCTGCCCAGTGTTTGATGTACACTTGTTTTTAATTCAAGGTTAAAGAAATAGAGAAAGCGAGGATGTACAGAATAGCCCCTATTGAGAATGCATCTGGGAGGTGAGGGGAGACATTCCTCCCCAGAACCCCATGAAACTATGCACATATGCTTCTCCCTATTGTTAATCCCTTTTGCTGATGCGGTGTGTAGGAGATTTTATACAGTGGTGCAAAATGGAAATCTCTTGCAGGAGGAAAGAGTGCTGCAATCCCAGAGGGACTCTTATGTTCAAAACAAAATACAACAATGGAGTTAATTAGC
>JANHGO010000053.1:46880761-46900391 GCA_024606505.1 Aquila spilogaster | reverse complement strand
TCATTTGCCATTGGCTTTGAGAAAGGTAACAGCTGAGCCAGGGCTATTCAGCTGCATTAACCAGCTGCATGTTAATATAGAAACACTCTCCTGTTCCTCCGATCTGCCTGCAAACCTCCCCCGCCCCCCCCAAATTAACCCTTTCCTGCCACACTTTTCTCTGCCACTGTGACACAGATACACAGGCAGAAGGTTCAGCAAGGGTAGCCAATTAAGCAAGGGAGGACCTCACTATGATTATTTGAACTTTGCTTGTGTGTGGATAAAGGTACCCAAACCAGACCTTCAACCCACTGTGCCTGCATCCATTTGAAGGGACAGCCCTGGCTCCAAAGGACTCACCACTTCCCAGTGGCAGGGAGGAGGGCAAGAAGCCAAGAGGAAGGACCTTGCCCCAGGAACCCCACAGAAATTAAACCCATGCCTCCCAACTCCCACGCCTGCTATTACTCCCAGAGCCTGTTGGCACAAGACTCCCAGCAAGCCCAGCTATATTCTCACTGAAACGCCCTGCACCCACACAGCGCAATTTCCAGCGGGTATTAACGTTGGAGACAATCTGTGCTCTGCTCACTAATAGCACACGGTGAGCGAAGATTATCGCTTCTCTGCTGGTTTGACTGGCCTCCAGTCGCCCTCCCACTCCGTTTCGTGTCATGCCAGAACTGATCAGTACCTGCACGTCCCTCCACCCATTTGCAATCACGTTGGCCAGATGGCCAAGTCTGTGTTTCAGTGCAGGCTTGCACACAACTGCAGCTCGCTCCTGACTGCAAACTGCTGGAATCAGCAGCAAAGCTCTGCTGTGGACATGACTGCACTGCCTGATGTACCACCCCACCGCTGATCCTGCATCTCCTTGTCTCCTGGGGAGAGCCAGGAAGCCCTGAAGAAATACTGCAATACAGCAATCACTGCAAAAAGCCACAGCTAACAAATTGTTGGACTGGGAACATGTCAGGGCACCTTGTAGCTCTCAATCAAGAGCTTGGAGCTGAAGTGCTTCGTAAGGAAAGAAGTTGGACTCTGGCAGGGCTTGTGCTACCTGCCAAATTCTGATGGGTGAGAGGGGGTTTTGTCATGGGTCATTCCTACTAAACTATGTTACATTGTGATTGCCTCAGGTTAGTCAAGACTGCTGAATACTTTGGGACTGGCGGGGTGTCTGGTAAGGAAGACCTAACCATAGAATTCTAGTATGCTGGGGAAAGCTAGGAGGTAAGCCCCTTTCTTTTTCCATTTCAGCATTGAATGTGTTTACTGCTTTCTATCTTAGCTAAGCATATTGCTCTTCTCCTCTACCTGTCCAGGGTCCCAGGGAGCTGCCACAGTGGCTGGGCCCCAAGGGCATCTCTGCTTGTAAGCAAGGATCCCTCTGTAACACAGGAGGGAAAGACGCATGGAGAGGGCAGGCTGTGCATGAGCATGGACATGCAGACTGCCAGTCCAGGGCAAGGGACCTCAGTAGAAAGTATCTGTCCTTCTTTACATTTTATTAGCATTTTAATTTAAATGGTGGTGAAACCGATGCGAAAGGGATGGTGAAGGGTGGTGATCAATTCAAACCAGCCATAGGCTAACAAACCCCATCTTCCTCCAGCTGTGGCTAAACTATCAACCACACCCAGCCCCCTCTCCTCCCCCCTTCCTGGCTCTCACCTGGCACACCACAGTGGCACACCACCATCTTCCCCTTTCACACGCCAAAAGCGAGCGATCAACCCAGGGCAAGAGGAAATGGTTAAGCACATCACTGCCTTGGGAGCCTTCTGTTGGCCTCCCACCGCCCTGCCACCACTGCTCTCACCTGCTTTTCACCCTTTCCTTCCTTTGTGCCCATTATGTCATTTCCCCACTTCTCCCGCTGCACTAACCTGCACATTTTGACCAACCACCTCCTTACTGCCCTTGGCACGCCGCGTTGAAAAGTACCACCATCTAATGGTGACACAGTCCTTGAATGCTGGGTGCCATTTAGATTTGTTACTCTCCTACTTTGGCTGATAGCCTGCTCTGAGATTACAACTTTGCAGCGCTCGTAGCACTGATGACATAACGTTTCATGACTTTGCAGACGTACTTATAGCTCTATATAGTTTGTCCCCGAGCATTTTATCACGGCACGTGAGGAGATGTTTCACAGTATTCTATCCAGGCACTGCTCCTGGCCCAGAGCCTAGGCATTAGAACAGTAAACTCGTTTTAGGACTCATGTGAATGTGCACAGATAGAGAGGGAAGAAACAGAGGATATAATTAACCACTACAGTTCCTCGCAATCATTGAAAAATGCCAACAGACTCTGTTCATCTCTACAGAGAACATAAAGTGGAATTTAAGCACAAGCAGGTCTCTGTTCTTGCTCTAGCAGCCTTACTCTCAGATGTTAGGGGCAGAGGTGGTTTCCTCGATCTTTCTGTGTGCCCTTTCTTACATCTTCTTTGGGAATCTGTTGTGGAGTAGCTGCTGATGCACAGCCTGCCCTAGTGCAAACCAGCAAAGCCATTTGAAGATGTGATCTGTGTTGTTAAAACTCAACCTAGTTTCTAGGAGCAATCTGTGGAAGTGGCTCAAATCTTAGGGACCTGACTGCTCAGAGGACATTCTGCTGTATGGTAGAGTGTAAATGCAATGTACTGCAGCTATCCCACAACAATGCTGCATGCAGGCTTCCTTGTTCCATGATTTTAATGCATTTTTCCCAGTTCACTGTAACCCAAATCCAGATTGTCCACCCAGGGAGCTTTTCACCACTACTCTTTCTGTTGACTCGGCTTCCCTGGGAGGAAGTCTGGGGAAACCCACAGTGTAGGCAAGCCTGAAGTGACTACCTCCACTTCTGGATATGCTTCATTATAGAATAAGCTGAAATAAACAGCAAAAAGAAATCTGAATGTAATGACCTGCAGCAAGAGCTGCTAGGAACCTGCATAGGCCAGGCCCGTGAAACGCACTGAGATGCTGAAAGGTTCAGATAGATAGGTGCCTAACCACCTTGAATTGCTTCCAGAGGAAAGTTAAAGCCCTATTGTTTGAAATTCTTAAAACTGTCAACTGGGAAATTCCCTGTAGAAAACAGGCCTGCATTGACTAGTCCTCCAGTGGCCTTTCCCATCTTCAGCTCCTATGATTTATGTGCTCATAAATTCCTTTGTGTTCTGTGCTTACCTGGAAGACTTGACTGTGGCTGGCATCCAAGAACACCATAGTGGAGTTGTGTTAGGCTGTTCTTTCTGGTTTCCCATTGTCTCTTCCCTGCCTGAATTTGGATCCAAGAGCAAATACGGACCAGATGCAACATGTCCTCTTCAGACTGGAACGCCATCTTTTCCCATAGAGATATCCATCCCATTTGATTCTGCCAGGTGATGGTCAAGAATTGAAGTGCCCTGTCCTTGTCAGCTGCTACAAGAATGTCTTCCTTTGCTGCACCGTGCTCAGGCTTCTTGGCTTTAACCCTGCTTTATTCTATTTAAAGGTGACTGTATTGGGAGAAACAGAACTAGCCTGGGGCAGAACTGGTCTGAATTCAGAACCAGTCCCCTACCAGCACAGGCTTTTTGGAATACTTACTTCACATCATTTTTCAGGACGAAGTTTTATTACAAAATAGCATATAAGGGAATTGTTAACGCAACTCTGTTTCATGTAAGCGTGCCCAAAGCTCTTCTTTGCCATATATAAAGCAGTATATTTGCATATCAGAAGATTTCACATAGCTTCTCAAGTAACTGTACATGCCTAACTGCTTCCAATTGCCTCAGTAACATTGGGGGAAAAAAGCTTTTACAAATGCTTCGCCAGACAAATCACATTTTTAGCACAAGCACAACAATTCCTTTCTCTTAGAAAGATGTTTTCAATGAGGGCAAAATCAGTACAGTACTTAGTTACAATACTGGAGTGTCAGATGTTTATTGAGTCAGCAAAGGAGATATAAAAAGAACTGGCAGGGCTCTGCAAATCACTTTGATTTTTAGTAGTGACTCTACTACGGTAAACAGTAAATAATGTAAATAGCAAAGGTGTTCTCATTCACAGAGAAATGAAATGGGAAGTCAAAATCCTTTTTTTTTCCTTGTGATAAGAAATCTTTTGAAACCCTCTGATGCCATTTCTTATTCCATCAGTATTACATTAACTTGATATGTTGCTGTTAAACAGCCACACTTAAATACATCAAATGGATTAATGCTGGCACTTTATCAGGTATAGTTTCTGTTTCTGTAAGAGATCTCTAGACATATAGAAACTACTTAAAATGAGAAAGGAAGTTTCTCCTCTTCACTGGTTCAGAGGACTGTGTGTAACTGGCTGATATTTCTTGAACATCCCGATTAGTGCCAGGCTGGTCACAGCTATGACAGGGCCGATAAGTTAAGTGGGCTTTGAAAATCGCTCTAAGTGACATGAGTTTGCACAGCTTCAAAGTGCTCACAGCTGTGTGGGAAAGCAAGCAGAGGCACAGTGAAGAAGAGCCTACAGACACATTCAAGCTAGATGCAGTTTTGCCAGGCATAACTCAACCGAAGCTGAAGTATGAACTCAGTGAGCTGTCTTGCACTGTCTTCACTTATCTGGTATCGCCATATGTAAATCCTCAGGCTGAAGGAAAAGGAAGGAAAGAAGCTGCTCACAAGAGAGAGTAATTTCATCACTGATAAAGGAAAGCACTAAAAGGAGTGAGTCACTGGGCACCATTTACAGAGCAGTAAATAAATAGTGTAGTCACTTGTTATTGATTTTTTTAGTATCAGAAGTAAGAATGGAAGCTCTTCTCTGTCCCAGTCTCATTGCTGGTTTCTCCCTGGAGCGTCCAGCAGTTCACGTCTGCAAGACCAGGTAACTCGCAGGCAGGCAGGCTCTCCTTCCCTTTCTACCACTCTGGGACTGGCATGATTGCTGCCTTAAATATATGACTCTCTGCACAAATAACCTTCAGCTCGTGGGCCAGGGCCTGCCTCCCCCTGCTCTCTAGGAACGCCACTAAATCACTGCCAGCCCTGGCGCAAAGCCTGGCTCCGATTGTGTCATCTTGGTCTTCTGTCACGAGCTGCTGGGGCCGCGGCAAGGTCGGGGACTTTCTGATGAAACAGGAAAGGTTTTCCCAAAAGGAAAGCTGAACCCAATAAAAGGAGATCCTTCCTTCTCCAGCTGGATTTTCAGAGCCCTGCCTCCTTGCGCGGGACAGTTAGCAATTTCCTCCCTTTTCAGCTGCTGCTGACACATGGCTGGGTGGTTTCCAGCCTCCTCTGTGCACATTGTTCTGCAAGTGTTTGTCTTAGCAAAGTGCAGAGCCAGCCGCACCTTGCAATTAATAAATATGTGTCAACACTCGGTGCAAGCCTGATTATTATCATTACCCCAGAATTAGAGGGCTGGCACAGCCACGGAGCCGCCTGAGGGCCTGATCCTGCCAGGGGCTCAGTGCTCTTCATTTCCATTGGCAGCAAAGACAGTGGAGGCCAGGGGGGAATTACAGGATTCAGCTATCCAAGGGGTGATTTTTTTATTTAGTCTCAAATTCTAAAAGAGATTATTCCTGTCAAGAGAGAGGAGCAAAGCACAATAAATGGCTAGGGGCCTTCCCTTCACCCACTGTAAAATAATGCTGCTCACTTAACAGCAATGGATCACTGCTGATTTACATCGGCTGAGAATCTGGTGCTGTGTTGGTAAACATGAAATGGAGATTATAAAAGGAAATTAATAACAGTGAAAGCTAACCTAAAAGCTGAACACGTATGCAGGGATTCCTCTGTCGGTTACAGTGCAGCTGTGCAGGGCTTGAGTTGAATTTCTAATCCATCTTGACCCTGACAGGTCAGAGAACTCCCCATTTTATGCTTGGAGAGGTGCCCCCTTGGAGCCAGGGTCACACTGACGTACCTGGAGGGAGGATTTGAATCCTCAGGCCTGATTATGATTTGCACTAATGCCTCTTTTCACTGGAAATGTTGTGACATTTACCTAAGACCCTGAGCACTGTGATAGAACGATAAAGAAACCATGGAGGCAGATATTGAAAGGTGGTTAGTTTCCTGAAAAGGCAGACAAGACATATTTTTAAGATATCTCCACTCTAAAAATATCTCTTCAGGTTAAGTCCTCAGCTCTCCTTGATTTCATCAAGAGTTCAGCATTGCTCCTACACCGATACTTTGCAGAATTTGTAGAAGCACCTAAGTGGTCTTCAGGTACCTTCATAACTTGAGAAATCCTGCCGCCCTGGCAAGCAGGGGATCGGGCTGTCCAGCAGGATTTGGCTGCTTCCTAAGGAATAGGTGGTTCTTGTCAAAGCTGTTGCATCAGGAAGGTTGAGTATGGAGCTAGAATGGTGGAAATGAGCAGGTCCTTGACAGAGAGTGGTAGCCTGGAGTACCGTCGGGTATAGTGGTGCTTTCACAAGAGTGCAGGAAAAGGTGCTCACTGCCATTTCCTCTTTTCCGTCTCTGTTGGTCTGACCATCTTTGCACCATTGAGAGCAAGAGAAGAGCTGGAGTGAGGACCGGTGCGCTGACTTGAATGGAGAGCAATCTAAGAAATCTGCAAGGATTTCTGAAACAGCTGCCTCGAAGGAGACCTGCAGCTGAAACCCAGTACAGACGTAGGCCTGGGGACCGCTACTTGAATAAGACAGAAATGGCAGCTCCTCCAAGAACTACCATTAGTAGAGCAGTCGTTACCCCAACTCCCTCTGCCCCTTTCTAATCTATACTGCAAACACTGCTATAATATCAAGGCCCATTGCTACAAAATAAACACCAAAACAGGCGAACTGTGCCCCGTAGTGAGTTAAAGTGAAGCGTGTTCAGGTGCAGCAGGCAATGCTGAAGGGTCATATTGTGGTTAGAAGAAGGACTCTCTCTTGCGTCATGTAATGCTGCAGTCCTTACCCGAAGATTTTCTACAGTCCAGACCTGTTTGCGGAGCATGGAGAAGCGCCAGACCTCTCTGCCAGCTGTGGACCTAACTCTTTGCCTCCATTCGTATCTCCACCTTGTTGGACATTGCTTTGGAAAGTTAACCCATGAGTTTGGCTCACCATGGCTATTACTATCATCTAGGTCCTCTGTGTCTATTGTCTTGATTATTGTGGAAATCAGCTCCTATGTTAGACATTGTTAATCCGCCTTTTCATTGTCCAGGCTTACATACATAACTTACTTAGTATCAGTGGTACCTTCTATGTAATAATACCAAACAATGGCTTTTCCTAGCTAACCTCACCGTGAAAATTGTCATCATGGTCCCAGACTATTTTAAGGTATGGATCCACAGTTTTCCAGCCCTACGCCACTGTTAAAAAAGGCTCCTGAGATCCATCAGCCAGTCTGGAGGCAGTGAAATATTCTGAATAATATAAAATTTCCATTTCTTATATGATCAAAGCCCACATCCTCTGTGAAAGGCATAGAGGACTATCTCATATTTTTATAACACCTATTTGCATTTCAACACAGCAACCCAAGCACAAATCATGTGTGTACAGTTGTGTGAGACCTCCCGAGCAAGGTAGCAGATAAGTGACTTCCTGGAGAGGCTGGGTGCTGCCATGCGTGGCTGTGTCCTTGTGTTAAGCTGCCATCTGCTCAGGACAGGAGAGCCCTCACTGAGCCCCAGGGCTGGCACTGCCACAGTTCATAGCATAGCACTGTTTAGCCCTCATCATCTACATCTTCTTACCTGCAGGCTGCCCATAAACTACTGGAGAAGCAATCTTACTATTTTTCTCCTAAAATTGCTCCCTGAAAGGGCTCTTCTTATGACACTTTCCCAAAAAACTCAGTCCAAACTCGTTTGTGGTTGAGCTGCTGCAGCACCAATACTGCTCCTTGCTGCTTGTGACACCATCTATCCTTCTTTTAAACTTCTTCAGCCAAAAGGCACCCTTTTCTTCCTCTTTTTCCTTTTGTTTTCTGTTCACATGTTACCTAGCAGAGTTATATTCTGTAGTAGAGTGGGATTGGCACACAAGCTTTGTGGTAATGAGAATAGCATTATTATTTTTTAGATGGAGCTTCTTTTTCATTCTGTGGTAAGGCAGCAAGAGCAACCACAGCCATTAGTTACTTCATGTCTCTATGCTAAGTTGCTTGTGACTGAAGTTAGTTGGTTTGTTACTTGTGCCCTTTAACGGGAAGAAGTATTCTCCCCAAAACTGTGTTGGCATAACTGAAATTCTCTGTGGTGCCTTCTTGCTTTTGGATCACCGGGCTTTCAGCAAGAAATCAGGTTCCTTCAGAAAACAGGAGCAGGAGGGACCGTCTTACAGGGAATGCAGAAAGCAAGTCTGCTGCAGACACTGCATGGCTCTTTTTTGATCACTACTACACCACCTGATGCAGACACAGCGTTGCTGCTGGGGATGTGTGATACCTGTCTCCATCTCATTACTGCTTTCTGGGACTTTCCCTGACCCTTTGCCTCAGTACCTGCATTTGGAGGGCCTGTCCTCCACTGCATCTCAAAGCCACTGGCTTTAAGACCTTGTTTGTGCATTTTGACTATAGGAGCTCATTAAATGAGCTGATTAAAGCCTAGATCCTCCAAGGTATTTAGGCACCTAAATCTGGTTAAGCCTATTTGATTCTGAGTGGGGTTAGGTATCCCCATGTTTTTAGGGAGCTGGGTGTAGTGTCCTGGTTTTGGGGGAGGAGGAAGAGGGGGCAAGGAGCAAGAGGCATTTTTCTGTAAAATGTGCATAAAAGGACTGAATACTGGAAACAAAGGATGTTAGACCCAGAATTACAGACCTGAAGGTTATAGAACTAATAAAGAATAAATAGTGGCAAGAAAATTAATGTTTCCCGCATTTCTTCCAGCTTCTCAGAATATACTGGGGCAAACCACACACTTTCCAACTCTCACATGCCTTTTTCTTCTGTCTTATTTGTTCCTTTTCCTCACTGCTAGTCTGCCACTGGCCATCAGCCCCTTCAGGCAAGGACTATGCTGTCCTTCATGTCCGGAAAGTGTTTGGCAGACCCTGGGCAGTAAGAACGTGCCTTTCAAAACCGGCCAGGCGGTGCAAGGATTTACGCTGCTCTGAAGCCCCACACAATAGGAAGAGCACAGTGTGTTGACTCTTTGGTATTTGTTATTGTTGGTCTTATGTGCTGGTAAGCTGGTCTCAGCTCATTTTCCTGACGACTGCTGTGGAATAATCCAGCTTCAGTTGTGATAGGCCCTGATGAACATCTGAATTTCAGGGGGAATGCTGTGGCTGTGCCCGGGCATGACTCCTACACCAGAGTTCATTTCTTCATGTATGAACCAGGCTACTTCCCAGGCACAATCACATGTTAGAAAACCACTTCTCTTGTCGGGAAGGAGCTGAGCCGCTAATGGTGGTGGTTTGTCCCCAGGACCCCTTCGCTGCAGTTCAGAGGGCTGCTGGTGCTGGCCGCTGGAGGACGCAGCGCGGTGTGTGTTTGTGCTGGGAGCTGTCGCTCACCTGCATGGCTGGACGCCTACACAGCCTCCCCGTGCAATCGCTCTGACAAAGCTCAGCGGTTAAGAGGGTGCATAGTATACCTCTGGCAGACATAAGTATGTGCCGGTGCTTATCTTTTATGAAAACAAATGAACAGAGATATCTGTTGCTGCAGCCTCTGAGTGTGCATGGAAGTGAAGTCTGCAGGCAGAAACAACTGCTTCCAGCTCCCTGCAGACACGTTTCCTCCCTTTGCCAGGCCATGTCTGACCAAAACCAGCCTCTCGCCCTCCGCTATGAGAAGGCAAGGCAGTGTCCACGGAGCCTGTTGAAGAGGAGCCGGAGGAAGGACTGATTAAGATGTAAGCGAGGAAGCTCTGCTCACGAGGCATTCCCGGCAGGGGTGCCGGTGGGACGTCTGCCTGCGAACCCCGCGGCAGCAGCCCCCTTCCCCGGACCTCCGGAGACACTGGGAGAATTTCCTCTTCAGCTATTTTCAGGCGGCATCTGCGTCTCTCACCAGCCATGGATGCCACAAGGCATGGTGCCAAAAAATCAGCAGCTTGGCAGCTTCTCTACATGGACTCAAGAAATATATTCTGGATTATCTGTACCATCTGCCTCTCACAGGTGTTCATCTGGGAGGAGGGGGGAGGAGAAGGGCACCTGAGGGCACCAGAATTGAACAGAAAGTGTTTTATAGGGCAATATGCATTGTAGCAGCTGGTGCTGATGGAGGTGCAAGAAGAAGGAAGAACAGATACTAATTCTTACCTTGAAAGGATTAATGAAGTTTACTGCACGGTTTCACTGAAACTGGGCAAACCTCTGAGTCCTTACCCCTTGGTCTGCCAGGGGGACAGGGGAGGTTCAGGGTAAGAATCCCCAGGTTTATGTACTTGAGGGGGGAGGCAATTTTCTGGGTAAGTTTGGAGAGGAACTATGTGGTGCGTGCCTTGTTTGTGGGTAAGCGGAAGTTTGGAGTAAGCATCCACAGGCCATGGGCTTGGGTTTTTTGTCAGCTATGGCAAAATACTGCTATCTCTCAGCAGACACCAGAAAGGTCTCATCCTACTTTACTTATTCATGGTTAATCATTAATATTTTCCTGAAAGTGAAACTTTACCGGTTCTCACAGAACTACAAAGCCACATTTATGAACAAAGCTCTTATTTGCGAGAAGATGAAACCCTGACTGGCAGTGAATGATTTGCTTTCCACTGCGCTACAGAAATGCCGTTTCCTGCCCCTCCCATGAAAAGAATTTGCTGCGGCGGTCCCAGCACAGACTGCACACCTACAGAAACCACGGGCTGCCCACGCTGGCAGCACCGGCCCCTGCCACTCACCTCACCTCCAGCAACAGCCGCAGGGCAGCAGAAGCTGGAGCTGCTACACCTGCGAGGCTCCTGCTGAAGGAGGGCGACTGGCCTGCGTTACATCTTTTTTTAATCATCTGCTGCAATGAATTGATTTGTCTCCACGCTAAAGCAGGAAAACTGAGGCAGGAGTGTATTTCTGCTGTTTGGAGACAACCTTGGACCAACGCTAGGTAGACCTGGCCCACATCTTGCCTGGTAGGTGCTCCTGCTGTCACCCTTGCTGTGGGTCTTGGAGAAGTCGTGAAATAACTGGGGAAGGCTGTCACCACTCCTTTCTCTGCCCCTTATGTAACCGTTGGTCCAACATCTCCTTTAAAGCCTACAGAAGGTGCAGGGCACCTCCACTCCCGTTGCCTTCAGAAGTGTTCATGGGAATGGACCAACTTTGCAGCTACTTTTCAAGACAAAAGGCTCTGCACATCGTGAAAGAGTTGCACGGAGGGGAAGAAAAATAAAACGACTCTCAGTCTCTCATCTGCAAGCTGTTGCTGCACAAGAAGGCAGTGCAGCGCTGGTGTGAGGAAAGAGATTGTTGTTTCATGTGGTTTCCAGATAACCACTGATAACATATATGATTGCAGCTGACCTTGTGATACCATATTGCTACTTGTATTTTGTTTAAAAGTACAAAGAGCTGTGTTCCCTAATGCAAATGAGACTGATGGTGGAGAAACAAGCTCACAGCACCTCTGGTAGCAAGGCTGATGACTAGAGTATCACCTTTCAGCCACAGCTCTCCTCTTGTCTTCCTGTTGTGTCCATCATCATCTGGAGCACATACTGTCTATGTCATTTGGCTGTAAAATACGGCCCTTCATCATTAGCCACACAGTTTTCTAATCCCCTGGCCTGAACCACTGGGCTTTCTTTTGCTTCGCAACACTCCTGCTACCACGCAGGCTCTCAGGAGGTGTACAATGCCCGCCTTTTTGGTGGTTCCCTACCACCATGCTTCAGGCCTAATGGCAAGTTAGAGCTTCTCCATCAGTGGCACTGCAAACAAACCAGAGTCCTGATCCAAGCAATTTTAATTGAATACTCATGGGAATAAAGATAAGTAATAAGAGAAAAGGAAGTTTTGCTCCTTCCAACTAGACCAGGAAAACCCTGACTGAGCTCAGGGAGGCTCACAATGTACTCTTGGTACATCAGCTATCCATATTGTATAGGGCTCCAAAGAGTTCTGGTTTTATTCAATATACTAAACAACATCAGCGTTTATTTCCTAGTGTGGATTTTCTATTTTTATCACTACATTTTTGTTCTCAAGCGCAGAATAAAAATACCCCAGATGCCAATGGCTGTTTATCGGGAATGTAGAAAGTGGGGAAACTGAGACTCAGAAATAAAATTGCAATCACTTATAGATAGGACAGGGCAACAGATATTGTCATTTGCCTATGAGTACTGCTCGTATGTCTTATGGAGTGTATAAAGTTTCATAAAGGCATTGATGTCTTTGGGCACCTTGTCACTTTTAATGTTAAATTTTTGTGTCACTTGTTTTGGGGATGAAGGAGAGAGAGACCAAACATGATATTAGTCCTTGTGAAAAGTGCCAGACTGACAGCCCTGAAAACAAGTACTTAGTACCTCTCTGTGTCAAGCAGTACAGAGGCAGAAAAAGCCACCCAAGGTGTACTGAGAGGAGCTGCACAAGACTTCTTGCCTATGGGAAGAGAGAGCTACCTGAATGCTCCCCTGGTCTTGCCTGCTTCGGATGCTGGAGAGGGTCCTAGTGTAACATAGGAGAGTCTGACTTAGTTGCAGCATGAGCCAGTGCTAGCTACTGCAAGCATCCCAAGACCATATAAGCCACAGTCCTGGCTGACTCCCCAAACATTTGTATCAATACCTTGTGTCCTCAGGTATTTTAAGGTAAGCTGTGCCTGATCTTCAGGAGCACCTCTAAGTTCAATTGCTACAGAGCTGAATGTTACAGAAGTTTTATGAATACCTTTTATAAATGAGATTTGCCCTTTATTATGTTTGCACGTATCAGACAATAAATTGCATAGCTGCTGTGCTGGTCATTAGCAGATGTCTCCCCAAGGTTGCTGGGTCACCACGTGATGTACAGACTGGTTGGGCTGATTTCAATCCCCGGGGAAAAAAGAAAAGAGAAAAAGAAAGTGATGTCACAAGGTTCAATTAATAATAAATTGGAGGACCAAAATATAATTATTGCCAGTCAGCAGATGTTGCGGAAAAAAGGTCAAACAACCTGAATGTATTACATCTACATAGTTATTTTTACCAGCTGATACGTTTGACATAGTACTTCATGCTGTTTTGTTTGCATTTAGCACTATAGAATTTACACAGAGTATGCCTACAGTGGACTGGAAAACACATTACCAAGCTTTCAAAAAGTAGTAGTAACTGTATGACATGGTACGGGGGGGCTTCTACCGGGTTTCTGTAAGCATCAACAGAAGGATCAAGGGCATTCAATATCTCAAATGAATGCCCTGGAAATGAATATAAAATCACTGCTAATAAAATTTGCAGATGACATAAAGACAATGATGAGGACACAGCACCCATACAAACTGACCAGGAGCTTAGCAATACTGGATCATTCTAACAAAATGTGTTTTTATGCAGTGAAATGTAAAGTAATTCATTTAGCAGCATGGAATCAAGCCAAAGTTACAGACTTCATCCTGTTGAAGAATGGATCTGAAAAAACTTATAGCAGAAAAGCAATTCAACATGGACTCCAAAGGCGATTCTGTGATAAAACATGAGCAGTCTTACCCTGGGACTTCTAAACTGATGATTAGTAAGTAAGAGTAAGGAAGTGATTTTACTGGGTAGAACACTGCGGCAAGTTATATTGGAATACAACATCTGGTCTCAGTGTCCACATGTTTAAAGGATATTTGAAACAGGAAAGAGCCACCAAAAGGAGAGAAATCTTTGCAGCAAGACATGCAAGAGCTTAGTACTTGTGCCTATCAAAAAGCATGTTGAAGGGACTGAATTATAGCACAGAAGTACCTTTGTTGTAGGCAGAAAATAGAAGAGCTCCCCAGCCTAGTGGAGAAAACTGTAATAAGGACTAATGGCTGGAAACTAAGGCCAGGCAAATTCAAATTAAAAAACTGAGGATTTTTTTTTTTTTTTTTTTTTTTTTTTTTTTTTTAATACTGAAGGTGATCAGCCACTGGAACACATGACCAAAGGAACAAGTCATTCTCCATCTCATGGCATCTTCAATTCAGACTGTGCCTTAGCCAAATGCAGATTATTGGCTTCATTACAGACATAACTGCAAGGAATTATTGGCCTGTGATGCACAGGAGGCTATACCAGATTATCTAACCATCCCTTTTCACCTTAATCTCTGTGCATCAATGCATAAAAGGAATGAATTCTGATACTATAAAGAGATATTGTCAACTGGAAAAGGATGAACTGGTGCTTTTGGCATCCAGAGAGGAGTGGAGCGTGCTTCTAACAACCAGAAGCTTGTTACTTTAGTTACTTTAGTTTACTCCTTAGTAACATTGTTAGAGGGCAAGAAATTAATTTATTTCTGTGGGGATTCCCATTACTAAATTCTTTCTTACCAGCAGGCTTGGAAAACAAAATTTCTTTATTTCCTTCCCTCTAAATTTATGCTTTCAGTACATTCATTTAAGCAAATGCATGTCTTCATTTGCTAAGCAAATGAAGCAAATCATGTGGAGGTTCCTATTATTATCTGTAACAAATAGTTAATACTAAGCCCAATCCAAAAACCATTGAAATTAAAGGGAGTGTCCACAGAGTTTTCCGGTGGAAGCTTTATCAGGTTCACTGACTTTCAGACAGTCATTATGCAGTTTTCTGGTATCCACATCCAGTCAGTAGAATAGACTTCAGCTACATTGGAGTAGATCTGGATGCACACCTGCGGAGCCCATCTTCATTGGTTCAAACTTCACACTCTGTAGGCTTCCACCCCCCCACCCCCCCCCCATAAACCACCCAGAATCTTCTTAAAATGACATAAAAGATTCTGTTACTCATTTCTGGACCAAATTATATTTTGCCAAGATTCAGGTTATTCTGTAGATGTAGTACCTTTTCCACAAGTAGGAGACTGTTGACTTCCATCATAAGGTTCAGTTTCACAATATCAGTAATAATAATTTGGTTTCTGAACTTCCCTGTTTCCCCCAAAAGCAAGGGACAATATTCTAGAAGACCTGAAGGGAATTCACCCCAATAGTTTTCATTTAGCTCCTACAATAAAAGCACCCATTTCTGAAACGTTTGGTTTTGTCTGTCATACTTGCCTCTCTGCTTCATGAAACCTCCTTGAAAACTTGGTCTTTATGTGTATTTGAAAAAAATGTGTTTAAGCAAAGATCTTGGATGTGGAATGTTAGAGCCAGCTCTTCTACTTCTGATTTCACTGGGAACTGTCAGTCAAATTTTCTATTACTATCAGTAAGAATTTTTTCAATGTAAATAGCAGCAATACTGAATACTGTACATTAAATGAGATAGAAAACATATAATAAGGCCCTATTCCTCAGCAGTTGTTTTCTATTACCTGGCTGGTTTTATTATGATGTTCTTGCCTATAGCTTATGTGTAAAAAGATGTATCTACTGTTCTACGTACATTACTCCAGCACAGTGCAGGTTCATACTTATGTCTCCTAGCCAGCACATTATTATTATTATTATTATTATTATTATTATTATTATTATTATTATTAATTATTATCACATTAATAATAACACTTGATATACTCCACAGGCAGAAGAATATTTACCAGTGTTAAGATGAAGAAGGGATTTACCTAACAGGAGGTTAACTGTCTGACAAGAAAAGAGAATAAGATGAGAACAGGTGGATCCAGGGCACTTGGAGACTGTATATTATAATAAAGTCTCTAGATAAAAATGTTTTATATATTTAACTGGTTTATGAAATTATACATACCTATATATATTTTTAATACACATGGAAACTTTGCCCATTCAGAAAGCCTGACACTACTTATTTTATTCTGCGATTAAGAAAATCCTGTAATATTGCTATGTTCAGATCCATTGTAAGTAGACCAGCTATGCTTTTGTTCTCTGTCTCCAAAAAAAAAGAAAGACCTATAGAAATGCATCACTGATGCACTAACTCCTACTGGAAATATTTTCTCAGCTGGGAATGACGAAATGTCAGTAGAGAGTAGATACGTTGGCGGGGGGGTGGAGATGCAGCGGAAAGGAAGGAGAGTCCACGAAGTGGGAAGCTCCTCATGAATTAGAAAACCTGTGATGAGCTCCCTGTCCTGCCACTGATACCTCTGTGCGTTGAGGCCACGCAGAGAATGTCTCTTCAGTGTCTCTGGTCCCTCTCTGGTAGTTGTTCACCACACGGCCATGTTGTGAGTCTCTCAGATCTGATTGTACTGAGGAACCATATTGAGAGCGAGCTGAGTTAGCTATGAGAGGCAGCGGGATAATATCTGCCTTTATTAGGGGACAGATACTGCCTTGAAAAGCCAGAACATGGATCCCTGCCGTTAGGATATGAACACAAGGATTATTAAATGAATGGGTGTCATAACAGAAATAATAACACTGACCTCTAGTTTTCATCAGTCTTAATGTTGTTCCCTCATTATAACAAACTATTTACCCTTTGGCCTCATTTTATGCACATGGGAATCAGTATTGCCTCATAAAACAAAGGAGCAGTGAGATTATCACTTAAGTAATGGCCCCAAACATACTGTTAGCACAGTGTCACGGACCGTGTCTGCACAGCAGAGTAGCGCAACTCCTTTCCTTAGGGCTCAGTCCCCGTGACACGGGCAGGGGAGCAGGTAGAAATGTCACCGGCCAAGCGAGCACAGCGTCCCGTTCACCCCCAGAGCAGTCAATCCCCAGAATTTTTATCCCTGCGACTTGTTAAACCTCAGAAAGCTCATCCCCATTTCGAAGTGATAGCTGCTGCCTCCCTGCCAAATTGCTTTATCAGTTTCAGATAGCCGATCTTCCCCCCCTCCCCCCAGTTTTTGCTGATAAAATGTTTGCACACTGTTAGATAGGGGAAATACAGAGCACTGGGGGAGGGGGGGGGCGGGGGGGAAGGCCTTGATAATTTAAGAGCTGGCATTTCAGAACGAGAATGTCAAGCAGTTTAGATCTTGTTGACGTTGAACCCTGGGGTTCTTCCTCCTTCCTCCTTTTTCGTCGCGTTTAAAGCAGGCAGAGTGATCCTGCGTTAAGGACTGGTAGTGGGATACCTCTGCTGGGGATTCTTCCGACCGGCCTCAAGCACACAGCGGTGACTGAAGTCTGGGGAGACAAGGATCTGTGGATATAATGCCGGCATTGTCTACACTTTCATTTCTGCTGCACGCTGGCCCCTCTCCTCCTCTGCATTCATTGTCGCTATTACATTTATCTTGGGAGAGAGGCCATCGTAGGCTGCATATTTATTAATCATTCTTACCTGCTTCCCTTTTTGTTCTTTGCTCTTGTTCTTTCCTGTACAGGGAGACAGAGAGGCAGTAGCATATCATAGCAGAAGTACTTACACAGCACTTTTTCTATTCACAGATCTGAAAGTGCTCTACAAAGGTAAGTGCTAATAAAACAATTATCATCCCTGTTTGTCAAATCAGAGAAACGAGGCTAAGAGAGAAACCCAAGGGCACACAGCAGGCCAGTGATACAGGGTGGAAGGGACCTTGCAGCTTCCATACAGCATGTTGGGGTTTATGCTATGTGCTTCTTAAGCCAAGTAGCCTGGTGGAAAGGCCTCTCTTGTCCATAATCAGAGACATTTTGACCAGCAGAAGACATCCTTGTAAACAGCAGTTCTGAGAGCTGCAGTGCTGCATGTTTTAGCGGCAAAGCCAGTGCAGTGTAATATTATCTGCACTGTAGCAATAGAGTTACTTTCGGCTCAGGACTCCGGAAAACTCCTTCCCAACCACTGCTTCCCATAGAGATTACTACACTGGCTGGGTAAGCAGGCTGCAAAGGGTGCGTAGGGATCAGGAAATGAATATATGCACCAGGAGATTTAGCAGAGGTGGCTAAACCCCTGATTATTAGCAGCTACCTCTAAACACCCCTCCCTCCCGGAGCCAGAGTCCGACCACCTTGGGTAGGCAGAGCTTTCCCCGATTACACAGACACAGCAGCAAAATTTTGATTTCCCTGAAAGCAATGGTGTCTGCATAATATCACACTGCTGATTTTTGTATCTTGATTTCAGCTTTGTTTATCTTCTGAGAACAGTTATAAAAATAAAATCCAGATTTATTTTTTTTAAGTGCTGATGAGGATGGGAGTCTGGATGTCTCAGGGATTAGGTAATGGGAGAGACAGTCTTTGGCTTGAAGTCACCCATTCAGCTGTGGTCAGGTCAGCCGTGTGTTAGCATTTATATTGTCCTCTATCCCAAGTACTGAGAAGTTGGTGGTCTTATTCTGATGTGTAGCTCAAAAGGAACATTTTACTTGCAATGGGAAGAGGATTTATTAGCAGCAAGGCTGAGGAGTACATACATGAGCATGGAAAATTAAGCTGACCTGAAACTTCTGGCCTGTGTCAGGATTTCAGTACACTGGGAGATGCTGTGGATAATGCTGACCATACTGCACATCTCTTGCAGGTAATGGATCTAGGGAAAAGCCTTCAGTGCAATCAATCCAGCACCTTCTCTAAGGTGGTATCATCACTTTAAAAGAGGCTGAACATTAGTATTGTTTTCCTTTGATAATTGAAAGTTTCAGCAGATTCAAGATTTAACTGACCCCTTTTTGGCTCATACCAGCATATGAACTCCATGTAATTTTGTATATTATTATCTCCACTGAAAATATTCTGTGGTTTCTTTTTCCCTCCTGGTACAAGTACAATATCTATAACGCAGTACTTGCAGCCACTGCCAGGGCCTTGGACAGTTGTGGGGGGAAACGTGAATTAAATGTGGATTTGAAAAAAAAAATCCCTTCCTTAATGGTACCTTTGTAACTGATTAGATTTGGTAATGGACTTGCAAATGAAGTTTAAACATTAATCTAAGAGCTCAATTAGGTAAGATATTATGGTGCAGCAGAGATTTCCTCCATTCCCCAAGCAAGTGAAAAAAACCTTGGAAATTAAGACAAAATCAGCTTCTTTTCTTTCTTGTCTTTTGAGAGGTTTAGCAGAGGTTGTTACTGAATTAATGAAATACTATTGATTCATATATCCTTTCTAATAAGTGAAACAGAAAGCGATATCACTTACGTTTCCTGCAGCAGTTTCATACGGCAACTGGCAACACCATCAAACCCCCATAGGCCTGAAAATCCCAAAGGAAATCAGACCTCTCTGGGGGTCACCTGCTGACTGGAGATACATTAGCAAGCCATCTGACTTTTTTGAATAAACTCTTAAGATTTTATTTTGCACTGGGAGTCATAAAGTACACTTTTCAGTATGACCAAGTTACTGGACCCATAGTGTTTGCTCACAAAGGTTCAAACTCAAAGTCACACTTAACTGCATGTTTACATGGGAATTAAGCATATTATTACAGTTAAGTGTGTGCTTAAGTACTGCTCTAAATAGAAATGCTTTCCTGAATCCGGAATAGCAGCAAAGAGTAATTCCCTCCACTGCAGGCCTTGCAGAGTGGAATGCCATAACCTACATTATGCAGGAGGTCAGACGGGATGGTTGGCTGTAGTTGTTCTGTTTGGACCTCCAGTCTGTGAATAGGACACATCGTTGATCAAATACCAACTTTCCAACTGGACTATGTCCAGCACAAGCGAACCATGTTTAGAATTATAAGAAGGAAATAAAGACAGG
>JANHGO010000053.1:46852965-46865713 GCA_024606505.1 Aquila spilogaster | reverse complement strand
GAGCCGAGCCGTACGGCTCGGCTCGGCGCGGCTCGGCTCCGGCTCGGCATCGGCGGTACCCTGAAGGAAGGCAGAAGGATGCCGAAAGTGTGTGTGGGGGGAGCTAATTTTGAAGGAAGAAAACTCCGCAGAGGTACAGGGCACTGCCAAGAGAGGTCTGGCATTGAAAAATTGGCGTGTCGGAAAGCAAAGCAGCTTTATGTTGTACACTAGAGCCTTCGTGGGCTGGGATGATAAAATTGTCTGGCACGGTATAAGGCTAGCCTTTGCCAGGACATCACTTATTTTAAACAACTGCATCTTTAAGAAGGAAATAAATGCTAAAATTACAAGAAAATCCCTTGTTCCTTTGCTATCTCTGTATCTTCCCTTGTAATGGTTTAACTCAAAGGGCTTGGGATCTAAGAAAGAGAAAACAGAATTTTTCAGAGACTGTAAGCCTGCCCCTGAGGCACAGAGGAAAAGTGAATACAGAGTAGTGTTGAGAGAGGGCACCACAGGCATTGTAGTCAGAACAATTTTGTTCAGGCTCTCCCCGCCTATGTTTTATAGATGCGGCGTGTATTTATACAGCAGGACGATGGGCAGAACCTTGCACAGCATGCGCCAGGCATGAGGGATGGGAGAGCCACATCCAGAAGCACATTTGCTGTGGGTGCTACTGAAGCTCATCTTCACACACAGCGTCTTGAGAGCAGTTTAAGAAGGAATGAGGTTTTCTCAGCTCTGCTGAGAAATCATCACCAGCTAGCGTTGCCAGACAGCAGGCAATCACTGTAGGTCTCCCCCTGGGTCCAATGTGGTTTAGAGCCCAATCACATGGGGAAGCTGAGCAGAACAAGTCCAGGAGTTTCCTCTCACTCTTTCTCAGAGGCAGGGTATACTCCGGAGCAACTGTGAACCAGCTGCTCAAGGTGTGTAGCTGTTCCCTTGTTTACAAACACTTACTTGGAGGGAGGGGGAAAAGGGAGAAATTGGATTCAGGCCCTTCTTGAATGTGGGCTAAGAGCTGTAGCTATAATGGAACAAGAGGAGCATCGTTTGGGGTGAAAGTGAACCCAGGCACAGGAGAATTTCACCTGCGTCCTTCTGCCACTTCCCACTCCTGGCAGGCCCTGGAAGTTCCTGGAGGATGGTCTAAGCTGTTGGGCTGGGGTGAGGAGGAGGCAGGGGTGTTGACACACAGGGAAGGAGGCTGGGGAGAGTGGCTCACCCCTGGAGCTGGTCATTCATTAAAGCTGCGCATAGGGTACAATGAGTCAAGAAGCTATTCATTTAAGACTGGAGGTGGGAGTAAAGAATTTAGTACCTTACTTGTGGGCTTTCACCAAAGCCTAAGCAAAAGTCTGAGAGAAAGCAATGTGTGTTTGCACAGTTTGCAGCCCAGCCAGGGAAATCTGGCACAGCTCAGGTACCACAGGTTAGAAGTTTTCCAAAAAATCCTACTTCCATCCTCTCCCCTCCCGTCTCTAAAATCCATCAAGGCGATTCATAGGGCCCTATAGACTGTGGAGCACAGTTAGACCATCAGACAAAACACATTTGTTCTTCTGAGCAGAGACTGTGTATGTGTGCCTGGATGCAAAGTACTGCGGGCTGGAGCTGCGAGCTGAGAAATGCCTATATGAAACAGGGCAGAAGGAGACCACCATACAGGCAGAGAAGAATAGAGCTTTACACCTGGTGTAAAGGCTTTAACCCTTCCCAGACCAGGGGACCAGGTGGTGCAGTTTAGAACAGCCATAACCTCCATTGGGCAGCTGTGGGTGGAGGTGCTTGTGAGTACCCCATACACCTTCTTCCTTCCTCCTCCCCAATCTTTCCACCCCTGATGCAAGCGCATCCCATACGCCAGGAGCCAGGAGGGACTGACAGATTAAAATCTCACCTGTGAGCTGCTTCAAAACACCTTGATGCCACAAGGCCATTGAGAAGTAATAATAGTGAGAGCCAGACCCTTCCTCTTAGTCAGAACTCTACACGAGGTAACTTTGTTGGCTTCAGTTGGACGCTTGTTTTACTTATTATACTTTCCAAAAGTAAACTGGAGTTTTAATCTTAGAAATAAGTGATGGGGAAACCTTCCAGCCATCAAAGCGAGGTTTGACTCAAAAGGGAGGAAAGAACCCGGTTGTTCATAGGCAGCCTCAGAAATCAAAGAAGCCAGAATCTCCACTTCCCCAGTCACCACCTTCGCCAGTGCTGCCTTGGCACCAGCCTCCTCTCCTGAAAATGTGGGTGGTGGAGTTGTATTTGCAGGCTGGAGGGAGTTCCCAAGCTGACAGGCTGCCAGATTCAGGCTTTGTTAACTGTTGCTTTTGCTGTCAGCTGCTGAGATTATAACAGGAGGATTTTTAATAATGTGGGGGGGGGAATTAAAAAGAGGCCATTAGATTAAGCAGCAACCCTGGGACAATTTGTAAGTCACAGTTAAGAGAGAGATATCTGGAAGATTTGCCAAGTTCAAAGGTCTTCATTATTAATGATCCAGTAGCTGACTTGATGGATTGTCTCTAGTCTGTGTCCCCTTATTCCTTACACTTTCTCTCCTAATGACAAATGCTGAAGACAAATCTCTAGATGGAGGGATAGACTTTGTAATAGATTATTTCTTATTACTTAGAAATTGGTTAATAATTTACTAATTCAATTTCAGTGTTTCATCCCCCACTTCAATTAATCTTTAGAATATAAAATAAATGCTGTTCTTTGTTCTTCCAATGCTAATGAAGAAAGACACTAGTGAGGAGACCTGGCCTTGATACCTTTCTAAAGATGATTTAGCTGCATAGGAGCTAATTTTCTTTTTTTTTTTCCTTTTATTTACTTCTACTTCTTAAACACAAAATCCACCCATAAAACTGAAAGCTGTACAAGCTGGTTATGAGCCCAATTTTAAACATGTTACACAACTCTTACTCTAGTAAAATTCCATTTCTTGGCAGACTGTTACAAAAATCGTGCATACCTATACTCTTTCATTCTGTAGATAAATATTTTATACAGATACTTTACACACACTCAAATAAAACAAGATATAGGAACTTTTGTACAGTGATTCAAACTGCTGTCTACCACTCTGGAATGGTGCTTTAAGATTTAGCAGATGTAGAGAGTGATTTGTTTCTAACAAATTGTATCTGTGGCTCTGTGGCCATAATGCATTTCAAAGAGATTTTTTTTAATTGCATCTGTCAGGAATTACACAAGTATGGTCAATCCAGCCTCCTGACATCTCTTCCAGCCCTGTTTCCTGTAATTCTCTTACCTTTTGTTTCTTACTTTTCTTCGATTGTTTTTTCTTGCCCTATCCATCCCTCCCATCAGCACTCTGAGAAATATTTTCAGCCCTGCCTGTAGCACTGTACCCAGGATGCATGGGAATCCGGGATTGATGGCTGCTTGTCTGCCAATGCACAGGTGCAAATTAGGAAACCAGTTCAGATTCCAGCCAACAGACTTTTGTTCTTGCAGCATGTTGTGTCATCAGTGGCAGGGGTTTGGACGTAAACACTTAGGGCACTAAATGACATGCTCTAGTGTTCAGATGCTTTTTGCCAAGTGTGATTTCACACCTTGGGGAGCACAAAAAAAATCTGTCAACAAAGCTCCAAACAGCAACATTTCTGTATTTTTACTTACCAGAGAGTCCTTTTTCTTAAAAGAAAAATTACGGTAGTAGCGTGTGGTCAAAGATGATAAGCTTACTTCATGTAATTGCCACTGATACAGGAAGAAAACAGCCTTTTCCCCCACACCTACAAGCTTGCTTAAGCCTGTCTCATTACAGAACAAGGGTAGTACATTAAGTCATTTAATAGCAGGACCAGAATCCTGTCCATGCAATGAAGGGGAGCAAAGAAGGTGCTGTTCAGCGTCGGCTCTGCTATGAGAAATCCTACCAGTCAGGACAGGACGCCTCACAGCAGGCTGTTGGCATCCTTTTCCCTGTGAACAAGAGCACTGAGATCTGCGTCTAGCTGGAGTTTGCTTCTGAGGGCTGCGTAAGCGATCGCTGGCTGGAAGGCTATATCCAGGTCTGCTACAGCCCAGCACTCATGAGCTTTTTGTCTTTGTACAGGGGCAGGAAATTCCCTGTGCTTCTGATTCTCTACTTTGCCCTCCAGCACAAGAGAGGGCAGGGTTTGCTGTAAGAAGTTTACTTTACAGATTCCTAATTCTATTAAGCAAACACAACTACACACCACAGAGCAGACCCCCAAATATATTAGAATTGTGAATTTTCCCAGATCTTTGGCAGTAGGGGAGTGAGATTTTCCAAGTGACTGAGTAAATTGATGCCTCCAAAAGCATTGTAAACTGATCCATTGGGCTTGACTCTGAACTCCCTTTATTCCAGCGTAAATCTGGAGTAAGCCTGCTGAACTCAATAGAGTTATGCCAAGGCAAAATCAGAATCCTCCTCTGCTTTTTTCCTTTTACTGTGCGAGCTAATCCCATAGCTGCAACGAAACTGAAAAATCTATATATACAAACTCCGTTGGCCAGGCTATCTTATTGTGAAACCTACAGTATATCCCAACCTTATAAAAAATCATTCAAGTGTGACACTGTCCTCTCTCTTGCTTTTCTGATAAGCAGAGAGGAAGGGCTGCCAGTAGCACAGAAACTAGAAGACAGGAAAATAGTATTTCATAGCAGGGGAAAAAACATAACTGAATGGAGATCAAGGCAGCTAAATTAAAGAAACCCACAATACCTGGGTAACATGGCCACGACACAGCACATGGCTGCAGTGGAGACATTAAGGCAACTAAAGGATTCTCCCGATGGCAGTCTTGGAGTTGCAGAAAGCAGCAGCATCTCCACTAATGAGTTCCTTCCAAAAATCTGCTCCTACCCATTGCCTTGGTTTGAAACAAATTAAACTAGTGAAAAGAATCTTATTGACTTTATCAGTTGGTGCGTGAGGCCTGACGAGTTTAAATAAAAGGTAAACTGGTGAAATAGTGTCATGATAAATGAACCGACAGTTTCCCAGATTGCAGATGATGGTACTGCATTTTTTGTCCTGTGTGACACTGTATGTTTAGAAGGGTGAGTGTCGTCTTTCTATGACATCAGCAAGAAATAGATGGGCATCTTTTGAGGTTAGCAGATGTTTAAAACAAAAATAATGGCAGAATTTAGAAGCGGCATTGGAAAGGTGTTAGCCCTGTCTCTGCTATTTGAAAAATCTCCAAATTCCCTGCCAAAAAATTCCTAGAAAAAACAGCAATATTCCATTTCATTATTAGCTGTTTTTTAAAAAATCTTATGAATATGCCTTTCAGATCAGCCCACCCTGTAAAAACTGCCTGTAGTTTGTAGTTTCAGTACATAAATTCTGAGATTTGAAATGCAAATCTCATTTTTGAGGATACAGCAATTTGTGTGCAAATCTTCAAAGAGCAACTGAAAAGATTTTTCTCTGTCCTCCTGACTGTACCTGGTGGAGGAAGTACTCTTGACATCCGTTGTTCGGTGTCCCTTTTTCTGAAACCTCAGTTTTGCAAACAAACCCTTCCAGGGTGTGGTACGATTGCCACCCAAAATGCCACAGATCTGTGCAGTTTTACTGACACCTTGAACATCATATTCTTTATAGGAGGCATGTCCTTCTGATTTGCTTTAAGCATTACACTTGACTGGATTCTTACCAGCCATGTGTCTCTGTCATACTAAATTAGGTTCTATAAAATTTTTTTTTTACTTGGGGTATTGTTCAAAAAAAGAAGTTAAAACTCTCAAAACAGGAATTAGATTTCTGCTTTTATGTTATTGTGTCCTGTTCATGTCGTGGTAATGCCTAAAACCCAGTTATGCTATAAGTTCATGCCCAGAGAGCTCCTATTTTTATCATGCCAGCTGATGCAATAGGTAGTGGCTCCCAAACTACAGGCCACTGTGGACCAGTGAGGCTATAGAGCATTTGCTGTGTTACTGGTCTATTGAAAGAAAGCTGGTTCCATAGCCATTTGCAAGGCACTTCCAGGAGCAGGCTGTAAGCCTGGAAGAAGTAGGAGATAAGGAGAAGGAACGAATGCAGTGGCATTTGCCTGCAAAGTAGTCACCGTACCACCTGGAAGGAAGGGGGAGAAGTCCATGTTGTATACTCGGAGGAGATGGGAGAAAAAAACTTGGCTGACTGGACACACTGGCCAAAATTCAGGGAATCACTTGCAGGGTGTTAAGAAAAGCCAGAAACAAGGAAGGGTGTAAAGAAAAAAAAAGTGGAAAAGGTTAAAAAGAATCAGAGAATCATGGCCAGACAAATATGGAGAAAGACTGCTTCAGGCTATGGGGAGAGGGAAAGAAAAGAAAAAGCCAAAGGGGGAGAAAAGGTGCAATGAATTCTTCGAGAAAGGATCGCAAACACAGCATCAAAGCAAGGTCCTCCTGTTTCAGTTCTAACTCAAGGGAAATGTTGAATGAAAAGGTTGGCAGAGCAACTTTGTTACACCATGAATAAAGTTTCCCAAAGCATGTCTGTGCAACAAAAGAGGTGATTATATTATATAATGTTATATAATTATACTGGTATCGTTCCTCATGTGAACACTCTAGAAGTGAGTCTTTTTCCAATTTTGATGTATATTGCTCTGGAAAGGGTTTTAGTTGAACTGCAGATAGTATTTTTATGTTGGCACAGGAGTTCACAGGTAGGGTTATGCTTGTTTAACTACAACTATACAGCTGTATTGATGTGAAGGGTGAAATGTGCCTGTGTGGACAAAGCCTGAAATATCTAGCTGTCCTTCAGGCCATAGACATGACATTCTTTAGCTTTGCAAGAAGCCACATTTCAAAGACACCTTTTATGATTGTATGGGAACAGAGCAGAGCAACACAAGGTTATTTAACATAAAAAAGCCTTTTACAGGTATTCAGAAATGTTTAGGTTTCCTAAGCTTATACTTTCATATAACGAATTGCTGAAGATGCTACATGGAAGTTTTGTGATTGTGAATGTGAGAATGGATAACGAGAAAATATTATGTGTGAAATTTTAGTCCATGCTGTGAACACTTCTAGAACCTTTGGCATAATCTGAGAGTTACCATGGCCTATATCAGGAAGAAAAAAATAGACAATGGCATTTAAGAAGTCTTGAAATGAAGGGCTCTCTAATGCTGGAGATTTAAGAGCATACACCTTTTTGTTTTAACTATGGACTTTACGTGGGAAATGAAGAATGCTTTATCCCTCAATAAATATGAAAAGTATATGATTCAAGTGTTAAATATAAGTAATGGTTAACAATCAGATGCATGTTCTATTCTTTGCTTCCATGTGCTGGTCAGACAAAAAAGAAGAAAAGAAGTGCTATACACTGGTTTCTCAAGAATGCAGCATCAGGGATCTGTAAAAGTCTGAGTGATTCTATTGCTTCCTTTTGAAGGGCTCTAATAATAAGGAGGCCTAGGGAGAAAAATTGCAGTTGAAGACCATTGAAGTCTTGAACTGTAGTCAAGCCACAGAGTGAAATTACTGAGCCCTGAACACCTCTCCTGATCCTTCTCTGTTGAGAAGAACCTTTGTTAGATGAGGAGGCAGAGGTTGAAAGACTCAATTGAAATCCTCACTAAATACATTTTCTGAGAAGTTAGGACATGTGGATTTTTTCCCCACATGGATTTACAAATCCACAGAATTGGAACAGAGGGGGAATCACTCATTTTTTTAGTAGAAAGAATAAACTAGAATAAGAATATTAGCAATTCAGTGTATGAGCAAGCAAAGCAGATTTTCTTGTACTAACCCATCTGAGCCAGAGTGACACATACTGTGACACTGAGAAATATTTGAAAGGGCAGAAAAAAAGGACTGTAGGTGTAAGCATTATTTATATGGTGAGAAACCCTTTTGTCTCGGATACTAGGAAAATTACTTTGTCCGCTTATTGCTGAGTTCTTAAATAGTCCATTCAGTAAAATTGACTGATATTTTATATGTCTTATTGCAGATCTGCATCTCCACAATGAGTGATTTTCCAGGGTACATCTTCGGAGTCTGTGGTCAACCTGTAACATTCTGGTGACTGTATGAAAAATACTGTCCTTTTCATCTGAATTTATCAAAGCACCCTACAAAGGCAGAGGCATAAACTGTGAGTGTACACTATTAATAAGCCATCCCCAGCGCTTCTCCTCTCTGACTATTCTGTTGCAAGTCAGAGACACTGTGAGGTTAAGCTTACACCAGAAAAAGATCTCTTGGGATAGCTGTGCAGGCAAGACAGTTGTACAGGCAAAACGCAACATCAGGAGGTACAGTTTGTTCTGGCAAAACGGTCTTTTGGACTGGCTTTTCCTGGGCTACACCTGGCATTATGCTAGCATAGGAATGTCACAATCTCACCATTTATTACTCTAGTGGCAATCTTCAACTACGGATTTGGTCCAGCAGTGGCCATTACCATTGGCCATTCAGTGGTGACAAATAAAAAGTAAACACAAGTTTAAATGTCAAGTTGGAATTTCCTGCAAGTTAGCAGGAGAAGAGTGGCAAAAATAGCACATTTGCTGCTGTTTGACCCATTGCCTCCAGGAGTCCTTTTGTCTGGGTCATGTTGGCCAACACCTTTCACCTCTCCCAGGGCTCTTGCCAACAGGAATGCCATTGCCCTGGGAGCTTTCCTAGGGCAGGACTGATTCATGATAGTTCATCTACTGCTTAATCTAGTATAATCACTCCATTTTCTGAGTTTCTTCAGGACCTGAGCACTGCTGCCAAGGAAAAGTGGTATGTAGAAATGGAGAGCTGATGATGATCAATAAAGCAGCACTTTCTGTAAACTGAAAGAGGCAGAAACACGAAAACCATCTGAACTAGGGGAGCATGCAGTGCCAGAAGAGAAAAAGTCAAGGAGTCTGGAATACAGCAATCCAGGGAGCCTGTGTGCTGCAGAGACGGAGAAGAAAAGCAGAGCCAGCTACTGCAAAGCCCGAAGGAAGCAGAGACCACTGGGGAGGCAGCATTCTGCAGAAAGGCAGATCCATCAGGCACAAGAAGGAAGTGACAGGAAAGTCTAATGAGCGGCTAGGGGTGAAGTCTGTATGTGCACCTTTATTTACATTTTCAGTCTAACTCCTGATTAACATCATTCTCTTCTTTTACAGGGGGAAAATGAGGATCAGAAATATGGAGTGACTGCTAGAGACATAAATAGGGAAAGCATCGTGTATCTCTCAGTCCTGATTGCTGAGTACTAGCTACAGATAGGGCAAACTGAGAAAGCAATGAATCATTGTATCTTCAAGGTAAAGCAATTTTAAGGCTCAATCTCATCACCTGGAAGCAAGGCAGAAAACTCTGGAAATATATCTCATGAAACTTCTTATGATGCTGTGAAACTCGATTGATCTAAGCATCTTCAGTTTTTCAGTTACCAAAATGAACCAGACCATACACCAGGAAAGGCACAAAAGAAGCACGGTAGAGGTAGAAGATACGTATACATACATGCAGCTATACTTCTCTGCTTAAGCTTTTGGAATTAATTGCTAGCCACTCTTCTGGTCTGTGGGGATTTGGCCAGGACTTTAAGAAGGCCAAAACATGTAACAGGTCTCAAGTCTTTCTGCCCACACGTCAGTCTCTCAGCAAGGCCTTCAGAGAGCTCCCAGGACTAGTCTCAAACAAAACCAAAACCAAGTAGCAAATAGCAGGGGTCTGACAATGAGACCTAAACTTTTCCTTCCACAACTAAGTCCTCTTTGGCACTGGAATAAAAGGAGAGGAAACAAGCCTTTTTCTGCTTGTGGACCCCTTCATTCTTCTGTAAGGAATTGGAAAAGATATAACTCTAAGGACTAAGAGCTGTACTGTGTGAGAAAATTACAGCAAGGGAAGTTGGACTACATCATTAAGTTATGGCAAGATAGTTGTGAGCAGGAAACTGAAGGGTAAGCCTGTAAATTCACTACACTTATGTCACAAAAATGAGTCACGTGTGTTTTCTCTGTTACATTTTCTCTCATTTGAATGCAGTTCCTTCCTCTTTTGGCCCAATTCGGAGCTTCTGCCTAGCTTTATTCAAATAGCTGTGTCGTAAGACCTGAGCTTATTGTAGCTTTTCCTTGCTACCTCACCTTGTATCACAGGGTCACACAAAAAGGACAAAGTGTGTCATCACAGGACTGTGTGAGATATCAGCATGTTTCTGGCTTTGCCGCTGTCACTTGCAAGCGTGACATTACCAGCGAGGTGACATTAGGAGAGCCAAACAGATGATCATTTCTTTTCTGCTCCCCACAAAAGGCCTAACGCAAAACTCACTGGAATTGGTGGAAATATAAGGGGCTTTGGCTCAGACCCAAACAGACCAGCCAGGAATAATGCTGAAAATGTATCTGGAGCTGAGATGGTACAAAGGGACTAATCCCAGTCACCTTCCTTTAGCAGGAGGCTCAGAGTGATTTGAATTGGCTAGCTTCTGTTGTGAATTAAGCTCAAAGCCCCAAAGGCAACTCGATTCTAGTCATCTAGCTTTGCAGCCTCCTCCAAACTTGATCCAGAGGGAAAAGTGACTAATCCTATTCAGTTGCTACACTGAGCTAGTGCCATCGATTAAAAAAGCTTGGGGCACAGGGAAAATGAATAATCTGGGTCAGTTTTCCTCTGCAAGTCCTTTGCACAACTCAGCCAAAAAAAAACACAACACAACCCACACAAGTAAGGAGACAGTGAGAGGAAGCACTGATAAGAAGGAAACCTCGCCCGATGAAGTGCACACAGAAAAGAAATAGAAGCAGATCAGTGAGGTTTTGTCAAAATTCACAAGATGGGAAGAGACTAGATTAGAGGAGCTAGTTCTCCTATTTGCTGGAAAAAGGACCATGTTGTACACTCTTTTCCGGTTCTTTGGTGTCCATGCAGGGCTGAGAGGACAATCACAGGTGGGAGCAAGGCAAGGTGCAAAAACGTGTCTGGGCATAGAAGTCAGCTTCTTGGCTCCCTCTCTCTCCAGGGCTATGGGTATGGCATGGCTAGCACAGGAGAACAGCCCTTGCCTGGTGCTAGCCATGACCTAGGAAGTGAGTCATAAAATGGGAGCTGCCACTGTAACAGCTACTCAAGCGATGACATTAGTAGGTGCTTTCAGCAAGTGCATTTTTGGGTAGGCTTGAAAGTAAATAACTGCTGCTGCTGGTTATCATATTATTACTTTGAACAGGGTTACCAAGGATTGTGTGCTGCAGAAAAGGTTAGTCTACAGATAACCCGCTACCAAGGTTATTAACATAATAAAGGAAAAGGCCATGTGTGATTTTGTAACAATCTTTACCTTTTCCCTGCCCCTTATTACAGAAGTGGAGGGCTTGCTTTCTTAACATCAGTTGTCTCATTTGACTTTGGTGCAGGTTTCCCGTGATGACAGGAAAGGGCTGGAGGTTTGTTTGTGGTGAAAGTGAAGATTTTCTGTTTTAAAAAAGTTGTTCCATAAGCAGTGAAATTTGTGAAGCCTGGTCACCTTGCTTTGTGTCTTCTCATCTCCTGCATTTTTCACCTGGCCTGTACCACCATACTGCCAGCCCCATCCTCCACAGCCCCCCAGGGTTAGTCTGGAGAATGCTGACAGAGCGACTGGTTGCTGTTAACTACATATGAGCTGAATTCTGCCCCCCTTTCGTCAATGAGGGGCATGAGATGATCAGATCACCCGCCTTTACCTAAATGCCAGTTTTCATGAAATTTATTATGTGTCTTCAAGGCTGTTGTCAATGGTGGAGATGCCAAAGCTCCACAGTTACTGGAGGGAAGGATGACCATGGCTTCCCAAGTGTCATTCCCACAGGTCAAACTAGACAGGTGGGCTGTGCTAGCAAGCTGCTTTTGGAGGACAATTCACCAAGGAAGGCCCAATACATGGTACCACAGGTAATAAAGATGAAACAGGAGGGTTAGCAAGAAAAAACCCCAAAACCCAAACCCCCACCCAGAGACCAGGAAGCGTGACACTGCGGTGGAATTTCTCCTTTTGTCAGGCTGACTCTCACAGTGTCACTGGTGCAGCTATCTAACCCACTGCACGGCTCAACCACACAGGAGGCTGGGCAGCAAGTTTGTGGGGAGCGTAGGTAGTTTTGGGGTTGACCTAGGTGAAATGAGGTGCTGCCCAGACATGTGCAGAAAATGGGGAAGGAGAAAGGGAGAGGATGAGGAGAGATAAGCAGCAGATGCAGAGGTCCAGGGAAACAGAGGGGGGGGTGACAAAGGGAAGGGCTGCCCCTGCCCGGGTGTGCCCTCCGGGGATGCCTCTGCCTCCGGGGTTGCTGGATATAAATGGTGAAGGATCAGCACCACCACCAGATCCTCGTGGTGAGTCACCAAAGTGCGAAGCTGCTGTCCCACGGAGGGGAGGCTCAGCATCCCCAGGCAGTCCTGCTTACAGCTGGCCCAAACACCCCCTTCCTTCAGGTCCCAGGTGTCCCCAAAAGAAGCCACAGGCACCCATTACCCGGCCCAACCTTTCGGGTTTTGTCCCCGCTCAAGCCTGCGCCCTTGCTAAGGGACGGCGTCCCACCGGAGAGGTTCGCCTCGGGGGCCAGCTTCACACCACCCGTCCCACCGCTGGGCAGGCAGCCAGGTCCCGCGGGAGCCCGAGGGCAGCACCTGGGCAAGGCCGCTGGGCGCGGCGGGCTCGGCAAGGCTTCCCCCGCCTGCACCCGGGCCCGCCGCCCACGCCAGGGTGGTTGGGGACCCTCGCCGGAGCCCCCCACCGACCCCGCGCTCACCAGCCGCT
>JANHGO010000053.1:46804068-46846477 GCA_024606505.1 Aquila spilogaster | reverse complement strand
GCGCCGGGTGGGGGGAGAGGGGCTGTGCCTCCCCCGGTGCTGAAATCGCCCTCCTGGGGCACAGGGTCAGCCCGGCGGGGGCAGGGGAGCTCCCCGGGGGCCGGTGGCCCTGGGAGGGAGGCGGCCGTGGGCCGGCCCCCCGGGCCGCTGCTGCCCCGCCGCCGCTCGTCCCGGGCCAGCGGCTGCCCCCTTCGCTCCCACCCTAACTCTGCCGGGGTCCCCTGCCCGCTCCCTCCCCCTCCCCCCGCATCCCTCCCGACGGCTTCTCGCCCCTCTCGGCTGCGGACCTGCCCTCGGTAGCCCCCCGTGCTCGCCCTCCTCCCCTTTGCCCCCGAGGTGCCCGCGTGAAACCGGGCTGCCTCCCGCCCCCCGGCACCCCGCTGCCCCCTTCCCTGCCCCCGGCCTCCCCGGGCCCTCCGATCTCACCCCTTGTAGGCCGTGGCCCTTCTTTTCCTAACACCCCCCCTCCCCCCCGTGTTCCCTTCCACCTTTGCTGGCATGCCCCTCAGTGCAGCGGGCCTCGGTGGGTCCCCTCCGTGCACCCCACTCCCTGCTTAGCCGTTCCCCCTCGTTCCCCCCCCCCCCACCTCGTCCCCCCTGCTCCCAAGACCCAATCCAGCAGGCAGGGGGTTATCCAGCAGGCAGGGGTTTCTCCACTGCAGGTCACAGATCCTCCTTCGGGGTCTCCCCCCTGTTGCCAGTGATGCCCCACTTCCATTTTAGTGCTGGCGACGGTCGCCCCCCCAGCCCCGTCCCTTCCTGCCTCCCCCACGTGCCTCCCGGGAACCCAAGGGACCGGAGCTGTTCCATTTTTATCTTCTACACCCCTAGGCTAGATAGTGGTGGGTGGTGATGGCTCCTCTTGTGTGTGCAGTTTGGGGGAGATTAGAAGGATTTGCTATGAGCTTCCCCGATCCCAGTCGTCCTCGTTCCAGTCTCTTCTCTCATTTCGCACTTGCTTTCTGAGAGGAAGCTTTAAAAGTCCCTTTCCCCCTGCTCCTCGGTGTTACTAGTGCAGGGGAGGCTACTGCTTCTCCTGCTTCGACTGTAGGGCCTGAAGAGGAGAGGGAGACACAAGGACTCTTTAAAAGGAGCGTGACCCAAACACAGAGCGAGATCGTCAGCAGCCTTTCTCTGTGTGTGTTTGTGTTCACTGTTTGTTCCCCACGCCCCATGGTGTCTCCTCTCCAGGTTGGGGTGTGTGGTGGGGGGGTCGCTATGTCGGATGACGATTCGAGGGCCAGCACCAGCTCCTCCTCATCTTCATCCTCCAACCAACAGACAGAGAAAGAGACAAGCACACCTAAGAAGAAGGAAAGCAAAGTCAGCATGAGTAAAAACTCTAAGCTGCTATCTACCAGTGCCAAGAGGTGAGGCTGCAGTCAGTTTTCTTACTGATTTGCTGCATCTTCTCTCCTTCCTCATTTAATTTTGCTGTTCCTCTGCTGCTCTCTTGTTGCTCCCATTCCTCATCTCTATCACTTATGTTCAGCTTTTCCGCACTGAGCTGCCATTGTCTCACTTTTTTGGCCTCACTGTGTAGTGAGTGTGCCCAGCTTTCCTGTCTGTGCTCTGGGCTCTTATTGTGCCTCAATTCCATCCCAGATATTTTCCCATCTCTTCTTCCTCCTGGCTGTCATGCTGCCCCTCAGTTATTTCCACTCTCTTCCCTTTTCCTTTTTTGCGTCAGCTGTAGGGATGTGGGATTGGTATGTAGGACCTTCATTCCTTCTCTGCTACTGGCAGCTCTGTGGTCCTGGGTAAAGCATTTAATTTCAACATCAGTCTTCCTCTCTGTAGATTGGGATGAATATATAATGGCTTTTCTTTTTTTTTCTGCTCTGAGGATTAATTAATGCTTGTGAAGAATTTTGAGTTTGCTTGATGAAAGGAAGATTTGGGGCTTTATTAAACCACCTGCATTGGAAGGGTGTGTATAATCAGCGCAAGTGGTGTAATGTAGCTCCAAATCTTTCCCACTGCATGTATTGCTGCTTTTCTGTCTGTTCATCACTTATATTGAATTTTTGGTGTATGACTCAATATTGACTAAAATAAATAATCCACTTACAGGTTCACCTGTGCACATTCTGCTCTAAAGTAGGTTTTGCTTATGGCACAGAGTTCTGGGGGGCAGTTTTTGAGGATGAAATCATTTTTGTTCCAAAGTAATGTCTATATGTGGGAGAAATGCTACGACAGTCAGTTTTCTTCATCACAACACACTCTTGGAGCCATTCAGTTAAAAAAAAAAAAAAAAAGAAAAGCTGTTACTCTTTCTTATTTATTCTGTTTCACCCAGTTTGGCATCATCTTGCTCCAGAGAGTTAAGCTGACAAATGGAAGTTTTCAAGCTAACTGAGAGTGCTCCAGTAAGAATAATAAACCATCTCACTGCAGAGCTTTGCCAAGCAGCACAGAGAGGTTATGTCTTCAGGTGTGAAAAGTGGCTGGGGTTTTATGCAAATGCCCTGTCATCACAGCTAAGTTTTCTGTGGCTTTGTGGGGTTAAGGCAGTTTGGTTTTTCCAGATCTCCACTCAGCACGTTTCCATGGCAAGCTCATAGATAGCAGTAAGTGGTGTTTACATGTCATGCCCTAAACTATTTTAAAAAGAGGATAGTTTTACAAGCCTGCTGATTGTAAGTATGAAAAGGTTGTGGTTCTCATGCATGACAAGTGGAAGAGAAGCAGGAGACGCTGGCAGAGTTTAAAGGAGGAGAGAGGGTGGGGAGATCTGGAGGGGAAGCTTGAGTGACAGTAATGGGACTCCAGGGAAGGGGATGATAGCTGGTTGGGTGTTTTGTGGCAAAAGCAGTGTGGTGCTGTGCGAGCCCAGAATAGTCTGGGCAGGGAGCACTGGGTGTTGTCTGAGCGTGGTGAAGGGAGGGAGCGTCTGGAGTTCTGAGGGGAGGGACGTGGGGATGTGGTATGGTTGTTGGGGGAAGGAAAGAGAGGAATCGGAGGTTGCAGGAGTGTGCAGGAGCCTCAGAAATAGATATTCCCTTTCCTTTAAGCATCCTCGGGAATGTTGCAGTTGCTCACTCCCTTGGGGCTGCTGTTTTTCTGTCAGGATGGTAATGGGCAGCAGAGGGGATCCAATTTGGTTATGACTGCTTCTTTCAGTCCAGCAAGACAAATTTCCTTTCTGACTGCGGTTTTCTGCTAGCACTTGGTGCATTGCATTTGCAGGGGGTTCCCCCTCACTTACAGGCTGGCTGGCAGAGTAAAGAGGACAGTCTTTTCCACTGCCCTTGTGGTTGGAATTGTTGTGGGAGTGCAGAGTGATGCACCTGTCTGGGCTCAGTTCGCAGTGCCTGTCTGCTTTTCTGCCTCTGTAATAGGGTGCCTGTCCTGCTTAGTGTGTGTGGATGGGTGGGAGGCTATAACTGAAGGTGCCTGTGCTTTGTGGTGTTGCAAACTCACGGTGACATTATGTCTGTAAGGCATAAGTGTTAACTGCTGTCCTACACAGTGACTTACCTTTGTTCCTTTTTGCTTTTATTGCCACAGGATTCAGAAGGAATTGGCTGACATCACCTTAGATCCACCTCCCAACTGCAGGTTGGTGTTGATTCCTTCTCTGGGGAGGGCAGGGGAAGGAGAGGGGCGTTCAGCACCATGCTTGCGTTTCTTGTAGCTGTCCTCAGAGGCTCTGAGGAGGGCAGAGGAAGGGCTGCTCGGCTGAAAGGCTGACAGTACTTTTGTGCATGCTTGGATGACTTTAAATAGTTTCCAGGTGGGGGGGCCTCCAGAGATTATTATATGTGTGCTGATATGTGTTTACTGTTTGTTTTGGGGATTGTTTTGTTGATGTTTTCTAACAATTGCATTTGTATCCATCATACTGCTTTGTGTCTGTTTCTGAAACTAGCCTATGAAGAAGAGTGTGAAACTCTCCTTGTTTGTTTTTTTTCTGGTTTATAAATCTAATGCCTGGCTGCACTAATCTTATATAAATAAGAGTCCTGCCAAGGAAGCAGAGAATAGCAAAATGCTCTGAGCTTTTTAGTTCAGAGCTCTGTTCTAAACAGTATCTTACAGTGGAAGAGAAGTGTGAATTCATCACTCAGTGGGTGCCCTACAGAAGTACATGCATTAGCCTATGAAATAACAATCAGAGCTGTTCGGTTGCCCTTTGTGGAGCAGCTTGTTTTTAAGTAAGTTTTAGGAATTTGTACCTTTTGTTTAAAGCATCTAGCAGGTTGATTCAGTTCACTGCTTGGTGGCCCAAGCCTCTTTGCATTTGGGGAGGAGGCAGCAGTAGTGTAACATCTTTGGTTGTGCTTGTTCATTCAAGAGGAAAGTTGCTTTCAGTCTGGTTTGTTGCCATAGCACAACTCTGTTCCTATTTTCTTGCTGTGCCTGAGCTATGTTTGAGGCCTTTTAATGCTGGTAATAGCAGCAGTCAAAGAAAATTCTGTTTATAAATAACTGTTTAAGTTGGTCTCTTTGGTACTTAGGTGTCACCCACAAATGCACGTGAACAGTTTTATTGAAGCTTTTCGCTACTGTTGGTCTGCAGGGCAGCACTGGCACACAAGTTAGCCTAATGGTCCAGAGCCACTCTTTCAGTACTGGTCCCAAGGCATATAATTAGTAACAGAAGGGATAGGTTCAGGCATGTGAGTACAGTAGAAGTCAAGGTTGATACTAAGATTTTCATGCTGCTTGGAAGATAACTGATGTGATAGCTAGAGATTTCAGAGGACAATATTGTTTTGTTGACGTTAATGACTACCTGCGTATTACCAGAGCTCCAACTGCTGGTTTGGAAGTGTCTGTCCCGTCTGCATCCTGACTCAATGTCAAGACAAAGTCCTCGTGCTTCCCCCTCCTCCTCCCACCATATCCTGATTTTTTTCAAGGGAAATAATCCCAAAAGCATGTCTCAAAAAGGCCCTGACCCTAGCTTGCTCTGGATATAACAGTCTGGAAGATTGAGGGGCCAGGACTGCAGTCTGAATCTATGCAGAAGTTGTGATAATGTATGAGCGTGTCAGATTGCAGGCTTCACTTGAAGGTTTGCGTAAATAATGTTAGATCCCTAATTTGTTCCTGTTTCAATTGGCATCATTTGCAGGTAAAGATGAGCTAGCAGACTATCTGTCAAAATAGAATATGGCTGTGAATTTTTTAATTACATAGACAACTGTGGATAATGCACTTCAAGGCCTGTGTAGTAAGTTTGTGTTGTTTTAGCCTTTATAAATATTTCTAATAGCAATAATTAGTTCACAGTGCAGTTAGTGATGATTAATTCTCACCCATAATGTAAGTATTCTGCATTCCTTTCAACCTATAAATGAGTGACAGTGAGAGCTGGCAACTCTTGGAAACAATACGTGAAACTGGTGTAATTGTTGCTGTCTCTTAGTGTGTTGGTAGGTAGGAAAACATGAATGGAGAGGTTTTGGCTTGTGTGTGACCAAAGGAGTTTTGGTATTGCTCAACTTGGGGTGGAAGCCATCCTACTTCAATAAAGAGAGTGCCAAGAGTGAATCACAGTTCTGCTTATGGCTAACGAGGTTCAGATCGCACGCTCAAGCACAGGGAGTTTGCTTTTGCAGCAGCCGTTTGGTGAAAGGGTAGGCAGGTGCTGATTGCCACAGCAGTGGGGTGAGTTTCAGCTATCGCAGTCATGGGGAAAGCTTTGTGGAAAAAGAAATAGTTTGTGAGGGTGAGGACATCAAGCAAGTGAGAGAACTGAGTTGCTGCATGATGTTTAAGGCTGCCAGAACTTCCTCTGGGGAAGCTTGCTAGCAGTGTCACTGCTTTCCTTTATTTTTATTTTTTTTTCCTATGAGTGTTACTGGCATGCTGTGAGGAAGGTATTAAATACATGGTTTTGGAACTTAGTTTCTATTTCCATTTTCATTGCTTTGCCCATCCTCGCCTTCCCTTTGCCCTCAAGCCCCTCACTCCTCTGCTGCCTTTGCCTCTGCACATATTTTTCAGGTGTCACTTTAGGGCTGCCAAAGTCTCAGAAGTCACATTTTAAAAAGTGGATCTGAAACTGCATCCTGTGTTATTTTGGAAATGTACTTCTTTTTGACTGGACACTTGGCCTTGCACCCCTTTCTTTCCATTTTCCCCTGTTCTGCACAGTGCCCTGTGTTTGATAGCAGTTCGTGGTTGGCAGTGCTTAAATTTTTGACCTCATTGCAAAGTGCTGTTCTTCTTGCAGTCTTATTGCAGTAATGGGAGTTCAAGATATTTAACGCGTCCCACAGCAACTCCGCATATTGAAAGAAAAAGCTTTAGGTTGTAAATGATTCTTAGTAAGAACTGTTTTATTTTTCTCCTTATAAAACACCACATATAAGATGCAATTACAAATAATGAACACCATTTGATATTTCAAACAAAATGGCTTAAAAACAAATGAGTTTCATTTTTAGTTTTGCAGCTTGCAGTGACCAAATTTTCATGTGTGTAACCCACAAATCAACTATTTAAAAAAAAAAAAAGAAAGAAAGAAACAGAATACCAACACACTCAACACCCTGTGATCGAGCAGCTGTGTGGGTTTTATACATATGTGGGTAATATGAGGGGAAGTTTATCCCAGAACTTCCTCTCCCCTCTGTAGTTTCCTTGCTTCTGATTTGCCGTAGCTTGCCTCCATCCCCCAAAGGCTTACCTGGTGCTGGTCCATCTTTTGGCTGCTTTGTCATCTCTTGTAACCCATTTGCCCCTCCTGTCCCCCTCCCCACATTGTGATTTTGGTTTTGTGCAGCCTGCTACTGTTCCTTTTGCAGAGGGAATGCAGTATATGCTTGTCCTGCTTTAACAAATAGATTTCAAACTTGACAATATTTTCTTAAATGACTTATTTAGTACTCTTCACAGTTTTGTGGATTCTGTTGGTGGCAGTGCTGTTCTCATCAGTGTCCTAGTGTAGTGTGTGTGTAGCATTTGGCTGAGTGCTTCTTGCTTCTTTTTTATTATGCTTTCAGTAGGTTAACATCATAGAGATCCTTAATTTTCTGTTGTCCGCAAAATGTTTTGACTTCTGACACTAGTGTTAAGTTAGGAAAGTTAAATGTGGCTATCAAATTCAAAAGTGGTTGGTGGTTTAGATGGGTTGGAGAAAAACTGTCTGGACTTGAGGTGTTTTAAATCTTTTGAGACAGTACCTGGTGATTTCATCTCCTATTTTGTATGATATCAGAAAGTTGCAACTGTTGCTTTAGAACAATAAGTATTGTTGTTCAGGTATTTGGAGGCACTGGACTTCTGGTCTGATGTATACGTTGGGGATAGCAGTATGACATGTCTTCGCATTGGGTCATGGAAGTCTGCCCTGACAACTGCCTGCAGATGTCAGAATGCATTTCCATCTCACTGCGTAGGCAGACCTTCTTTGTTTGTAGGTAACACTTGTGAGCGCTGTGCCAAAGCTTTGGTTCTATCACTATGGTGAGGCTTCCAAAGCTTAACAGAAGTTAATTAAAGTTTAAATACTGTTTATGCTCTTTATAAAAGTCATCAATCTGACCTCCATATCTAAGCATCTCCTGAAAGTAAATCTGCTAATGGATGCAAGGTTATGAAACAAATGATTTTCCCCCATTTTACAGACAGGGAGATGCAGCTCACAAAAACCAAGTGACTCGTCGAAGGTCACACAGGAAATCTGTGGCAAAGTGGAGAAATGAATGTGAATCTCCTTTGTTTCAGGCTAACTTGCAGCTGAGCTGTTCTGCTGGAACTGCGTGCATCAGTTGTGCTGCGAGCAGGGCTTTGAATTTGTGCTTTATTGGGTGTCTGGTATTGACTGTATGTAAGCATGGTAATTTAATGTTACTTTTCCCATCTGTGTAGAGGGACCAAAATGGATATTAACTAGAATTAATGCTTTTTAATCTTTCTTACCCAAACTGAAACAAGTTTGTCTCCACATGGCTCGTTTAAGTCCATATAGGCAAGACCAGCTGTTATTTAAACAAAAATAATTTTCAAATCTTTGCTGAAGGACACATTTGCCTGCAAGGTTTACCATCGCTTCAGAGTGAAATGCTATCACCGATTCATTATTTAAATAATAATAAAATACATTTGTGTTTCCTGGCTCTGTGTAAATTCACAGAATAAGGACCAGATCTCCCTAAGAGTCTTGTGAAAGTTAACTGTCAGCACTTAATAAATATATGCCTTGGTATAGATGGTGGGAGAAGTGCTCTGTGCTATAATAGGTGGAATATTCATAGTTTTCAGAACTTTGTGATGTGGAATTAAGATTGCTTGGCCAGGGAGAAGTCTGCAAAAAATGTGTGGCTTAAAGGCAGCTTTGAACTCAATAATATCCTCTTCTAATTAATGTATTTCATCTACACACTGTGGAAGTGTAGCATTTGTTTGGATTACATTTGTTTTTACAGTGCTCTGAGGATGGATTGTCACTGTTAAACTGTAATATTGTTTGTTTTTTAAATTATTTTCACGCTTTTTTACCTTCCTGCGCATAGACCTATTCTGGCAAGAACTTTGTGGTCTTATGTTTTGCAATTAAAAGTATTAATTAGAGTAAGGCAGGTTAGTTTTGTTTTTAATATGCACACGTATTCTTAGAGCAAGAATGACACAAATGGTGATTTTCCTTCCTTGAATAACAAAACCACAACATAGATAGGTAAGTAAAACTGCAGATAATATTTAATGAAAATTCTCCACTTGTAAAAGGGATTTTAGCACTCTTTATTTTCATTCACATCCCCTCCTTGTTTCTTTGAAATGGGAGTATTTTCTGTGAGAACTTCCCAGCCCTAGGATGGGAAGGGCCTTCCTAATTAGAGCTGTGTGTAGTTGAAAAATACCTTTTGTCATACAAACTACCCGTGGTTCACCATTCCCTCCCCCCTTTGTTTGGTGCATGGTCCCTGGAGAAATAACTCTTCCTTTTGAAACGGTGTATTAACTAATTTAGAGATCCTCCACAGCTGTGTATGGGCTCTCACAAACCATAAAAATAACCACGCTTATAGACGTGGTGAATTCTTGTAGGTAGCAGCTCCTGTGGGGAAAGTCCTCTGCCTGACGCGCTCAGACAATAGCAGCACGGCAGCAGCTTCTTCGCTGCGGATTGATTAGCTAATATTACAGGAATTCACGTTTCTGAAGATGCTTCTGTTTTTACTGGCTCCCTTTAAATAAATCAGGCGCATTTTACAGGCAGGGCTGCTGGGATCCTGTGGCGGTAGCTCCTTGATTCTGTAGTAGATTCTGCTTGGCGCATCCCAGCTCAGCAATTCCCAAGTGAGCTGCGTTCTGTGCTCTTGCATGCCAAATATCGGGACGATGAATCTTGAGAGCGACTGTGAAATCGTACCACGGCTCAGAACAAAGGGGGCTGAAATCCCTTCTGTGCACACTCTCTTGTCTACCACTTAATTTTATTATTTGACTTTCAGCTTTGCTGCCCTTGGAGGGCACTGTGCAACTGTATTTATTACTCTGCGTATGTGTTTTATCTGACAAATTGTATGTTTTGTGTTATGTAGTCTTTAATTTGGTTTCATTTCAGTTGTGTTCCAGCTCTGCATGCCTTGGTTTTTTTATATGTTTGTGTATAGCAGTGGGTGATATGCCTGGTTTTGTTTTAAGAAGTATTCATGATATGTGCATGGCTCTTCATAGACATAAATGGGAAACGTTGTGTGTGGAGTATTTACACTAAAAGGGCTTGAATCTCTTCACTCTTTAATATGAGGACAAAATTATCCCCACAGAAAGAGCTGGTTGGCCTGGGGCAGTGATGAAGCGGTAGTGGACAGTTTTGCACTTGAGGATGCCACCAAGGGCAGATTGCTAGTGACTGGGAGCTCCGGTTCTGGTGAGCTGCTGAGATACAGGCTGACAGGCAGGTGACTTTGGCTCCGCTGTCAAAGAGGTGCTTCTGGGACTGAGCTGGAGCCAACCTGCCTTGTTGGGAGTCATTCCAGTGAGTTAAGGCTATTGAGGAGCTTGTGCACCAAGAAACTTCTGCAGCTTCTGCCTGTGCTCTTCTGCAACTGCACACAGTAGACCAATGCTGCATCAGAAGATGGATGGTCAGCGGAGAGAGGGAGGTGACTGTCCCCATCTGCTCTGCCCTCATAAGGCCTCAGCTGGAGTACTGCATCCAGGCCTGGGGCCCGCAGCACAAGAAAGACATGGAGCTGTTGAAGTGAGTCCAGAGGTGGGCCATGAGGATGATGAGAGGGCTGGAGCACTTCACCTATGAAGAAAGATTGGTGGAGTTGCGCTTGTTCAGCTTGGAGAAGAGAAGGCTCAGGGTAGACCAGTACTTGAAGGGAGCTTATAAACAGGAAGGGGAGCAACTTTTTACATGGTCTGATAGCAACAGAACAAGAGGTAATGGCTTTAAGCTAAAAGATAGGAGATTTAGGTTAGATCTTAGGAAGAAATTCTTTACTCACAGGGTAGCGAAGCACGCAGGCACAGGCTGCACAGAGAAGCTGTGAATGCCCCATCGTTGGCTGTGTTGAAGCCAGTTTGGATGGGGCCCTGGGCAACCTGATCTGGTGGGTGGCAACCTACTGGAGGATCTTTGAGGTGCCTTCCAACCTAAGCCATTCTATGATTCTGTGATTATCTCTACAAATGTTTCGTGTGCCAAACAGAAAGAGTATATTATTTTATGTGGATGGGTTAAGAGATTGCTGTGTATCTGTGAAGACTTGAACACCGCGTATGAAGTAACAGGCTGTGCTTTCTCTAGAGAAGAAAGTACTTAAAAGTACTAAGGTAAATTAATGACGTAATTTAGTTATTGTAGTAGAATCTTGCCAATCTGTACATTTATTTGGGTGAAATAAGTTTATACTTATTTTTCCCTCTGAGGCTTAACAGTGGAGGTCTAAATACTGACTTCATTATTTTACAAGAGGAACTAGAGAACATGTATAGTCAAGTACTATAAATAAACCTAAACTGTCAAAATAAACACTGTACACTTTGGAATTCAGAAGGGTTTTCTTGTTTCTCATGCCAATTTGCAAATTTCAGCAGCATGCAATTGGTCTTCCAAGGCATTTGTGGAAAGTGTAGTGGTTACTACAGTGCATTTAATACATATTTTCTGTGTATGAGGGGCTAATTGACATCACCAGGAGAATATATTACAGATCTGTAGGCTTAACTGTGACATACAGCATGCAGTGTTGTTTTCTTTATTAACCTGCATGCCCTATGGTGGGGGGTGGGGGAGAAAAGGAGAGTGGGGCATACAGATTGTAACTCATAACAGATGTAAAATCAAACAGTACATCTTCCCCCATTTCCGCTCTGATTTCACAACTGAAAATATAGATCAGGTAAGATTAAGTTGAGCTGTTTCAAGAACTGGGCTCAAGCCAAGTTTTGGCAGTTCATTTGTTTAAGAGAAAATACAAAGTAATTGGATTAAAGAGGCTGTGTGATTAATGGTGTAGAATCTGGTTATATTTCTTTGCTTCTGTATTTCTGTGAATCAGTACAGAATCAAAGCCCTTGATTCCTCCAAAGGCTTCAACTTTTAGAGTCAAAAGTGAGTATAAACCAAATCAGCATGTTAATATTTTGCCCTTTTTGTGTCAGTGTTAATGATTGTTTAAGAGATGAGAGAACTGGATTTCTCACCTTTTCCCCCGGAGCAGCTGGACTTGCTGGAAGCTAGGGAATCTTGAGCTGGTACTGAGAGTTGTAAAGGCAGGAGCAAATGCTTTTGGCTAGAGCAGAGGCACTTCCCGTGGCAGGTGGACTGCCAATATTTAATGTTCTTTCTGCTCTATCTCAGCAGTGGATTTTTGCCAGTGAAACTAATTGCAGCATCTATTAAGGAGAGATCGAGAGACAGGTCTTTGTTGTTCTTTTAGTGCCTAGTATCTTAAAGAGAGCTGCACACAAGGGTGAAAAGACCCACAAACATTACAAATTAATTCCAAAGCTGTAGGTGACTTTTCACAGGAGATGAATTGATGAAAAGAAGCAAAATACTTCTGGTATGGACTTGGAGCTTCAACAGATGACTGTGAGACAACAGCAGAGCTCCAGGACAGTAGGGATTTTTATACACAGAAGCCTGTCATTGGTGTAACTGTCTAAAATGTTTCAGGTGTAGTTTGAACATCTTCAATGAAATTTTAGGGTGCAAATTTAAGTGATCACTGTTACGAATATGCCATATATTTGGAATTTTCAAGTGGAGAACTTCCAGAAAGCTTTGGTGTGTTACTTATTATTTCAAAGTACAGCAGCTCTGAGAAGTGGCCTACAAATGTTGCAGAAAGTGCGGTATATTTAATTAAAGTGGTGCATAACTGTTGCAGATGGTTTTGAAAGATTGCTAAAATGCACACAGTTGTAGTAACATAGTTTTAAAGCAATTATATCAGTAGTGTAGTATTCCACAAAAGGTCTTGTCATCAGAACTTTCTGATCAATCATACTGATGGCTGTAATACCCTGTTTCCACATTGTTTCCTGTATGTCCTGGTAAGCTTTTTAAAGGACATGCATTAGGCAGTGCATGCAAGCATTTATAGCTGGTGCCCTCCTTAACCTCCCTGTAAATTGTTTATCAGTAAGGATTGTCTAATTTCGTTTTTGATGGGGTAATTCTTAATTAGGGAACCTCATCGTGTTTTGACTTCTGATGAAACTATTTCTGCTTGCTTACACTTGGGGGACTATGGGCAAGAGCGCAAAGATAGAATGCTAAATGGCTATGCCAAATAAAATCTCAAAATGTTGTGAGTCAGAATGGGGTCCTCAGTTGCATTAAAGCTGTGTCTATGCTTTCCTTCCTGCTGCAAATCATGCAGCACGTTCGTAATCTAGGAAACCAGGCAAGACAATGTGTATAGCTACAGAAATGACCTACGAAATCTCTGACTGGGAATTTAACTAGCATCAGGCCTTTGGGTTACTCTTCATCTGCTCGTCTTTTAGTTACATCCGAGGATTTAAGTCTCTAGTGAAATTGTAATGCTTTCTTTAGAACAGCATTTTTCCAATTTGTTCTATCCCCTTCGTCTCCTTATGAGGTTAATTAGATTGCAGGCATTGGTGAGACTGAGTGAGTAAATGAATTGTAGGTGAGGAATGGAAAAGGACGTAAAACCACTCTAGGCAGAAGGATGTTGTGTTCTTACGGACAGCAAGACTGTGCAAGACCTTAATGGTGAGTGCAAGAGGCAGTTTATCAGGATGGCTGAGGCAATTTTGCACTGTTTGCTGATGGAAAAAGTTGTGGCAAAGATAGAACTGTAGAAAGACCGTTTCTTTTTGTATTCCAGTGATTTAGTTCTGCTTTGTTAATGCTTTCTATACAGACTAGAAGAGATGGGGCATCCTCCTCTTCAGTGAGTGGGGAGAGCCATCCGTGGGTCATCCTCTTCTTGAGAATGAGTGACTTTTAAAGGCAGGCAAGCGTATAAGCTACAGCAATAGTTTCTGCTCTGCTGCTTGTGTTACAGCCCTTCTCAGGAGGTAAAATGTTCATATATCAATAAAGTCAATGTGTTTATACAATCTTATACTGCTAATGATGCTCTGCAAATCAAGAAGGCACAATCTACAATACCTGGGAGGATACAATGCCTGAAACAGGTGCCCAGCTGTATCTTTGCAGGCCTGCTCTGACTACTACATGAGCTGCATGCCATTCTGAGCCATGGACTGACCACTATATCTTGAGAAGTGCATGATTAAGAGCGTGAGTGAAACGTGAGAAAACAACTAGTAGGAGGGAGAGAGGAAAACTGGGGGAGTGATGGCTAGAAAGGAGCAGGAGGAAATAAATGCAGAAGTATTAATGCAGGGAGGTGGGCAGAAGGGAAAGAGAAACAAGTAAGCAAGCAAGCAAAGAAGGGTAGGAAAGGCCTCCCAAAGGAGCACACCTTGCTTTTGTACCAGTTTTCTTTGACAAGAACTGCTATCCACAAAATCCCATAGTGCTAGAAACAGGGATGTTGACTGAAACTGTTAAGAGCTGATTTCAAAACAGATAAAGACCTTCTATGCAGTGGACAGTGGAGTTATGGAATCTGTTGCCACAGGAGGCTGTGGAGGCAGATAGCATTAGTACACTCAGAACCGGGCTGAACAAAATCTCAGCCAACAGGTTCATAGCCAGTCTTGAAAAGAGTCAGGGATGTACCCTTCAACATCACTAATGTCTGTGGGTGCTGTGGAAGTACAAGGGCAGTGTGGGCTGGAGGCAGGGGCTACAATCACTTACTCTAAGTTTTTACCACTCTCTGGAATAGGATACTAAGTTAGATGACCACCTTTGTACTTTCTACGTGGAGTACCCACAAAAAACTTAGTTTCTGTTCTCCTGTCTTCCTTTCCAAACCTCTTTGTCCCTCATTCCAGTCCACTAATGTTAGTCTCTTTTCTGTTTCCTTGGTCTGATTGATACCACTTTTAGCCATATAAAATGTTTAACTTCTGGCCTTTATGGAAAAGTTCCTGTCTCTCTTCTTACACTTTACCTTTTAAAGCAAGCCCTCATTTTCTGTCACTCGGACACTTTTCCTTGCTTTTGTGAAGGGTTAACCTTCGTGCATTTGTCTTGCTGAATTTAGACTGTAAAATTTTCAGGTCAAAGGACTTCTTTTATTTTTGTCAGTGTTTGCAAAGTGGTATGTAAATTTCTAGCTATATTTAAATGTTCTTTAATAATAAAATAGCTCCAGTCCTTGGGCTTGTGTAAGTCTCCATATTCCTTCTTCCCTCCCAAAATTAAGTTCTGCTTATGTTGAAACATCACTTTTTTTTTCCTTCTTATCTGATTGAGGTAAATAAGCAAGTTGCTTTATTCAGCAGCTATTGTATTACCTTGAATATGTGATTTGGTTATTTTCCGGTTTTATGCACATCAAGGTTATCACAGCTGTTGCTTTGTGATACTATTACATTGTAGTAGGATAATGTGTTTTGAGATGTGTTAGTGCTGTTTTGATTTTGTTCTTATTTTTTTTCCTTGACAGTAGCAGAAATAATGACAGTGTCCAACAGCTGATCTCTTTGCTGTGTGCTCCTACTTTCACCTTCAACCTCGGCAACTAAAAAGACTGTGACTGTTTGTTGGGGAAATATTAGTTATATTGCAGAGCTATTAGGTGTGCTGAGACATTCCAGTACAAAGTACTTAGTATTCAGTGTGTGTACTGAACTCCTAATAACTATAAATACTGTTACATTTGAGGTTTTGTAATGTACCAGGTATGTCTTGTAGCTAGCTTTTTTTTTTTCCCCCCACAGCAAATGCAAGTTTTCTAGCCCTTAGATGGTGCAAGCTGTGCTTTCTACATTGCTTTGCAATGACTTCTGCTTTGCTTTTCATAGCAGAATCTTTTTTGTGAGAAAATGTGAAGTTCAGACAAATAATTTAGCATTGAGGTTTCTCAGGTACGTGTTTCATTGCAGCAGTAAGCATCATAGACAGCAATTTTGGCCATCTTTAACTGGTACTGGATTTTGCCAGGGAGGTCTGAAGAGTGGGGTTTGGTTAGTGGAGCCTTTGTATAGTAGCACTTTGCAGTGAGGATGAAGTAAGCTGTCATGATCCAGATACAGGCTGTAGAAGTGGAGAGAAGGGCTGAGGATAAGTGGGGATGTGCTGTGGACACTCTCATGGCTGGCTGAGCAGCTGGATGGGATTTGTTAGTGGTTCACAGCTTGGTTTCAGGAGGCATAAGAAAGGAGTGCTGACTGGGGCGTGGATCTAGGAGGGAGAATTGCCTGTACCTGGTGAAGTCTATTCCATTTGCAGCAGTCTTCATAGATTTAGAATGAATGGGGTGGGGAGGGGGAAGAGCAAAGCTGAGTTGGCAGCTAAACTATGACACACTAGGAAAGACTGAAATTATGGGGTGGGGCGAGTTGTGGCCCTTAGGAGCAGAGGGCAGTGGGAAAAACTGTATTTTGCCAGATCCCTTTCCAGCAGTAAACCTGCCAGTCCCTTGCACCCATTGTCAGCTCTCTCTGCACTCATCTCCTCTTTCTTCATTGCAATCTAACAGGCACCAGGTCACTGGAATGGTGTAAAGCTCTACAAAAGAGAGCTGTGTGCCTCTTCCAGCCCATGGAGCTGCCACTCATTTTGCAAACCATCCCAGGCTTGTATGGAACTGTACTGGTGGCTTCCTGCTTCTCAACCCTGCTGAGCTGAGTGGGCTCTGGACCGTTCTCTCTTCTGGTGATCACACTGATCCTTTGGCAGAAAGACATTGCCTTTGTCTAACTCCACAGCTCTACAGGCAAAGTTCTCCTGTTGACAGAAGTAAAATGTTTATGAGGAATAAAAAATAAATTGATGAAACATTTCTTGTGTTATTAATTTACTTGCAAATGAAGTGGCAATGATCATCTGAACTACTGAATGTATATATAGGTTTTTTTTAATTAAGCATTCAGATCATGAATAACATGAAGCTTGATGAAAGGGAAAGAAGAAAGTGTTTTTAAATTACTTAGAGTTATCCAAATTGGCAATTTGAATGCAAGGTGCACATAAGAACTGACATTTTTCATCTACTCTTTGGTCATTGGGAAAGTGTATTTTATTATCTTAAAAGGTTTCTAGTCAAGAGGATGCATCTAAACTTCACTTTGGGGTTATGAGGACGTTTAAAATGTGCAGTAAGTGAGCCTGTGCAAGCATTTACCAAGTACGCAATTGTACACCACGGAAGTGCAGTATCCTTTGGTCAGTATTTTTACCAGTCATTCTCTCACATACACACTAAATGCCATCTTTGGAAAGTCATCTGTTTGCTGCTTTAGCAAACGTTTTACTTCCAGAGGGAGAACTCATTTTGTGAATATTAGAGTAGTAGTGAATCTGTGATGTTTGGCTAAATTGGCTTCCCTAGAAGAGAATGTGTCATGTCCTAATGGCATGCTAGGTGAAGGGCTAAATTTCAGTCCTTGTTGAAGCTAGTTAATGACCTGTGTGCAGAAACAAGTGTTTCTGTGTGTCTCTGTGTTCATGTTAATAGAGTTCAAGGTCACTGGGTGAGTTGTGGATTTTAACTTATGTTTTATTTACCCATTCTTTCTTTAGAAGTGTCAAACTCTATTGAACTCCTCAAGTACCTTACAGTTTTATGAATATCCAGTGATTTTATTTTTTCTCAGCTGGTTATATGCTAGTAGAGTAAGCATCTTTTTTCTTCCTTTATTTATTATGCTGAGGTGGCTGGATGGAATAACGCACCTTGATTTGGGCTTCTGGAGGAAAGGCCTCTTTTTGTTTAATGTGCTGTTTTTTATATAGGGTTATTCTCTGATAGGGGTTATAAATATGATTATGCAGTTATTCTCTCTTCCAGCGGGTTATGTAGGAGATTGCTGGTCAGTAGAGAGAAACTCACACTTTTGACCTTTATGTCTCTTTGGACCCATTAGCTCTTGGACATAGTGGTGCTTCTAAAATTGCTTAATTGTTCCAAAGAGATCATTTGTGCTTACTCTTGTTATTGCCGTGTGATGCTGTCTGTGTACACACTGCCAGAAAGCCCATGGTATATTACACTTTTATTGTTATGTAAAGCAGCTGCAAAACAAACCGTGTGATTATGTTTTTGAAGTCTTTGCTATTGGCTACTTCATTTTTTCCCTTTATGTCTCTAACTTTTACGTTTATAGTTTTGCCACCATAGGGAGCTAATGAAAAGCAAACATATAGGCTATTTGTTTAAAAAATAATAGTAACAATGCCATGCTCAAATTCATGTTGCTCCCATACTCCTATTTATTATCCTGTTTCACGGTGTAAGAAAAGCTAGGGCATGCTCTGCTGGTTTGGGGGTGAGGCGAGGGTGAGGGCAGGGATTGTTTTTTGTCTCCTCTGCATTAGCTTAACTGTTAAGTCCTCTGATTCTTAGGAAACTTAAATAATTGTAGAGCAAGCGAGCACACAGCAACTAAAGGAAGGAAAAAGATAAATGCATGTGCAGTAAAACCTTGATCTAGAAGAGGGAAAGTATGTTGAACTGTATTTTTCTAATGCTTGCATGCCTGTAGGGGATCAGTCCTGCGTGCATCCTTAGCACCCTCACTGGATTACACAAGGTAGTTTATTTTATGTTCAAGTTCCTGTTTACAAGTAGTATGAAGATAACAAGGACTTAAATTACTGTGGGTTTTTTTGTTTTTTGTTTTTTTGTTTTTGTTTTTGTTTTTTTTTTTGTTTTTTGTTTTTTTTCACTTACCTCTTTTGATACTAGTAATAGAACTGCATGTCTCAGGAGTAAAATCATGAAATGCATCTGACTTTCAGCTTTAGCTGTTTACAGTAAGAGTACTTGTGGAGATGATGAGTCTCTTGATCATTCTTAGCTCTAGTGGGAAAAATGTTTAAAAACAGCAAAACAGCCACTGGGCAGCTTCTTACAACTTCATCCACATTGGTCACAGCTGCCAAGACATTTTTAATAGTTAGATTTCCTTAGTTGAGGCTATTCTGCTTTAAAGGGGGCTCACATAGCTTAGATCCTGCTTTCCACTATGCGGAAACATATGTGAGCTTGGTTGCCTTCCTCCTATAGCACGTGTGCTGGGAAGGCACACGTAAGTGTTGGAGGCATGTTCTACTTAGGTTTAAAGAACAAAAACAAACTGTAAAGATGAAAAGATGCTCAATAGATGGAATGTGTGTTTGGATTTTGCCGACATCTGAAGATAAATCCTTTACAGTAGCAAAGGCTTTAAAACAGTGCTTTGTTCTACCTCAGTATGTGTTTTGCAGTAGCTGAATTGTTCAAGAAAAATGGGAATATACTGTAGGTGCCAGACTTGATCTTTGAAATAAATGATGTAGGTTTTAGCTCAGTTTTATTTTGCCCACCATTTCCTTTCATTTTACTAGATTATAAGGTAATGTGCAGTAACTTACAAATTTTAAAACCTTTAGACACTATCTGTTCAACAGCTCTAAGAGCTCAGTGCTGCATCTGATCCACTTCTTGCTAGTGGTGTGTTCAGAGTGCGCACAGGATTTGCAGACACCCCTTCCAAATTCACTTGCCAGAAAGCAGTTGTATTTCTGAGGAAGCAAGGGGCTATTTTCTGTTTACCTTTGCCATCATTCCATTTCTCCTACGTGCACAGAAATAGTTATGTGGAAAAGGATTATAAGATCAGACTCTGAGGATAATGCTGACTTGCCACCATTAGTCCCAGTGGTACAAATGTCAAGGCCAAATGTGTCATCATGATTGAGAGCAAAAGGTGTTAGCTGTGATCAGTGCTGCATCGTTTTGCAGCGGAAGTAATTTGCTGAAGTGATGATGAAATTCTACATTTGCCATTATGGAAGACAGTATAAGAGCATGTGTGAACTCACAAATATCTAAGCAAAGGGGCTAACGTGAGCTCATTGTCTTTTATCGGTTGTAAATGATCTGTAGTTTTACCACGTCATTACTGTAGCAGTAGCTAGTTATTTTAATTGCCGCTGAACTGAGTTAGTATACCTATAGAGACTGCAGATTGTGAGTGCATGTGTAACATTTGCATGTTTATTTACACAGGCAGACATATACATTCTGATTTTATATGTAAAATATTGAGTGTGTATGAGAAGAACTACCTTTACAACTCAAGTTTGTTTAAAGGTGTACAGCGTTTCTTGAAAGCTCAATCTGAATGTCATCACACTTGATTAAAGTGCTTCATTTTATATTTCGTCACCCAGATTTCCTTTTTCCATCCAGTTCTGCCAGCAAGTAAAAACTAGTTGTGCTCTTGTGCCCTGGGCTAATCAGAGCAGACTGGTGGCTTTCCCTCTATTCACAGGGTTTTGGCTTGGAAAAGTGAGCACCTGAGCTGTGTAAGGTCACTTCGTTTCATGAATTCTTTCATTGTTGTAAGTATACCTTTAAGAAAAGAAAAGAAAAAAAAATCTGGTCCAAATGACCTGTACTGTCAACAAGAGCTTCTCTGTTCCAGAAATTTGTTTTCAAGTCCTGAAAGCTGGTCACTTACAGGTAATGCCTTCTGGCCCGTAACAAATGTGTATTAATGATGCTGATGCAAAGATCAGGATCCCATGATACTGTGAAACGAGGCATTGTGATGTCAGCAGTTTTGTTGTTTTTTGTCATTTCCCTAAGCGTAAGAACAACTGAATTACTCAAAATGAAGAGTCTGTAACCCTCATTTAAGTAGTATGACATAAAAGGACTGTGATCTGGGTGGTGTTGGATACTGGTTTTGTATTTGTCCTTCTAATTTACTATCATGTGGTTTTCGGTACCTAGCTGAAGAGAGTTTCAGCCAAAATAATGCAAATATGCACAGAGCATGCATGAATGATACTTGACAGGTGGGTAGGATTTCCTGCAGAAACTACCAAATTTCTGAATTCAGTTTTATTCCCCATGTTCTGTGATTTTGCTAGCGTGGTCTGATGCTGGGAAGTTGGAATTACGCTTTGTCAGCTATGCTGCTGGCTGGCATTGGGTTTGAGGGTAGGTAACCTTTGTATTTGGGGATCAGTCTTGTAGCCTAGATAATGGAGAGCCCTATAGTTTCTCTGAGTTGTCCTTCTCTGTATTGTAGTAGCTAAGTTTAGGAGGGTTTCCGCTGAGATCGTAACCAGTTTCATCAGTCTGTAATGCTGTGATGTCTCTCTGAGATCTCCTCCATTGTTTTTGTAAATTTAATGCCTCTCTATAGAGATCACTGTTTTATAGAACATTTTGGTTGAAGTCATATTTGAGTTTGGTGCAGTTTTCAGCCTGATAATAGCAGTTATATGCAGATATGGAGGTACTCTCTTATGGCAAAATTTCTGGAAATGTCTTTGCGGGACTGTGGAATCAGTCCCTTTTATACCGTTCGTCTGTGACACTGATGATGACATCTGAGATTTTGCTTATGCTCACAAAGCAAGTTGGAACTGTTCACTGTAACAGCTTCTACAATCAGAGTTAAAATAGCATGCTAAATTTAATATATGTGATATCAGATGTTTGGGTGATGTGATGGGTTCTCTTTCTTTCTTATTGTCCCTCTCCTTCACTAGCAACTACATCTGCAGCAACACATGCTGTATTTCATTTCTTTAGGGTTTGTAGATTTTGTCTTCAAATATAGATATACTAGCATGGAATAGGGGACTTTTTAATGTTTGTAGTTGTTTTCTAATGCTATCTCATAATCTTCTTGCCCGGAATTCATAAAGCTTGAGTTTCCTTCCTTCACTTGTTCATTTTTCTCAAATGCTACTAGTAGGGAGGCAAGTTCACTCTGTCTGGAAGAACACTGCCAGGATGAAATATTTAAGTCATTTATTTAACCGTTAGCTTCATGCTGCACTGAATACTAGTGTAGAAGAAAATAGATTGGAAACATCTGTTTTTCTTTCCTCATAAGAGCAAGGATATATTCTATTGAAATCAAAGGTGGCAAATAAGAGTAATAAAAGGAAGGTATTATATGTCTTTCACACATACAATTAGACTATGGAACTTAATGTCACAGGAAATTATTGAGGCAAAGAATGTAACAGGATTTGAAGTAGAATTGGGCAGGCATGTCACTATTATGACTATTCAAAGTAACTCTTACTAATTAGGATGATTTTGGAGCAATACTAAACCCATGCAAACTTACCTTGAGGTTTATCAGAAGAGTGTGCTTTCTTGTGTTCTTTTGAGGAAGGCTTGCCTACAAACTAACGTTTACTTGAATTCTGAGCCTAACAGAAATTCTGTTGTCCAGTCCTGGCTTGTACATATGCAAATGTTTTTCTCCCTCCCTTCTTCCACATACACATTTACACATGTGTCTTGCATATTTATGGGGCTGGATATCCTCCTTAAATATTTTGTCCTTTGCCGTGCCTCTTTTCCATGTCCGTTTTCATATGAGCTCACCCCAGAAATGACCGCTATGTGCCATCTCTGATCAGGTTGCACAGGAATGCCTGTGGAAATGACCTACAAAGTGAGGAGCAGAATCCTAAGACTTATGAATGATTAATACCACACAGAGCAAGAGCCTCAAAGTTGATTAAACTTAAGTATGCTGTGAGGAGTGAAATCACTATATTTCTGTATAGATAGCAATGATCATAGCAAGCTTTTTACCGTGTCTTGGCTTTTTAAAAAGTGGCACTTTGAATTATGGAATTAATTCCACAGAGTGGAAAAATATCAGGAGTGAAGTAATAAATATGTTAAAAGGTTTGACTATTGTAGTTGACATTTATTCCTGCAAATCTCAGCAGGGCTTTAAACCATACAGTTCCTACACGTTGGGGACAGGGAGGAGAAATACCTACTTGATATGCAGAAGACTTTTTTTTCTTCTTTAATGTCTGTAGAATCGGAAAAGAAAAAAGTAGTTGAGCAGAAGTGTAATAGGAGCAGCACTTAGAAATCCCTGGGCACTAGCCAAAATATTCAGATTCTCTTTTGGGGAATTTAGGATAAGCAACTTGAATACATTATGTGACTTTAAAAGAAAGAACCTTAAGATGTCTCCTGTAGAGGCATTCAGCTCTTTTACCAGAGCTTGTATGCATTCCTTTGTAAGATTCTGCTGTTCTGTAATTATCTCAAAACTACAGTGAGATTAACAACAGAAGCAAAGCCTGTTGCTTGTATCTAAAAATGCTCAGCTGCAACATCAGCTGATGACAAGCTCTTAGAGCTCATCCTTCCGTAAAGAATGCAACATTCTGTCTTTTTACACGATGCAGGAGCAGCAAGGGTGCTTTCAGAAGTGTTCCTTGCTGACAGTAAACATGACCAAAAGAAAGGGCATAATAATATATATAATATATACATACAAACAAGTGCCTTCTCCATCAAATTTTGTGTAATGCTGTTCATTTTGTTTCAAAAAGAATAACAGAGAAATAGGTGGCTTTTAAAGAAGAGATGGAAATGATTAAAAAAAAACAATTGGAGGAGTTATCATGTGAAGGTACAATTTCTGTTTACTTCAAATAGTAGACCAAATATTTATTTTCCTTATTTTAATTCTCCAGAGAAAATAGCTGGAAACCTTATTTTCCTCTATCTTCTAATACAAGAACAAAGGTATATGAAATGAGGTTAAAAGATAGATAAACCTAATTTAAAAATTATTTTTCAGAATGAAATTAGACACAGATTCCATGCTATATTATACAGCTGAAACAGGGATTTAGCAAGCTTCAAAAGGACTCCTACTTTTCTATGGAGAGCAGAACCAGACACAGTTACTGGCTTATTCATAATACTGATATCATAAGGGAACCATAGATGCTTGTTTTTGAGGTTCAGCTCATTACTGACAAGCATGTTGCTAATGCGAGGAAAGCAGATGAGCTGGAAGGAGACATCAAATGCTCATCTCTGCCCGTTTAATACTGGAATCCAGTGAGAGATGGGGCAGTAGAACAGGTGCGCTTCAGATCTTGTCCAGGCTGGTGATTCCTTTTGATAATCTCATAGAGGAACAAAGTTCTGTGACAAAATTTGCATTTGACCTGTGATCAAAGTCTTTTCAGTAACACAGCTTTTATTATGGTAATTGCTGTACTGAGCTTTTTTTAATGTTGTTCAAAAGGGTAACTATTTACGGTCAATCTCTTTTTTGTAAATCATCCTGTAAAAGTAAAATGTATTTATATGTGAAATATATATAGCATGCATGTGAGGAGTTCGTGTGTGTGACAAAAGCATCTTTAAGAGTAATATCATAGAATCATTAAGGTGGGAAAAGACCACTAAGATCATGTAGTCCAGCCATCAACCCATCACTGTCGTGCCCAGTAATCTCCATGTTTCTTGAACACCTCCAAGGATGGTGACTCCACTGCCTCCCTGGGCAGCCTGTTCCAATGCCTCACCACTCTTTCTGAGAAGAAATGTTTTTATTATTAAACCTGAACCTCCTCTGGTGCAACTTCAGGCTGTTACCTCTCATCCTTTTGCTGTTACCTGGGAGAAGAGACTGACCCCACCTCACCACAGCCTCCTTTCAGGCAGTTGTAGAGCAATGAGATCTCCCCTGAGCCTCCTCTTCTCCAGACTGAACAATCCCAGTTCCCTCAGCCGTTCCCCATATGATTTGTGTTCCCGTCACTTCACAGCTTCATTGCCCTTCTCTGGACACATTTCAGGGCCTCAATGTCTTTCTTGTAATGAGAGGCCCAAAACTGAGCACAGTACTCAGTGCGGCCTCACCAGTTTTTGTCAGATTAGTAGTAGTCTCAAAGAATCGAGTTTTAAAGCCTGCAGTGACTTACTCTAGTATTTAATCTTAAGGTTGACTTTGCCTGATCAAATTTTGTGTTTGCGGTATAATTAACTCGTAGGTCGCGAGTTCCATGCATGACGTGTAGGGTTTTCTTAATTAATTCAGTATACATATATCAATAATTTCAGTAGTGGCTAGTTTGCCGCTCTCTTAATGATACTGCCATTTAGGTGTTTAACATTTATCGATGATTGTGAGTTTATGCAATCTGTTTTACTTTTCTCTGACAAGTTCAGCAGAAGAGAACTATTTTCAGATAGTCTGCCATAATTGGAAAAGGAGTTGTCTCATCATAAGCTTTAACTACATTTGATTGAAAGCCCGGTATAAAAGTTCAATGAAGGTCTGTTTAAACGATGGGAGTGTCAGCTGCTTTTGGAAGTTGTCCATTCTTGCTTATTTAAGAAGGCTTTGTGTGTGCTGTAGGGGTTTTAATTATTGACCTTTCTGAACTGAAATCCTGACAAAGACACTTAAATAATGAAGAAGTCTCTCTTCATTTCTCATGAAAGTTCAGATGGGATTACCTGAAGTAGCTAAGAAATTTGCTAACGTAATGAAACTACTGTAGATGTATGTATATATTGTAAATGTATTGCGGTTGGAAAATCTTTATTTCACTGAAAGGAATATCCAAAATGCCTTTTAGTGAGGAAATGAAAGTGAATTAAGCTTTAGCAACTGGAAACAAGTCATTTTCCTTAATGGTAGATTTATTTCTGTTCTTCTCTTGATATGTGTGTAAAATTGCATCAGGCATGATTATTAAGGCTGTCAGTTCTCCCAGGTGTTTTGCCAGATGACTGTATATTATTATGTCCGTGTCATATTTTTGCCTAATTGAAAGCAATATACTCATTTTTTCTTCACAAAATTAGTTATTTTGTTCAGTGTAAAATTAGGTGCAAGTTATCCGTCTCTGTGTCAGCCCTAAAGGTGTGCCACTGAATTTCTGTTGCCATTGGTCGGTGTGGAAATAGTTACAGCGTAACAAAAGTGATACACAACTCCCAGAACATGGGGAGAGGTCTCTGATGTCTTCACTGTTGCTTTAAGATGTTGCTTCTAACAGCATTGAGGTTAAAAGGTTAGCAACATGCAAACTGCTGTCTTTGAAACAGCTGTAATGTATGGGAGGTGTCCTTTCCTTCTGTCTGTCTGTATGAAATACAACAAAATCTCATCAGAATAGCTACAAATTAAATTGCTAATGCTTCCCAATAAAAAAAAAAAAGTGATTTTTTTTTAACCAAATGTCATATAAGATCCTTTTCTGAACTTTGTAGGTTGTCCAGGGAGTTCGAGAAAATTCAGTACTTTGATTGTGCTAGAAAAGCCTCCAGATCCTGAGAATATACCTCTGAAATATTATTTAACATCAGTGTTTTCAGCTAATTACAGTGTAACCTTTAGCATAACATGTTTCTTCATGACCACAAAAGGTTAAAACTTAACCTAAGAAAGTCAGCCATCAGCTGGAGGATCAGGGCTCTAAAGCCAGGTGGCACCAGGAGCAGTGATGAGGATGCCTCAGCCTGGGCTCCCTGGCAAACCCCTCTGCCCACCTGCTGGGGGTGCCCTCCATCCTCGGCACTTCCCTGGCAACCAGAGATGCCCCTCACCATGCAGTTGCAGTTAAGCCTTCTCCCTCCCCTGGGAGCTGTGGAGAAGTGGAGCCTGTGCTGGCTTTCGCATGTGTATGCTTTGTATAAGAGATGTAAGTGATGTAATGCACTTAGTAAGTTGAAACTCTTACTGCCTGGCAGTTCTTTGCCTTTAATATTTCCTTACATTTATTAGATGTCTCAAAAATGTAAAGAAGTGAGGGCACTGTGAAGTTTAAAAGCCAAAACTGAGAGTCTGTTAACGATGGCATTTTTGCTTTGGGGTGAATTACTTCACATCAGTCACCACCAAACAGTGTTCTGGAGGAAAAAAAGGGTAACTGCTCTCCAGTTACCTGGACTCTGTGAGTTCAGGCCTGGAAGTTAGCCCCAGCATTGTAAGCATTGTTTAAAGGCATGGCTTAGTCTGCTTGTGGCACCCAATGTGGATTGAGTTTAATGTTCCTAATACAAAAAAAAAACAAAACAAAACAAAACCAACTTTGGAAGGCCACCACAAACACGTGTTCAAGCTATCCTTGTGACAGTGCTATCAAAAAGATAATCGAAAGCTTGTTTTTTTTAAATTCCTTGAAATATACTTTTGTTTCAGGCTTCTGCCCTCGAAGTCAGCTTCAGAATATTTATGTATTACTGCTGCAATAAATACTGATTAGCTACTGTGACCTGGTGTGTTTGTAACTGTTAACAAGGCCTACTTGCAGTGGTATATAAACAAATTTCTGTGTCTGCTATGTAATTGATTGGCAGCTGTGCTATAATAAAGAAAGAAAACCTTAAAAAATAGTAAACTTGCATCTCAGATCTCTCAGATAAAAATTTCTAGTCTGTGCGTGTTAGCTTAAAACTCAGAGGCAATGCCATCATGACTTCTGCTAGGCAACTTCGATAGTAGTTTACAGCTGTGAAAATAAAATAAATGGTCTGGGTTGTGCAGCGTAATTGGTACTATTTTTTGTGGTCTTGAGAAGTGTAAGAAAATATTTTTGTTGAGTGGTTTGTTCAATTTTGCTGTTGCCACCTGCAGTGAAATGCTCTAATCCAAACGCGGTGATCCTGATTTGTTCAGTGAATGACAATGAAAGGAAATGAATGTAAGGAGCTTAGTGTAGATAAAGGAGAAGGGGAAGGCATCCAGATGAGATTTTTCTTTCTCAGTTTCATGTATCACAAAAATACATCCTTCAAAACATAATATATTTTAATTAGCAGCATAATGTTATCTGTATCACCATTGGTATGCTGATTGGAAGCAATATAATGATGTGAAGCCAAGATAATGTGATGACCTGGTTCTCTAGTTAAGTAATGTTGACTCTGCCTATCCCTGATCTAATGGGAAAGAGACTGTGTTGGTGTTGATCAGCTGATAGATTTAATGTGTAGCCTTTTTTTTTTAGGGCAGATTGCTTACTATAGAGGTAGATGGTGGGACAGACGGATCAGTTCTACACATGTACCACGTGCTTCAGATATTTTTTTTCTCCATTGGGTATGTTCTCTTGGTAACTTAAAATTGCATGTAAACTAGCAATCTTAAAAACACTGTGTCCTCTGTTCTGAGTGCAGACTTCCAATAGAATTAATGTATTTCAGTATAAGAGGTGGCAGTGCGTCTCTAGTCCGACAGTGCACTGTCTCACCTCTTTAAAATAACCAATTCCTTCCTATGGAAGTATGACAGCTAGATTGAAGAGACAGTTGGGTGAAGCCACAAGAGCCATGTCCTGATTAGCCTGAGGAAGTTTGAGAGCCTTGTCTGCTTTCAATTTTCAGCATAGCGGGGGCTTCTTGCCAAGCGTTACACATCATCTTTAACTTTCTGGGGCCAGTTTTTGCAAGCTGGTTTACTGTTGTCATCTCAATGTAAGTTGTTTAGCATATACATTTCTTGATCTACAGAATTACTAGTTATAATTAGATCTGTTGTGCAAACTGATGATGATAAACTGCAAGTTAACCATCTACTGTGTTATCTCAGTGCTGGCTAGGCAGGCTTAGGAAATAGGTAGAATCCTTTTTCTCTTCATTTTTTAAAAGGCAAGTGACTTCGGAAGAAAGTGAAGTTTCCAGATCAAGTTGGTCCTAACAAAGCAGTTAACTTAGCAGTTTTACAGTTAGTGTACTTCTTAGTGCCTGAATATTTATAACATGCTGTGTTTTTTTTGTGTGTTCCCATGTTGATATAGATAGGCCTGGAGATGCTTGTGGAGGACAGAAAGACTTATTTAGGTTCCAGCTCAATTCTTGCATGGTGAGGCGTATGCCACGTTTGAGATTAGTGATTCAGAAACCTCGGTATTTGTTAATAGTATTGGTTCTCTTTGATTGTGTTTAAACACAGAACTGTCAGTTCGATGCAGGGCAGCCACTTTAAGAGTATGTTTGCTTTACTAAAAAATCAAAATTACAGAAACAAATAGTTTTACTAGTTATATGTCCATACCAACTACCAGAAACGTGTTGGAACATGAGAAAGCCCCAAGAAAATGGTGTAGCTGCAAAAACACTTCATTTGTGACACTGCCTGGTTTTGCTTACCAATTGTTAATTACGCATCTGTGCCACAAATACTAAATTTGGAAATAATGTCTGATGATGTGAAGGAGTTTCTGTCCCCATGTTGGCAGCTAACAGACCAGTTGACAAATGGCAGGAAGGAAACTGTTGTAAAAATAACACAAGGTTAAGTTGGCAGAGCACAGTTTCTACCATCTCATCTTCTTGTCATTTTAAATAAGCTATTGCTAACTGTTAGGCAAGTCAGATTCTCTTCTGCTCTTTCCTAGTTGTTTTGTTTCTTGTGCAGGGAATTATTTAATGGGAGATGCAAGGTCAAATACAAGCCAGTGTATTTTTATTTTCTTTTTCTTTTTTTGGTCAAAGTATCAACCTGTAACTGTGAGGAGAGAAGAAAAACAGATTTGCATACAATGAAGATAATTTAATTAACTTCTAAAAGTTTGGCATTTTCTGTACTTGTGTACTGTATACAGTGAAGCTGCGGACTTACTTATGAGTGTGGTCCACTTCTCTGTAGTCTTGTTGGACACTATGAAAATGTTCCTATGTGCAGTAGGATGAACTTCAGTTCTTTGAGACAGAGAAGCTAGGAAGAAGCCAGTATGAAAGAAAAGGGAAACCCCTGAGAGCTGAGCAGACTGAATTTATTTTCAGTTTTGGAACCAATGCTAAATGGATTAATTTTGCTTGAACCTTTTTATGAGGACTTGCTTCTAAATTGAAGAGATTATTGTTAAACTAAATAGAGCTGCAGCACTCTCCTGAGAATGTAAGAAGTCTCCTTCTGAGCTCCCTGTTAAGTGAGCTTTTATTTCAAATCTTTGCAGCTTGATTTAAAAATCAAACTTTGCATCAAAATGATTCAGTTATTTTCATGAAGTAGTTGAGTAGCAACTTCACAGCGATATTTTGCAAAGACTGAAATGTTTCAGGTGAAAGTCCTAAATTTGCAAATATTCCTGGGCATTTATTTCTCTTCTTTAGCTGAGAAGAGTGAAGTCTTGGCAAGGGTCAGGCTCTTTCGCTTGCTGCATGATCTTGTTGCCAAGTATTTTATCTCTCTCTCTCTCTATATATATATATATTTAAACTGGAAAACCTAGTCATCTTTTTTCCTTTCTTTCCTCAATGAAATCCCCCTGAAACAGTTTTCCTTGAAGTCTTATAAATCCCTGTATAACACCTTATCAGCTCCATTATCAGAACTATTTAGTTATTTAGCTCCTTTTTAACCTTGTAAGAGCATAATTCGCTGCACAGTTTATCCTCCAGTTTAAGCGTTGTGCAATTTATGTGCAATTTTTCAGCCTCCCTCCCCAATTTTACATTAGCCTGATACTTAAGGGAAAAGCTTTCCCAGATGCTAAAAAGAAATGTTGTGTGTGTTCTTTTCTGTGAGAAACGTGGTGGGATTTGTGAGGTACTTACTGTGAGCAAAAATATTGTGACTGCCATTTTAAATTTAAGATGGTAATTTCAATGAGTTACAGCAAAAAAAAACCAATAATATTTACCAACTTGCACTTGAAAACCATGTCCCTGAATATGCACTAGATGGAGAATTAAGGTTTGTTATCACAATTTTGTAGTTCAGATTGCTGCTGTAATGGAATGTTTCATCTTTACTCGCTTACCTCTCCTTTCCTTCCTTCACTGCCTTCTTTTGTTTTAATTACAGCCAGCTGCAACTTTTTTCCTCATGTCTCTCAGTGATCTCATAGGCATTTCATCTATAGTCAGGCCATCATTTTTAGCTGATCTCAACACAGAGGAGCAGCTTGGCTGTGTATAGCAACAGCGGGCAACAATGTCATGCTGGTTCATATGGTAATTCAGTATGGTACCATTCACTATCCATAGATGCCTAGAAAGGATTTGGTTGTGGTTTTTTTTTTCCTTCTATTTATTTATTTTTGACTAAAAATGGAGGCAGGAAAAGTTAGATCCCACTTTTAAACGATATGACCGAAAATTGGCAATTAAATGGATGACCCAGGCTATCCTTCTAATTAGTTCTGCCTTCTTTGATCAGATTTCTTCCTAATAACTGTGTAGTGTTTAAATGTTTATTTTATAATTGAAAAACATATTTGAGCTGTGTAAAAATGTCTTTGGATTTAGTACTGCAACACGCTTAGACTAGTGGGGTCCATTATGTGTATGGAATATCTTAGTACTGCAGTAATAGAAGTTATAGTACATTTTATTAGATAAAGCATAGGTAAGAGTTGACAATTTGTTTCTAAAATTACTGCTATGCATTAATACCATTTTTCCAGTAACTTTATGTCCAAAAGATTAGCTCCTTGCTTTTTTGTTTATCTTTAGCATTATTCTTTGGCATTCTCATTTCTAACATAGCTTGCTTAAAGATCTGTAGAGCAAGATTTCTCTGAGTGAAGGATTTCATATGAGTGTTTTTCAATGGCTATGCTAGGCTCTTCATTTGCTTCCTGCCAGACCCCAGCACCTGCCTGCCCGCTGCTCAAAGACTTCTGCAATCTCAACATCAGGTTTAACCTCACATCGTAGGTTACCAGTCCCAGCATGGACCCGCATGGTGGACTTCCAGGAAAGGCAGCACCTCCAGAATGGGGGTAGGAATGTGGTGGATTAGGAAGGAAAATCAAAAAGCACCAGAACTTCATGTGAGAATGTCATGCATTGTCTCATGTCTTATGTCAATGCATAAGCTACCTAGCCAAAACTTGCAGCACGTTTTGTGCTTACATCTTCGAGAAGGGGGGAAAAAAGAAAAAGACCTTCCAACAGTCAACTGAATATTTCCTGAAGCTGTCTAATAAGGTAATGAACATGTGACCATTGAGGTGCAATTCACTCATTCACTGCTTCTTAGCTACAAAATAAAACAATAACAACAAAATTAGTATGTTGCTTTTAGTTTGTAGTGGAGTACCTTTGTGTTGGGAGTTTTTCATTTCTCTCCCACCTTGGAATCCCTATCGGTTGTTGGTATGTTTTTGTCTTTTTCTCCGTTGAGTTATATGGAAAAGGTTGAGTGAATGGTGTTCTCAGAAATTATATTTACTTTCCTCAAGTGTGTAACTTCAAAACAGTTTAGCTAACTGCATTAGGCCCTTCCTATTCCGGGCAAAATAATCTGAAAAATAGGATCTAGAGATACAGGGTAGTTGGAGTATGAGTTTATGGTTTTGTTGTTTGTGGTTTTAACTGAAGCATTGTAGTTTTTCATTAGCTGTTGTTTACTTCAGCATACCATGGAATTGTACTTATTGTCGTCCTGATGGGAGGCCATCTCTGGCATTTTAAACTACTTGGTTGAATTAGTTTCCTTAAGAAATGGAAGATATGTTTCTTTGATATATGAGGTTATTGGCCTAATGTCTGTAGCATTGCCTGATTTTGATTCATCTGTCACTAACTACATTGATTCACTGTTGCATGGTTTTTTTTGGTCTCAAAGAGGAACTGACTATTCACTGGGCTGCATTTTTTTACTGGAGGAAAAGGTTATGTTTCCATTTGGTCAGCTCTTAGAAAGAACTAGGTAGTTTCTAAAAGTTGATGTAAATGGTAGGCCCCTTTAAGTCACTTCTTCCTGGGACTTTCCAGGAGAATGTCAGCAATGTGTTTACAGGGATTGTAATACATGAGCTATATGCAGTGAGCACCAGAAAATCCTGCCTTCCCTCCGTGCCATAGAGGTTCTAAGTGATATGCCCAGGAATGCCTGGGCGGAAGGGTATCTGAGTTTGTGTGAACAAAATATCAGGTTAGCATCCTGCAATGAGGGCTTGAGGCAGAGGTTGTATCTGTCCCATGGAACACAAAAAGCCACAGGCTAGCTGTTTCTGCAGACTACCCTGTCTGTCACTTCAGCCTTTTCAGTACATGAAAAAGTAGGTGTGTGTGTCCTTTCCTTGAACACTGAATCTCTGAGACAGAGTCCTCTGCTTACAGTTGCTTTTCTCCTGTATCACAAGGCATCTAAGCATGCAGCTTTCTTAGCTGGGCTTTATTCTGCTTCCTAGCCTATGCTGCAGGCATTCCTAATTTACCTGTTTGGTTTCTAAATTGAGAAAGAATGTGGCACTTGCCAGCAAAGGAAGGCATAACCAGGTTCGTTTTTTCCACAGCAACACAAGGCTGGCTGGGGCTTTGCCCAGGCAGGGCTTTGAAATCGTTCTCATGTGTGCCTACAGTTTCTCTCTGCCTTGCATTTACCACCGGGATTCAGACTGCTGCTTCTAGACTTAGAAAGTTAGAGAGTCCTTGACCAAATGCTACCTTTGCACTGCCCGGTTTCCTATGGACATGAGTCGTAACTCTGCAACAGACAAGCTAGCAGCAACCCGATGCTCAGGGGATGATCAGGAGGAGCTGTCACAGTGAGCACGGTGCAACTTCACTGAGTGTGTCATTATTTTTCCAGGGAAGAGAGATGCCTGCCTACACTGTTGTGTAACAATGCCACATGATACTGTAATGATGAGTTGATGTTGTTGTCCTTTTTCTTGTTTTTTCCGGTTTTCCTTTGGATGTCATTTTTCAGTCTGCGTTGTCAGTCATTCATGTCTTTCATTGAAAGTAAAGATGTTGTGGGCTATTGAGCTTAATACAGAGTGTGTAGCTTGCATACTCTCGTCTTGAGGTGGAAACAATTTATATTTAATCAGTTAAAATTGTCTTCCCAATGGTCATGCATTGGACAACTTCAAAACATTGCATTAGTAAGTCTGGACACTTAATTTGAGCAGTGGTGACATACATCAGGGAATGTGGAAGCTGTGCCTGTGAACCCTGTATCTACGCATCAGTGAAGTTCTTTTTGAAGCGGATAATTGCAAGGATTTAAAACAAATAATATAATCTTTAATCTTTGATAGTTTTTATAACTCCACTAAAAGTTAATGCCACTGCACTTATGCTGTGTTCCTTTATCTTTGTGTTTCTGTTAAGGCTAGGTCTTCTTGAGCTGCTTGATATTACCTAATCCTAATTTAAACTCAAGCCATTTTGCACTCTGAAGATGACTTGCATCTCCCTCTTTCAGTCTTTCCTTTGTAAGAAATCAATGTTAATATGTAAAAAATTGGACATCTACAGCTGTTTTGCTCCATTAATTGAATTATAAAGAAAAGTAAGCTTAGTTTGTCACTGTTAAAGCTTTCTGATGTCTTACAAAGATGTTGCACTTTTTTAATACAGAGGTATAGCAGTATGTTACTTGTGTGCAGTGAGAGCTCCAATTGGAAACTTAATTGGATACAAAAGATTTCTAACACTATTATAAATAATGATGTATTATTTCTTAAGTCTGTGGGATTTTTTTTTATTGACAGTCCTTTGGGCTGAAGCTGGGAATAAAATACAAAAACACTGAAATATTTCTTTTTGGATCGGAGGGCTGTATTCAGTGCTAATCACGCACCACATTTCTTGAATGCTGAAGTGCTCCAAACTGGCAGCTTTTGTGGTATAAATTCCAGCAGTAAATTAGTGATAACAAAGCTCAAGGACCTGTTCCATTCAGTAGCTCCATCCTTAGCAGAGGGAGGAGAGGATGATCACTGGTGCAGCTGGAGTAATGATGGCATGTCAGTAGATTGCTAATACATGAAGAGGTGATTCCTTGGAATGGTGGCTGAGAGAGTCCTTTTCAGTAAGTTTTCACAGTTGAGCTAGTCTTTTTCGAGAGGCTGAGCTTCCTGTCAAAATGTATTGCCATTCCAGCCTATTGCACAAGCGGTGGCTGGAGAGTACTGAGTGCCCTAATATATCGACCTGCACAAGACAAGGGAGAGTCATTTAGGTGGAGCAGGATGCCAGGAGCGTTTTGGATGGGATGGCTTTCCCTTTTATTTAGTACAGATCTTGAGCTGTGCAAGGTTTTGTGTTCTGAAGAGAGCAGTCTTTCCCCAGCAGATGGTGCAAAGATCCTTTCCCCAGTGGATGGTGCAGAGATCCTTTGTCCCTTTACTGCTTTCCTGCATGCCTTCTACCCCTGGAACCATACTGTTAGTCATAGTTTCACTATCGTTGAACTATTCGGCATCAAAATGTTAAGGTCTTGTTTGTTAAGAACTCGTTTGTTTAATCTGAAGATAAAATTCTAGAGAGATTTGATAACAGAGCTAGTTTCCGTTCTCTCCCTTGATTTTTCCCTGCTGTCAAGAACATGTTCACCAGTACTGCAAAGAGCAGCAAAAAAAACCCCATGTCTCACATCCCTCTTATTACGTTTTCATAACTGTGTATTTATTTGTTACACTTAATAGCACATAGCAATTACTCTGGTTCCCTTCACATTAATCAAATGCGCATTGTCACATGTGTGTTGAACTTACTAGATTGCCTTCCTTCTTGAGTAGTGTTCTCCATGATTGTTATAATGTGAAAATAGCCTTTTTGTTTGTTTGTTTTAATCATTCTGTCTTATACTGGCCTTATGTTTTGTGTTAGGGATGTTAAAATCCAGCCCCTTACCAGAACAAGGGGAGAAGAGATTTCTAAAGGCATACACGATGGAAAAAGCTGTGTCAGTACCTCACTGTATGCAAAAGGAATTTTTGGCTCTAGCATCTAGTGGATAAAATACTACCATAGCAGCACAGGAAGAAAAAGGTAGCAGTGGAGTCCTAAACCATTGGTGGCTTTATTGGTTGAGCTGTACTTAGAAATACTCAGACATATGGCACACTGCAGAATACAGGTGTCTGAGGATCTCAGTAAAATTAATTTTTCAACAAGCAGACACTTGTGTTCTACAACACCTTTAGTTTGTACTGCTCTTTGTGAGCTGCTGGTATCTAGAGAATCTAGGATTAGACAAAGCTGATTTGAGAAGGCAATGTTTTAATTTGACGTGATGATTTTAATGCTCCTCACAAAAAGCAGTTCTGTAATACAGGGTCTGTGAGATGAGTTTGTTTGGCTTCGTTTTAGAAGTCAGTGTAGCAAAATGATGCAAGTGTAGAAAATTCTGACATTTAAGGGTATCATCATATATGTATTTGACTTTAATTACACAGTGAGCCACGGTTTAGGAATAATACAGGAATGTATTTAATCTTGAACACACAAGATTAATAGAATCAACATAAATCCTGAATTTCCTTAGTACCGTCTTTGATGTGGTGCAGTTATATCAAGGTGGAACTGGTGCAGCCATTTCTGAAATACAGTAGGAGTTTGTTCTTTGAAACTTAGATTTTTCTGTTGTGTTGAGATCTTGTAGCTTGCTTAGGAGGAGTTCTGGGCAGTGGTGATTTATAAATGTCAGGTGAGATAACCTGAAAAACATACACCACCTCTTATTTCCCAGCTTTGCTAAGTAGTCTGGGATGCTCGTGGATCCAGGTAAGATTTCTGAGATTCTGGAATCACTGTCTTTTCTCCAGGTGGCGTATGAAGTGTAGAACTGAAAACATTCCTCCATGTCATAATTGGTGAGTGTAAGAGGTCATATTTATTTAACTGTGGTAATATTCCTAAACCAGTTCTGTTTTGTTTCCTAGTGCTGGCCCCAAAGGTGATAACATCTACGAATGGAGATCAACCATTTTAGGACCTCCAGGCTCTGTCTACGAGGGAGGTGTTTTCTTCCTTGACATCACATTTACACCAGAATATCCTTTCAAGCCTCCAAAGGTAGGAGGCCTGTAATTAATATCTTCTGTTATGAATGCTCAACAAACCATCGAGCAGCAGGCAGTATTAATGGGAATGCAGCCCATGTGAAAGCCAGTTTTAGTTAAGAAGGAGCTTAAGCTCATTTCAGATGTTAAACTGGTTTCTGTTAACTAATGTTAATAGCTTTTCCAACCCACTTCATCCCTACTTTAAAGCTTTTTTTCTTTCTCCCTGTTTTTGTTTGTAAGAGATTCTAAGCAATTAGTGCAAGCATCAGAACAGGTCTGAGAAACTAAAAAGTAAATAAACTTGGGGAGAGGGCAAAGGATACAAATACAAGTATTTGTACCTCAAAATACTCAGTTACAATAAGTATTATGGTTTTGTATGTTTGTACTACTCTAAAGCAGCATTTAATTTTTCTGTTTCGTCGGGTGCTTGAATTGTTCGCTTACCTGTACAAATTTTTCTGCAGGCATGTTATGTTTGTGAAGCTCTTGTATGCCAACATTGTTTTGTTCTAATGCTACAAGGCAAATACCAGTGCAAGTGAATGTTATCTTGTGGTTCACATACTTGGCCAGAGAAAGAGTGTTGGGTTTCAAGAAGAGGTGGTTGTGTGTATGCTTCATGTTTGCCTTGTATTTGAAAGCATATATGTCTCTGTTTAACTTCTTAAAAGTAGTTGCAGTGATAAGGTAAACACCAATGACTGCCCCAGATGACTTTGGTCTAGTCTCTAATAGAAAGGACTTGTCAGAGTCCAGGCCCTCAGTGGAGACTAGGCTAGTTGTTCATACCAGCCATATGGATAACAAAATGATGAAATATCCTGAGTTGGAATGGACCCACAGGAATCATCAAGTCCAGATCCTTGCTTCACACAGGACCACTCAAAGTTCAAATGATATTTCTGAGAGCGTTGTCCAAATGCATCTTGAACTCTGGCAGGCTTGGGGCCATGACCACGGCCTTGGGGAGCCTGTTCAGTGCCTGACCACACTCTCTCTGGTGAAGAACTGTTTCCTAACACTCAGTCTGACCCTTCCCTGTCACAGCTCTATGCCATTCTCTAGGGTCCTGTCACTGTTACCAGAGAGCAGAGAACAGTGCCTTCCCCCTCTGCTCCCCTCATGAGAAAGTCATAGGCTGCAGTGAGGTCTCCACTTTGTCTCCTCTGCTCTGGGCTGAACAAGCCAAAGGACCTCAGTCACTCCTCATGTATCTTGCCCTCTAGATCCTTCACCATCTTTGTAGCCCTTCTTTGGGCACTCTCTAGTAGTTTTATGTCCTTATATTGTGGCACCCAAAAATGCACACAGTATTTGAGGTGAGGCCGCAGCAGCACAGAACGGAGTGGGACAATCCCTTGCCTCAATGCCCTAGTTATGCTAGCTTCCCAAATGAAGGAAAAAAATGTCCATCTGTTCTTGCTAGCCTAACTACAGAGTTTCTAGTAGTACTAACAGGACTTTAAATTCCAACCCTAAGTTAGGGCTCACATTCACAAGCAATGTTGTCTACCTTCAGACATCACTAGAGGTTTTTCTGCTGAGCACCTGTCCATCCTTCTTTGGGTGCTCTCTGACAGTATGGATGCATCTCTTTTGTCTGATGTTAAAATTTAATTCAGTTCAGAATAGTTTTTCATCATTTTGGTTTTAATTAGTTTGTATTGGATAATTTAGTCTAACTGATTATCCATTATATTTTTCATTAAGAGCCCCATAAGCATTTGAAGAGGGAGTTTTACTATCCCTTGTATGCTTTGCCTTGTCTTTGCTTCCTGTGCTCCTGAGGATCCCGGTCTTCTCCAGCCTGATGCCTTTGCAGACCTTACGTGTCTACCAAGTGCTAAGTGCGAAGTTCCCTGACACAGAAACCAAGTTACAGTTTTGTCATCCCAGCTCAGCCCTGCTTTCTGTTCTGGGCCTGTGATGGTGATCCCGTTGGCTTTATCTCTGGATCTAAACCCTCACCCAGGTGAAAAGGGTGGAAAAAAAAAAAAAAGGCACTGCTTTACTGAGGCCTTGAAATACTAGTTTAGTGGAGATCTGTTATATTGTAGCAGTTGCATCTAAATGGAGTCTTTCATCTAGCAGTAGTCCAAACTGGTTTACAAACCACATATATGCATGCAAATAAAGTATTAATCACCTCAGTCAATTGAGATTGGATGTAGGAGAAAGAGTAGCAGTAGTATTAAAACGTGCTCATAGTGCCTGGGTCAGGTTTAAATGAAGAACCTTTACTGAGAAATATGGATTCTTACAGCGTCTCCTGTGCTAATACCCATACTAGTGTTAAACAATGATAACGTGGAAAATCTAATCATATTGTTCCTGCTTTCTTCCTATGAATTTGTTGATTTCAGGTTGCCCAGATGCAGTAACTGATAAATACTGTTTGTGAGTCATTTAGAAGTGGCAGGACTATAGCAGTTACCATAGACTTCCTACATTTGTCTTTTAGGACAAGAAACATCTAGTTGAAACAAAACCTAGTATATCATTTTGATCACAAAACACTAGTAAAGTAGTAGGGTGGTCAAAGGCTATCTTGAAAGCCTTGACCTCTGAAAAGATTAAGCTGTCTGGAGTGAACAAATTAGCTTCCCTTGAATCTTTCTTCCTTGGCAAGGCTTCAAAGAAAAGTGGAGGAAAACTTCTGCTGTCTCTTTGAATCTTCTGTAATTCTTAGGTTAACAGTCCCTACTCTGCACTGCCCGTAACAAAACTGCCTGCAGCAGAACACATTTCCTAACTTGAAAATGATATTTCAGTAAAGAATATGCCTTCTTAAGTACAGTGAGAAGAAACTGGTCATCCTGGCAGGCTACCAATCCCAGAGGAACACAAGTGAGAGAAGATGTTGAGGCATAGCCAGTATTGACAGATGTCATATGCTTGACAGACATCCTCGAGGTGTTTGATGAAGAATGTACAGGGGCAGCCTTTGTGGGCTGAGTGTAGCTCCAGCTGAAGCTTTGATTCAGTATGTTAGAGAATCTGCTGGAGCAAACTTCTGGGAGAGGATGTTGCTGTAGGAATGCCAGAGGGCCCATGCTGGAAGTGATACAAACATATTTCTTGAAGGATAAAGAAAGGAACTGCACTACTGTACCTGAGGCTGGAGAAATTAAAGGTCTTAACATTTGACTTGGAAATGTAATGCATATTAGAAGGAACTTCATTGGGAGAAATCTCTCTCCTTTGTCCTAATGAAATATAATGGAGTTATTTTGCATTTATTGAGCATTCCATAGAACCCTTTGAAGATGTTAGTATTAATCTGTTCTCTGCTTTTATGTTTTCTCATTTTATGTGGTATTCTGGTTTTGCCTTTATGTCTCTGATAGCAGTTGAGTTGGGCACAAGCTGGGTGGGCCTGAATTCAGAATCCAATAAGCAAAAATAATTAGAATTTAAGGAGTTCAGTATTTAGTCCTCAGGACGATCGCTCTTCTTTTGTACTATTACCATGCATACTTTCCCAAGAGTTGCATTATAGTTCAGTTAGACTTCATTTATTGAGGTGAAAACAGTATCTTGTGTTGACCTGGTGTGTGCTTTGATCATTTGTATTAATAACCTCTAACCACTTCCTTCCTCCCACTCCCATTTTACTGCTTGTGTAAATTAACCTCTGCTATCACTTCAGGGTAGGCTTGAGATTAGCTTCTTTATGTCTTTCCAAAAGCTGTGCTTAACTCTGTAGTTACTGTGTTAACATAATCTCAGGTAAGAGGTTTCCAAGGGACTGTTCCGTTACACTGTATTTTTCTGTTCTTCCGCATGCTGTTCTCTTGACCCCAAATACAGTTTACTGCCTTCTAAGTAAATCGGTTTCTCCTGATTTGGGTCTGTATCTGCTACTTTTACATGGGTTTGTGTATTTGTTTTATTTTTTCCCTTTAAAGTAAATGTTTACTATACTTTAAGCATTGTTTTTGTTTTGTTTTTAAGTGGGTCTGCAATTCCTCCCCCTCGTTCTGGCTTCTTTTGGGTTCCCTGCATGGCTGGCTTTTATTCCATCAGCAAAAATTGCAAATGGCAAACAGCTGAACTACACGTGTCTCACACCATCCAAGTTCTGACTTGCTGCTTAAGTGAAAACAAATTCAGATTTTTCTCACAGTGCTTTGGTGAGGCAGAGCTTCTCTAACTGCAGAAAACCAATCCTGGTGTCATGAATATGACCCTTAAGGATTTTGTCTTATGGTTCCTTAAGGAAGCAGGCTGCTTTGCAATTACACGGGAGTTCTTTTTCCCCTCTCTCTCTCTCTCTCTCTCTTTCTCTTTCCTTCTTCCCAAATACTAATAAAAACGTAAGTCTAATTCCTAGCAGCAAATATAATTTGTCCTTTTTTTTAATGTCAGTTTTTAATTAGCTGGACTGAGGGACTGTCTAAGTTGCTTTCTGCAATATCAGTATTTAGCTTTTGTGCTCAGAATGAGGATTAACTACTTTCTGCCGTTACAAATTAGAATGCTTGACCTCCCTGTTAATTTGGCCCTTATTGTATCAACTTGGAAATACTCCACGCTTTCCGTTCTGGAAGTGTTTAATCTGTTAAAATTATTGCCTCACCTACATTTAGAAGCATTCTTGGAAGGGGACCAAAGCTGCATGTCAAATAGAGAAATAGTGAGCAATCAGTGGGCTGGGCTGAGGGCTGCTTGGGAACCAAAGACAGAACCATTACCAGCAACTGCAGATGCCACAAACTCGAGGATTTTCTTAAAGTAAACAGTATGGGTTAGGGCAGGTATCGCAGATCACGTCCGCCCTCGATTCAGGCTGATGTGTATGGACTTCCACGTGACTGTAAGGAGTCCTTGCTGCTCTTTCAGTGAGGGTTAGATAATCTTGGAAACAAACATCATTCTGGTTTCTTACGTGCTGTACCTCTGAGGCTCCCCGTATAGGCAGCTGCAGGAGTTCTTGTTTTTGGAGCTGCAGCTTGTTGCAGAAGGTGTGGGAGACAAATACATTTTTTTTGCAGACGTTTTGCTGTTTCCACCATTATGTGCAAAAGTGTGGGGACTTAGGAAGGTTCTGTGCGTGTGTGCGCGTGGTTGTTTTTCTTTCTTTCTCTCCCTGTTTTAGTCTAAGATCCAAGCAACTTGCAAGGAACAAAATGGAAAGTCTTCCTACGTGTGCGGTGTGGGTGTGCACCGTGTGACGAGTAGCTGCAGTTGTGAGCCCAAAACCAAAAATAGCAGGAGCATTCCATGCATCGGAAATGGGGACGGATGGGGGACAGGGAAAGCAGGGGGCACCGGAGCTCTGCAGCTGCGTGACCCCACGCCTGCTCCTGGAGCCTGGGATAGGGAAGTCACGAGCCAAATGTTTGCAGCAGAAAGACTGCAGGAAAAAACGCGAGGGTTGACCAGCAAGTTTTATGTGTGGGCTGGGTCAGCCTCCAGGGAAAGCACCAGCGCGGTGTGCTGCCGTACCACACACTCACCAAATGCATTTTGCAAATACCCCCGTGACCTATAAACAGACAGTAAAACTTGTGGGTGTGGATAGCTGACAAATTCAGAGGATTTAGGACGTGAACCCAACAACCTCTATTCGTGCAGATAATCCTAATTCGTGCAAATTTGTTGTCGCTGTTCATCAGGCGCGTCGGAGTGAGGCGGTGCTGCAGGTTGCCTTGTGTTCCCCTGCAATCTCTTGCGGTGCTTTTGTTTTCCTTTCGGATAACTCGTGTGGCACGTTGCCCGGCTCAGCTGTATCTCCTAAATTTGACAATGATGAAATCCAGCTGGCGTCTCTGAATGGCCGGAGCCGCGGTTGCACAGCGCCCTGCTGCAGGGGGAGGCTTTTACAAGTGTCTGGGAGCCCAAGGGGAGAAATAGGTTGGCGTGCGGTGTAAAAGCACCGTGGCCCTCTGCTGCTGTAAGCGGGAAGACAAAAGCTCGTGGTGATTATAGGAAAAAACCAACCCGGTTTCCTGGGTTTCACAGTGCCGTAAGCACAGCAGGTGGGGGCTGAGAGGGAAGGAAACCGAAATGCAGGACCGAGAAGGAGAGCGGCGAGGTGAGCTGCGCAGCAGGGCGGGCCGGGCAGCCGGTCCGCACCCACGGGGCGCCGCCAGAGGGCGCGGGCAGCGCGTCCGGATGAGGGAGCGCGCTGGGGGCCGGCAGGCGCTGCGCTCCGCCGGCGTGGGCTCCTGTGCGTCTATGGCTGGTTGTAGTGCGGTTTTTACTGCCTGTCAAATCAGAATTATGGCTGTTACCGTTTATTACCGCATCACGTGCGGTGCCGCGTGATGCCGGCGCACCGTCTAATAGTCATTTCTTGCAGGTAACGTTCCGGACAAGGATCTATCACTGTAACATTAACAGCCAAGGCGTCATCTGCCTGGACATTTTAAAAGACAACTGGAG
>JANHGO010000053.1:46782532-46803968 GCA_024606505.1 Aquila spilogaster | reverse complement strand
TGGCCTTGTTGAACTTCATGAGGTTCACACAGGCCCACCTCTCAAGACTGTCAAGGTCCCTCTGGATGGCATCCCTTCCCTCCAGCGTGCTGACCACATGACACAGCTTGGTGTGTGTGGTTTTCTCATGTTCTCTCATAAGCCTCTTGCTCAGAGTTCATAAGTTTGAGTTTCTTTACTTCCTTTACTTGTTCATCTTTCTCTGATTTTCCTAGTAGGCAGGCAAGTTTATTCTGTTTGGAAGAACACAGTCAGAATGAAATATTTCAGTCATTTATTTAACCGTTAGCTTCATGCTGCACTGAATACTAGTGTAAAAGAAAATAAATTGGAAACATCTGTTTTCTTTTTCTCATAGCAGAAGAACAAAGAGATATGTTCTATTGAAATCAAAGGTGGCAAATATAAGAGTAATAAAAGGAAGGTATTATATGTGTCTTTCACACATATAATTAGTCTATGGAACTTACTGTCACAGGAAATTATTGAGGCCAAGAACATAACAGAATTTGAAATAGAATTGGGCAGGCATGTGGCTATCGTGAATGTTCAAAGCCTGTCTTATTAATTATGGTGATTTTGGAGCAATATTAAACCCATGCTCCTAGGCTTAAGCACGTTTATCTTGAGATGTTGTATCAGAAGAGTGTGCTTTTCTTGTGTTCCTTTGAATTAAACTTGCCTATAGACTAAAATTTACCTGAATTCTGGGCATTGCATGGAAATCTTTTTCTCCAATCCCAGCTTGTACACATGCAAGTGTTTTTCTCCCTCCCTTCTTCCACATACACATGTACGCACTTGTCTTATATCTCTTTGGGAGTGGATATCCTCCTCACATATTTTCTTTGTCTCTTTCCATGCCCTTTTTCCACATCCCTTTCCATATCAGCTCATCCCAGGAATTACCATTATGTATCATGTCTGATCAGGTTGCAAGGGAATGCCTGTGGAAATGACCTACAAAGGGAGCAATAGAATCCAAAGACTTATGAATGATTAATACCTACGCAGAGCAAGAACCACAACATTGATTAAACTTGAGTATGCTATGATGAGTGAAATCACTATATTTCTGTGAAGGAAGTGATGATGGTAGCAGGCTCTTTACCATGTCTTGGCTTTTTAATAAGTGGCACTTCAAGTTATGGAATTAATTCCACAGAGTGGAAAAATATCAGGAGTGAAGTAATAAATATGTTAAAAGGTTTGACTATTGTAGTTGACATTTATGCCTGCAAATCTCGACAGGGCTTTAAATGACACAGTTCCTACACATTGGAGCCAGGGAGGAGAAATATCATCTTGATATGCTAAAGCTTATTTAAAAAACAACAATAACAGCAAAAACCAAAAGCCCAATCAAAAAAACAACAAACCCATATCTGTAGTATCAAAAAGAAAAGAAAAAAAGTAGTTGAGCAAAAGCGTAATAGAAACAATAATTAGAAATCCCTGGGCATTAGCCAAAATATTCCTGGTCTTCCGATTCTCTTATTGGGAGTTTATGAAAGGCAACTTGAGTAAAACATGTGGCTTCAAAGAAAAGAACCTTAAAATGTCTCCTGTAGAGGAGTTCAGCTCTCCACAGAGCTGTATGCATTCCTTTGTAAGGTTCTGCTCTTCTGTAATTATCTAAAAACTAGTCAGATTAATGACAGAAGCAACGCTTGTTGCTTGTTTCTAAGATGCTCAGCAGCAGCACTGATTGATAACAGACACTTAGAGATTATTCTTCCATAAAGAATACAATATCCTGTCTTTTTACAGGATGCAGAAGTGACAAGGATGCTTTCAAAAGTGTTCTTTGCTGACAGTAAGAATGAGGAATGCCATAATTACTGACTGGGCTAAGTGTGATGAAGCAAACCCCCAATCAAAGTCCTTTGCAGCAATCTGGCTTTTGCAGTCACTGCTGGTTTTTTTCCAGGTTCCCAAAAGAGATTTCTCTGTCCTGCATTGCATATGAATTTGTTTTGCTGAATTTGATGGAAGTTTCTCATTGACTTCAACAAGCCCAGACTGATACAGAAGTACTGGCTTCTAGAAAGACACTTGACAAATGTATTTGCTAACACGACAGATCTTTAACAACGCGTGGCCTGCTGCAAAGGTCTTACTTTGAAAGTAGGGAAGAAACTTATTCTTTACTGGCTTAGTGCTCATTAAGGGCATACCTATGGTAGCTAAGTCTTCCCATTTTGAAAAAGGAAGGGCAGTAGGTTTTTCTGGCATGTGAATGAGAAAAAGGCTTAATATAGATACATACAAAGTAATGCCTTGTTCATCAACTTCTGTGTAATGCTGTCCACTTTATCTCAAAAAGAATATTGGAGAAGTATTCTGTAATACTAAGTGGATTTTGCAGAGGAGAGATTGAAATTATTAAAAAAGAAACTGGAGGAGTTCTCATGTGAAGACACAGGGATTGCTTCCTTCACAGAATAGACTGAATGTTTATTTTCCTTGTTTTCATTCTCTGGAGAAAATAGACTGGAAGATTATTTTCCTCTGTGATGCACAAGAACAAAGGCATATGGAATGAGATTAAAAGATAGAGAAATTTAATTTATTTAATTTTTACAGAATGAAATTAGACACAGGGATTCCATGCTGTATTACATTGCTGAAGCCAGGAATTTAGCAAGCTTCAAAAAGACTCAGGCTTCTATGGAGGGCAAAATCAGACAGAATTACTGCAGCTTATTCATCATACTGATTTCAGAAGGGAAACATAGATGCCTGGTTTTGACACTCAATCAGTTAGCGTCGAGGATGTTGCTAAGGTAGGGGAAAGCAGAAGACCGGGCAGGAGCCTTCCAGTGCCCATCTCTGCCCCATTTGACACTGGAAACCAGTGAAAGAAAGGGCATTGGAACAGGTGGACTTCAGATCAGATCCAGCCTGGTGATTTCCTATATTTCTTTTGATAAGCTAGTAGAGGAACAAAGTTCTGTGGCAAAATTTGTATTTGGCTGTGAACAAAGTCTTTGCAGTAATACTACTTCTGTTATAGTAATGGGTGGACTGAGCTTTATTTTAACATTGTTTTATAGGGGAAAACTGTTTAGAAAAAATCTTTGCAAGTCGTGTTATAAAAAGGTTTGTGTATTATGAAACACCCACACACATATGTATCTATATATATGTGCGACAAAAGCACCTTTAAGAGTAATTTCCAAAACTATTTCCCGTAATGTTTTGTCAAATTAATATCTCTCTCAGAGAATTGAGTCTTAAAGCTGAAAACGAGTGCACACATACTTTGGTGTCTTAGTCCAGTACTTAATCTTAAGGTTGACTCTGCCTGATCAAATTTCAAGTTTGTAGTATCATTATCTCATGGCTTGAAAGTTACATTTGTGACATGGAGTTTTACTTATATTTATACAGAGTAAATAAAAAAATCGTTTTAGGCTTGGTTAGTTTGCTACTCTGTTACTGATATTACCATTGGGATGATTTTTTTTGTGTGATCTGTTTTATTCTTCTGTGACAGGCACTAGCTCAGCAGAAGAGAGCTATTTTTGGTTAGTTTGCCTTAATTGGAAAAAAGGAGTTGTCTCATCATAACTTTTAATTACATTTGATTAAAAACCCAATATAAAATAAAAAATTATTAGAAGTCCTTTTTAATGATGGTAGTGTCAGCTGTCTTTGGAATTTGTCTATTCTTACTGATTTATTAAGGCGGCTATTTGTGTGTACTCTAAGGGGTTTATTTACTGGCCTTTCTGAACTGAGATCTTCACATAGAAACTTAAAGGAAGAAATATCTCTTATTTTATCTCGAAAGTTCAGGTGGGATTGCCTAGATTGGCTGAGGAATTTTCTAACATAGTGTAAATAGTGTAAATATATTTACATTGTAAACGTATTGCTGTTAGAACATCTTTATTTCACTAAAAGGAATATTTGAAATGCCTTTTAGTGAGAAAATCAAAGCGAATGAAGCTGTAGTGACTGGAAACAAGTAAGTTCTTTTGTTCTTACAGTGCTTTTCCCTACCTTCATACCCCAAATCCCTGTGATTTGTAGCTAATGATAGATTTATTCCCTCCTCTTATGTTGTTATGTATGTAAAACTACATCAAGCATGGGTGTTAAGGCTGTCAGTTCTTCTACGTGTTTTGCCATACTACTGTTATGCTATTATGTCAGTTTCATATTCATAATATTTGTGCCTAATTAGAAGTAGCGTGTTCAGTTTTTCTTCAAAAAATTAATAGTATAAAATTAAGTGCAAACTGTATATCTATCTCTGTGTCAGTTTTACAGTTTTGTAGGCATGCCTCTTTATTTCTGTTGCCATATGTATGGAAGTGGTTACAGCATAACAAAAGTGATGCACAACTCTCAAAACATACCTCCTAATCTTGTCACTCTTCCTTTAAGGTGTTACTTGTAACAATGCTCAGGTTAAAAGGTTAGAAAATGTAAACTGCTGTCTCTAAAACACTTGCATGTGCCTGTAAGGCGTGCTTTCCTCCTTCTGTCTCTATGAAATGTAACAGAAAAATCTCACGCTAGTACTACTACCAATGAAAATGTTTTCACCAGCCAATAAAGAAATGTGAATTTTTACTAAATGCCACTAAAGATCCTTCTCTGTGAACTTAATGGGTTGTGCAGGAAGTTTGAGGAGAACATTTATTTTTTTTTAATGACTAGAAAAGCCTCCAGACCATGGGAACATACCTGAAGCATTATTTAACATCAGTGTTTTCAGCCAATTACAGTGTAAACTTAGCATGATGGGGATTTTTTTCATGACAGTGAAAGGTTGAAACGTAGTTTAAGCTAAGAATGCCAGTGGTCAGCTGAAGGAACAAAGTTTCCAGACGGTGTGGGACCAGGACTGATGTTGACGAGGATGCCTGGACTTCTTGTGCTCCCTGGCAGTTGCCTTTTACATGCCTGCTGTGGACCTCTGTCAGCAGAACGTAACTGCCACCCGTGGTGTTGTCTTTCCAGCTTATTAAATTGTGGCTAAGTCTTCTCTCTTTGGTGGAACTCAGGGAGGAGCAGACACCCATGTTGGCTTTTATGTGTGTAAATGTGCCATGCTTTTTATAAAAGGTGTGAGTGATGTAATGCCCTGAGTTGAAACTCTTATTGCCTGGCACTTCATTGTCTTTAATGTTTCCTTACATTCAGGAGATATTCCAGACAAAAATGTCGTGAATTGAAGGCATTGGGAAGTTTGAAAGTCAATGATGTGGGCTTTTTTTTGCTTTGGGGGAAGTTGCTTAACATCAATTGCCAAATAGGGTTCTGGAGAAAAAAGGTAATTTGTGAAGGACTATATCTGTCCTTCAAGTTAAGGCATGCACATTGGCGCCAAAACTGCATATATTATTTAAGAGCACTGCTTAATCCTCTTGTGGCTCCTTATGTGGATTAAATTTAATGTTCCTAATACTTTGAAAACAAAAAAATAAACAAAACTTTAGGAAGCCACTACAAATGCCTATTCAGGCTATCCTTATGCATGTGACTATGCTGTCAAAAAATCAAAAACCTATTTTTGTTTTTAAATCCCTTGACAGATTTTTTGTTTTTCAAGCTTTTGCTCTCATGTCAGCTTCACAATAATATTTGTGTATGTATCTGCTACAATAAATGCTGATTAGCTATTGTGACTGGCTCGTGTTTGCAACAGTTATTAATGAGAACAACTTGCAGTGGTATATAAACAATTTTTAGTGACTGCTATGTAGTCAGCTGGCAGCTGTGCTGTATTGAAGTGTAGGTAATCTTGTTTTACTTAAAAAATAGTAAACTCTCAGATCTCAGATAAAATTTCTAGTCTGTGCATGTCACTGTTTCAAAACTCAAAGGCAGTGTTTTCAAATTACTTTTCTGCTAGGCAACTTTAATAGTAGTTCAGAATTGTGAAAATCGGGAAAGAGATGCACTGGGTAGTGCAGCATAATTGAGAATATTTTGTTGTTGTTTTGAGAATAGTAACCAAATCTTGTTTTGGTATTGGGTGGTTTGTGTAATTTTGCTGTTATCGCCTGCAGTAAAATAGGTTAATCCAAATGCAGTGATTTTGATTTATTTAGTGAATGGCAAGGAAAGGAAGTTAATATAAAGAGTTTAATGTCGGTAAAGGAGAAGGGGAAGACATCCAGATTAGATTTTCTTTTTTTTTTTTTTTTTTTCTTTCTAGGTTTCATGTATCATTAAGATATGTCCTTCAAAACATAACATTATGTTGCTAATCAAAGTATATTATCAGTATCAGCATTGGTATGCTGATGGAAAGCAATATAATGATGTGAAGACAAGGTAATGGAATGACCTCATTCTCTAGTTAAGTGGTATTGACTCTACCTATCCTTGATCTAATGCGAAAGGGAGTCTGTTGGTGTTGACTGGCTGATGAATTTGTTTTAATTTGTAGCATGTTTTTAGGGCAAGTTGGTAGGTAGGTAGGTGGTGGGACAGGCGGATCAGTTTCGGAGCATGTGGTACATGAGCATGTTTTTTTTTTTTCCTTAGGTTATGTTCTCTTGAAAACTTAAAGTTGCATATAAACTAGCAATCTTAAAATACTGCATCATCTGTTCTGAGTACAGACTTTAAACAGAATTCGTGTAGTTCAGTGCAAGAGAGATGATAGCTACCAGTCTGGCAATTTATTGTCTGCCCTCTTTAAAATAGACCTTTTCCTCCCCATGCTTCGAAGTAAGAAAGCTAGCTGGAGGGGACAGTTGGGTGAAGCCACAAGAACCATGTCCTTATTAGTTTGAGGAAGTTCGAGAGTCTTGTCTGCTTTCAATTTTCAGCATAGCAGGGGCGACTTGCCAAGTGTTACACATCATCTTTAACTTTCTGGGGCCAGTTTTTCCAAGCTGATTTGTAGCTGCTGTTGCCCTTTCAGTCCAAGTTACTTAGCATATGCATTTCTTGATCTACAGAATTACTAGTTATAACGAAATCAATAGGGCAAACTGATGATAAAGTCCGAGATCACCAGTCCACTGTGTTATCTCAATGCTGGATAGGTAGACTTATGAAATAGGTGGGATCTTTCTTTCTTTTTTTTTTTTTTTTTTCTTTCCCCCAAACAGGGCAAGTGACTTGTGAAGACAGATGCCTCCAGATCATGTGGGTCCAAACTTAGCAGTTTTACAGTTGATGTACTACAGGATGCCTAAATATTTATGACATGCTGGGGTTTTTTTATCTGTTTATTGAGACCACCTTTCATATTCCCACACTGATAGGAAGAGGACAGGAGATGGGCATGGAGGACAGAAACACAGATGTAGGTCCCAGCTTGATTCTGGAATGGCAGGTTATTTGTGGTGGATTTCTATTTTCCCTAATGGATAAAGCATGGTATTTAGGGGAGAATGCTCTCATCATTTAATGTAGCACAGTTAGGGCTGCTTATGGGGGGCAAGGGGGCATTATTGAACTGTTTTGCTGTCCAAGGGGGTAGTTTCTTTTCCATGTGTGAAGAACCTACTATGTCCCAGTAAGTGCCAGGAGGAAGTAGAGCTTTTGTTCTCTTTTGAGGGGTGCGCCACATTTGAGATTAGTGACACAAGAACTTTCATATTTATTAATAGTATTGATTCTCTTTTATTGTCTTTAAATACAGGACTGTAAATTTGATGCTGGGCAACCACTTTAAGAGTATGTTTACTTTATGAAAGCATTACAATTACAGAAACAAATAGGTTTACTGGATATGTTTCTATACCAACTTCCAAAAACCTGTTGGAAGGTGAAAAGGCCCCAAGCAAATGACGTAGTTGCAAAAATGGTGCATTTGTGAAACTGCCTAATTTTGCTTACCAAATGTAAATTACACATCTGTGTCATAAATACTAAATTTGGAAATGAGGTCTGATGATGTGAAGGAATTTCTGTCCCCATGTTGGCAGCTAATAGTCCAGTTGACAAATGGCAGGAAGGAAACTGATGTAAAAATAACACAAGGTTAAGCTGGCAGAGCAGAGTTTCTACCATCACATCTTCTTGTCATAAGCCGTTGCTAATTGTTAGGCGAGTCAGATTCTCTTCTACTCTTTCCCAATTTGTTTTATTGTTTCTTGTGCAGGGTATTATTTAATGGGAGATGCAAGGTCAAATATAAGCCAGTACATTTTAATTTATTTAATTTTTGGTCACAGTGTCAAGCTATAACTATGAGGAGAAAAGGAAAACAGATGTGCATACAATGAAAATAATTTCATTGACTACTTCATTTAACATTTTCTGTATTTGCATCCTGTACATACTAAAGCCACAGACTTGCTGCAACAGCCTCTCTGCAGTCATGTTGGATGCTGAAAATGTTCCTACATGTGGTGGGACAAACTTCCAGTGCTTTGAGGTGGAGAAGGCTAGGAAGAAGCCACTGCAATGGAAAACGGGAGCAATTGAGAGCTGAGCAGGCTGGATTTATTTTCAATTTTGGAACCAATGCTAAATGGATTAATTTCTCTTGAACCTTTTTATGAGGACTTGCTCCTAAATTGAAGTGGTTATTGTTAAACTAAATAGAGCTGCAGCACACTCCTGAGAATATCATAAGTCTCCTTCTGACCTCCCTGTTAACTGAGATTTTATTTTAAATCTTTGAAGCCTGGTTTAAAAATCAAACTCTGCAGTGAAATTATTCAAGAGGGTTGGCCTTTTCACCAAGTAGTTTAGTAGTAACTTCACAGTAATATTTTGCAGAGACTGAAATATTTCAGGTGAAGGTCCTAGATTTGCAAGTACTCCTGGGCATTTCTCTTCCTGTTGTAATTGAAAAGAGTGAGATCTTGGCAACAGTAAGGCTCTTGGTTGTTGTGTGATCTTATTGCCAAGTATTTTTTATATAAACTGGAAAACCTAGTCTTTTTTTTTTTTCTTTCCCACAAAGAAATCCCCCTGAAACAGTTTTCCTTGAAGTCCCATAAATCCCTGCATAACACCTTATCAGCTCCATTATCAGAGCTATTTAGTTATTTAGTTCCTTTTTTAACCTCGTAAGAATGTAATTCGCTGCACCGTTTATCCTCCAGTTTAAGCTTTGTGCAATTTATGTGCAATTCTTCAAACCTCCCCTCCCCAATTTTACATTAGCCTGATACTTAAGGGAAAAGCTTTCCCAGATGCTAAAACAGAAATTTAGTGCATGCTCTTCTCTCTTAGAAATGTGGTGGGATTTGTAAGGTACTTACCATTGTGCAATAATATTGTGACTGCCATTTTAAATTTAAGACAGAAAATACAGTACCTTCAATGAGTTACAAGAAAAATAATAATATTTACTGCTTTGTACTTGAAAACCATGCCCCTGAACATGCATTAGAAGGAGAGTTAAGTTCTGTTTTCACAATTTTATAGTTTGGATTGCTGTAGCGATATAATGTTCCATCTTTGCTCACTTACCTCTCCTTTCCCTCCTTTGCTCCCTTCTTATGCTTTAATTAAAGCCAGCTGCAACTTTTTCTCTTGCTGTCTTTTCCCTGTGTCTCTCCTTGAGCTTGTAGGCATTTCACCTATGGTCAATCCATCATTTTTAACTAGTGTTAACACAGAGGACCAGCTTGGCTGTGTATAATGACAGTGGGCAAAAAATACCACTCTGATTCATGTAGTCACATGGTAATTCAGTATATTACCTTTAACTTTCCACGGTTGCCCAGGAGGAGTTTCATTGTGTTGTGATTTTTTTTTTTTTTCCTTTTCCTTTCATTTCCATTCTTTGACTAAAAATGGGAGGCAAAAAAAATTATATCCCACTTTTAAACTACTTGACCGGAAAATGGCAATTAAATGGATGGCCCAGGGTATCCTTTTAACTACTTCTGTCTTGTCTGGTTGAATTTCTTCCTAATAATTGTGTAATGTTTTAATGCTTATTTGATAATTGAAAAACCTGTGTGAGTTGTGTACATGAGTTTTTTGATTGCATTGTAGCATGCCTAGCATAGTGGGGTTCCGTCTGTGAATGGAGTGTCTCAGTACTATAGTAATAAAAATAATAATACATTTTGGTAGCTAAAGCATGTACAGGAGGTGACAATTTATTTCTAAAACTAGAGCTATGCATTAATACAAAGTTTTGGAAGTGACATGGTGGCCAAAGAGTTAGCTGCTTTTTTGTTTGGTTGGTTTTAACTCTGTTCTTTGACATTCCCATTTTTAACACAGCTTGCTTAGAGATCCATAGAGCAAAATTTCTTTGAATGAAGGGTTTTGCAGGTGTGTGTGTAGCTAAGCTAGATGAGCTGTCCTGCTTTGTTGTAGACCCTGCACCTGCCTCGCCCAGTGATCTAGGACTTCTGGGGTACTTTTGCAATCTTTGCACCAGATTCAGTCTGACAATGTAGGTGGGCAAGCTCAGCATGGACCCACTTGGTGGACTACCAGGAAAGAAAGCATATTTACCCTGAGGTCGGGAGTGGGGTGGATTAGGAGGGAAAATCAAGGTGCACCAGAACTTTATGCTGCCTCCCTGCCAGTCAAAATGTCTAATGCATTTCGGGCTTGCATCTTTTAAAAAAAAAAAAGGAGGAAAGAAAAGAAAAGAAAAAGGGTGGGGGGAGAGAAGGAAAAAAGAGACCTCCTAACAGTCAAGTAATATTTCCTAAAGCTGCCTAGTAAGGTGATGTATACATGGCCAAGATGCAATTCCATGTTCAGTCATTCACTGTTTCTTACTACAAAATAAAACAACAACAACAACAAAAAAATGTTGCTATCAGTTTGTAACAGCGCAGTTTTACGTTGGAGATCATCAGATTCTCTGCCACCTTGGAATTCCCATGCACTGTTAGTATGTTGTTTGCTTTCTGATTTGAGCTATGTCCCTTGGAAAAGGTCATGTCTGCAGTGTTTTTGGAAATTATTTTCCACAAGTGTGCAGCTTCAAAACAGCTTAGGTACTTGCATCAGAGTCTTCCTGTTCAGGGCAAAATAGCCTCAAAAATAGAATCTAGGGGTATGGAGTAGTCGGAGTATGAGTTCGTGGTTTTGTCACTTGTGGTTTTAAATGAAACATATTGTAGTTTTTCATTAGGTGTTATTTACTTCAACATACCATGAAATTGCCCTCCTTCTCACCACCCTGGCAGATAGCTGTCTGGCATTTTTAAACTACTCTGCTAAATTAGTTAGCTTTTAAAAGGAATATATGCCTCTGTGGTATAGCAGGGTATTAACCTAGTGTCTGTAGCATCGACTAATTTTTGATTCATTTATCACTACTGTGACCTGCTATTGCGTGCTTTCCATATCTCAAAGAAGAGGAACTGAAGTATTCACTGGCCTGTATTTTCACTAGAGGAAAAGCTTATGTTAGCATTTGGTCAACTCCTAGAGAGGACTAGGTAGTTTCCAAATGTACTAGCAACTTGACATAATCAGTGGACTCTTTCTGAGTCATTCTCCTGGAAAGTACCAGCAGTGTGTTCCCAGGGATTTTCATACATTAGCTGCATGTGGTGAACACCAGAAAATCCTGCCTCCCCTCCATGGCATAGGCATACTTTGAGTGATTTCCCCAGGGATGCACAGGCAGAGGAGGGAGGAGGGAGCTGGGAGCTGAGTTTGTGCACCAGAAACATGAGAGTGGTATCATGTAACGTATGCCTGGGGTGGAGGTTGTACCTGGCTGGCTTAAACACGAAAAAGCCACAGGCTGGCTGTTCTTGCAGACTATCTGTCGTTTCAGCCTTTTCAGTACATGAAAAGGTGTATGTGTGTCTTCTCCATGAACACTTAATCTCTGTGACAGTCTTATGTTTACAACCGCTCAGTACTGCAAGGCATCTGAGCATGCAGCCAATTTACATAGGCATCATTCTGGTCCCCAGCCTCTGCTGTGGGCATTTCTAATTTAGCTGTTTGGTTTTTAAGTTGAGAAAGAACATGACCCCTGCCAGCAGTGGGAGGCAAAGCAAGGTGAGGTTTTGCTAAAGCGACACAACATTGGTTGGGACTTGGTCCAGGCAGAACTTTTGAGTCTCACCTGTGCCAAGACTTTCTCTCTGCATTGCATTTACCAGGAGGATTCAGACCGCTGCTTCTGGACTTGGAAAGTTAGATAGTCCTTGAACAAAAACTACCTTGGTACTGGGCACTTTCCAAAGGGTGTTACTGTCATAACATCTGTCCAGAGGATAAGCCAGCAGCAACCTGGGAATGATCAGAAACAGTTGTTACAGTGGGTGCAGGGCATCTTCGCTGAGTATATCACTGTTTTTCCAGGGAAGAAAGATCTCAGTTGCACTGCTGTGTAACATATGCTGCCTAATATGATAATGATGGGTTGGGATTTTCTCATTTTTCTTTCGGATGTCATCTTTCACTCTGCATTACTGGTCTTTGTCTCATTTCTTTTTTTTGGAAGTGAAGAGCTTGTAGGCTATTGAGTTAAATACAGAAAGTTTTTGCTCTCATACTCTTGTCTTGCAATGAAAACAGTTTCTATTTTAATTGGTTAAAATTGTCTTCCCAGTGGTCATATGTTGGACAGCTTCAAAATGTTGTGTTAGTAGATCTAGACACTTAATTTGAGCAGTGGTGACACACATCAGGCAAGGTGGCAGCTGTGCCTGTGAGCCCTGTATCTCTGCGTCAGTGAATTTCTTTTTGAAGCAGATAATTGCAAGGGTTTTAAACAAAGAATGTAATCTTTAACCTTTGACAGTTTTTATATATCCACCAGAAGCTAATGCCACTGCACTTTATGCTGTGGTCCAGCGTCGTCACTTTTCTATTAAGCACTAGGTCTTCTTGATTTGCTTGATATTACCTAATCCTAATTTAAATCGGAGCAATATTGCACTCTGAAGCTGACTTGCATCTTCCTCTTTCAGTCTTTCCTTTATAAGAAATCAATGTTAATATGTAAAATTGGACATCTACAGCTATTTCACTCTGTTAATTGAATTATGAAAAGCTTAAAAGGTAAGCTTAGTACATCACTGTTAAAGCCTACTGATGTCGTACAAAGATGTTGCACTCTTTTAATACAGAGGTCTAGCAGTATATTACTTGCATGCAGTGATAGCTCTAATTGGAAACCTGATGGGATACAAGAGATTTCTAAGACTATTACAAATAATAATATATTATTTGTTAAGTCTGTGGGATTTTTTTATTGACAGTCCTTTGGGTTGAAGCTGGAAATAAAATGCAAAATGTTGAAATATTTCTCGTTGGTTCAGAGGGCTGTATTCAGTGCTAATCGCACATCACATTTCTTGAGTGCTGAAGTGCTCCCAGTTGGCAGTTCTCGTGATATAAATTTCAACAGTAAATCGGTGCTAACAAAGCTCAAGTACCTGTTCCATTCAGTAGCTCCATCTTTAGGGGAGGGAGGGGAGGATGATCACCGGTGCAACTTGCAGTAATGACAGTGTGTCAGTAGGTTGCTAATACGTACATAAAGAGGTGATTCCTTGGAGTGCTGGCTAAGGGTGCCCCAGAGTCCTTTTCAGTAAGTTTGCACAGTTAAGCTGGTGTCTTTCAAGAGGTAGAGCTTCCTGTCTAAATACAACGCTCTTCCAGTCTAATGCACAAGTGGTAGCTGGAGAGTACTGAGTGCCCAGATATATAGACCTGCATAGGACAGGGACAAGTCATTAAGGTGGAGCAGGATGCCAGGAGTGTTCAGGATGGAATGGCTTTTACTTTAATTTAGTACCGATCTTAAGCTGCGTGGGATTTTGTGTTCTGTGGAGAGAAATCTTTCCCTAGTGGCTGGTGCATCACTTTGCAGAGAACCTGTCTTCCTTTACTGGTTTCTTACATGCTTTCCTTCCCCTGGAAGCATGCTTTTAGTCATAGCTTTGCTATTGTTGAACTATTTAGCACCAACGTATTGTGAACTTCTGTTTTTAGCTTAATATGAAAATAAAACTTTAGGTTTGATAACAGAATTAACTCCATTTGTCTCCCCTGATTCCCCTGCTGTCAGGAACATGTTCACTGGTACTGCAAGAGCAGGGGAAAAAAGACTGTCTCTGATCACTGCCGTTACATTGAGAATTTATGTTTTCGTAGTTGTATTTCTATTTCTAGCACTTACTAACACCTAACAATTACTCTGGTTCCCTTCACATTACTCAAACGCATATTGTCATGTATATATCGAATTTATTGGATTGCCTTCCCTCAAGTAATACTACTCCATGATTGTTATAATATGAAAAGAGCCTTTTTTTTATCCTTCTGTCTTACATTAGGCTTGTTAAAAGAATGGGGAAAGAAGAGCAAGGCTGGTTTTCCTTGTATTGGGGATGTTAAAATCCAGCCCCTTACAGAACAAGGGGAGAAGAGATTTCCAAAGTCATAGCACATCCATGATGGAAAAAGCTGTGTCAGCACCTCCCCTTATGCAGAGGGAGTTTTCAGCTCTGGCATCTTACAGATAAAATACTACCATAGCAGCACAGAAAGAAAGAGGTAGCAATGGAGTCCTAAACCATTAATGGCTTTATAGGTTGAGCTGTACTTAGAAATACTCAGTGACATATGGCACGCTACAGAATACAAGTGTCTGAGGATCTCAGTAGAACTAATTTTCAACGAACAGACATTTGTGTTCTGCAACACCTTTAGTTTGTACTGCTCTTGGTGAGCTGCTGGCAGGTTAGGGAGAATCTAGAATTAGACAAAGCTGATTTGAGAAAGCGCTGTTTTAATTTGACACAGTGATTTTAATTCCCCTTACAAAAGCAGTTCACAATACAAACAATATCAATGGTATGAGTTCTTATGGCCTCGTTCTAGAAATCACTGTTGCAAAATCGTAAAAGTGTAGAAAATTTTGATATTTAAGAGTATCATCATGTATTTGGCTTCCTTCAGTTATACCATGAGCCTTGGTTTAGCAATAATATGGGAATATATTTTAATTTTAAAGATCACACAAGATTAATAAAATCAACATAAGTTCTTAATTTATTTAGTATGGTCTTTCATGTAGTACAGCATTATTAAGGCTGAGCTGGAAGAGCCTTTTCTGAAATCCAGTACGAAATTCTTCTTTGAAACTTAACTTTTCTGTTGTTTTGAGATTGTGTAGCATGTTTAGGAGTAGTTCTGGGCAGTCCTACTCTTATAAATGTCAGGTGAGAGAAGCTGAAAACCATACCCCACCCTAGTTTCTCAGCTTTGCTGAGCAGTCTGAACACTGGTAAGTCCAGGTAAGATCTCTGAAATTTTTGGAAGGATTCAATCTACTTTTAATCCCTGTCTTTACTTCAGGTGGTGTATGAAGTATAACACTGAAAACTTTCTTCCATATCATACTTGAAGAATGTAAGAGGTCATATTTATTTGAACTGTGGTAATATTCCTAAACCATTTGGTTTTTTCATCTCGTAGCGCTGGCCCCAAAGGTGATAACATCTATGAATGGAGATCAACCATTCTAGGACCTCCAGGTTCAGTCTATGAGGGAGGTGTTTTCTTCCTTGACATCACATTCACACCAGAATATCCCTTCAAGCCTCCAAAGGTAAGAGACCTGTAGCTGACGTCTTAAGTCATGAATGCTCAACAGACCATCAAGTAGCAAGAAGCAGTGTTAATGGAATGCAGCCCATTTGAAAACTACTCTGTTTAAGAACAAGCTTAAGCTCATTTCGGACATTGCATTGGTTTCTATTAGCTAAATGTTAACAGCTTTTCAAGTCCTCTTGATCGCTATTTTAGAGCTTATTTTCTTTTTCTCTGCTTCTGTTTATAAGAGGTCCTAAGCAATTAGTGCAAGCATCAGGACAGGCCTGAGAAACTGAAAAGTAAATAAACTTTGGGAGAGGAGAAAGGATACAAGTATTTGTTTCTCAAACCACTCAGTTACCACAAGCATAACAGTTACGTGTGTTTTGGCCACTAAAGTCGTATTTAATTTTTCAGTTTTGTTGGGTACTTGTGTTGTTCACCTGCTTGTACAGTAACAAACTTTTTCTGTAGGTGTGTTATATCTGTGAAGCTCTTATATTCCAGTCTTCTTGTGTTCCAATGCCACAAGGCAAATACCAGTGCAAGTGAATGTTATCTTGTGGTTCACATACTTAGCTGGAGGAAGAGTGTTGGGTTACAAGAAAAGGTGGTTGTGTGTACACTTCATATTTGCCTTGTATCTGAAAGCATTTATGTGCGTGTTTAACTTTCTACTTTAAAAGTTGTTGCATTGATGAGATAAACACCAATGACTGCCCCATCTTCAGACTTTGGTCTAGTCTGCAGTAGAAAGGACTTGCCATAGTTCAGGCCATCAGTCCATCTCAGTGGAGACAATGCTAATTGGTCATACCAGACAAATTAATACAAGCTACCCAAATTAAAGAAACTGACCTTGCTAGCATAACTTCAGGGTTTCTGGTAATATCAACAGGACCTTAAATTCTACCCCTAAGCTAGGGCTCCAGTTCACAAGCAGCATGGTCTACCTTGGGACATCTCTAGTGATTTCGTGCTGGCACCTGTCCATCCCTGTTTGGAGGTTCTCTTGCAGCACAGATGATTCTCTTGTGTCTTGTGGTAGAGTTTAATTCAGTTCAGAATAGTTTTTCATTATTTTGGTTTAATTAATTTGCATTGGAAAATTTATTGTCCAACCGACTATATGCAGTATCTTCTGTCGTGACCCCAGTAAGCATTTAAAGAGGGAGCTTTTACCTTCCCATCTGTGCTTTGCTACACCTTTGCTTTCTATGCTACAAGTCAGAAGCATTTATCGTCCCAGGCTTATCCAGCATGATGCCTTACAAGACAATATTAAAACTACCAATAGTATTGAGACAGCCCTATATGCCAAGTTCCCTGATGCAGAACCAAAGATACAGTTTTGTCATTCCAGCTCAGCCCTGCTTTCTGCTCTGTGCTTCTGACAGGGATCTCTCTGCCTTTATCTTTGGATGTAAACCCTCACCCAGATGAAAAGAAAGGTGGGATTAAAAAAAAAAAAGCAGGCACCACTTAGCGAGGCCTTAAAAGAGTAGTTTAGTGGAGATTCACTGTATTGTAGCAGAGTTGCATTTAAATGGAGTCTTCCATCTAGCAGAGTCCAAGCTGGTTTACAAACCATATATATGTATGGAAAAAAAACCACATATAGCTTCAGTCACATTGAGATGGGATATAGGAGAAAGCATAGCAGTGCTCTAATAGAACATACTTGTGCTACTTGGGTACTTCAGGTTTAAACTTTCCTTTACTAAGAACCCAAGACTCTTATAGCGGCTCCTGTGTTAACACCTACACTAGTGTTAGTGATAATGTGGAAAATATAATTATAATATTGCTCCTGCTTTATTCCCACTAATTTTTTGATTTCAGATGCCCAACTGCTTGCAGTGACTGATAAATACTGTTTGTGGGTCATCTGGAAGTGGTGGGACTAATGTAATTACCATAGCCTTCCTATATTTGTCTTTTAGGGCAAGAAATAAAGAAACAGCTATTTGAAACAAAACCTAGTGTATCCTTTTGATAATAAGCACTAGTAGAGCAGTAGAGTGGTTGAAGGTCATTTCAAAAGCCTTGACCTCTGAAAAGATTGAGCTCTCTAGAGTGAAAGGACCAGTTTCCCTTGACTTTTCCTTGGTAAGCCTTGCAAGATGAGTGGAAGAAAACCCCTACTGCCTCTTTGAGTCCTCGGTAATTCTTATGAGGACAGTCTCTGCTGTGGGCTGCCCTGTAGTGAAGTGCCTATAGTAGAACACATTTCCTAAGTTGAAAATGAAATGTCATTAAAGGATTTACCTTCTTAAATAAAGTGAGGTGAAACTGGTCACCCTGGCAGGCTTCCAAGCCCTTAGGAATATGTGTGAGAGAAGGTATTGAGGCATAGCCACTATTGACAAATGCTGTGTGGTTGACAAGCATCCTAGAGATGTGTGATGAAGGATATACAGATTCAGCCTTTGAGGACTGGGTCTAGCGGGTCTGATTCAGTATGTTGGAGCAAGCTTTTGGGTGGAGGATGTTGCTATCAGAGAGCCAGAGGACTGTGCTGGAAGTGATATTAACAGATTCCTGGAAGGATGTAAAGAGGGACTGCACTACTGTACTTGAGGGTGGAGAAATTAAGAGTCTTAAAATTTGACTTGGAAATGCATTGCACAGTACAAGAACTTCAGTGGGAGAAATCTGGTACAGGGACAGATACTCTCTCTCCTGTCCTAAATATGTATAATGGAGTTCTTTTGCATTTATTGGGCATTCCGTACAACACTTTGAAGATACTAGTGTTAATCTGTTCTCTGCTTTTATGTTTTCTAATTTTGTGTGGTATTCTGGTTTTGCCTTTGTTTCAGATAGCAATTGAGTCAGGCACATGCTGGGTGGGCCTGGATTCAGGAGAATCCAATAAACAAGCATAATTAGAATTTAAGAGTTCAGTAGTTAGTGCTCAAGATGATTGCTATTCTTTTGTACTATTACAATGGACGTTTTCCCAAGAGTTACATTATAGTTGGGTTAGATTTCATTTATTGAGGTGAAAACAGTAGCTTGTGTTGACCTGGTGTGTGCTTTGATCGTTTGTATTAATAACCTCTAACCACTTCCTTCCCCCCACTCCCATTTTGCTGCTTGTGTAAATTAACCTCTTCTATCACTTCAGGGTAAGGTTGAGATTAGCTTCTTTTATGTCTTTTCAAAAGCTGTGCTTAACTCTGTGTAGCTACTGCATTAATGTAATCTCAGGTGGGACATTTCCAAAGGATTGTTCAGTTACACTATGTTTTTCCGCTATTCCACGTGCTGTTCTCTTGACCCTGAATACATTGTACTACCTTTGAAATAACTCAGTTTCTCTTGGTTTTGGTCTGAATCTGCTAGATTTATGTGAATTATTTTTTTTATTTATTTTTTCCTTTTTAAGGTGTAATGAACATTTACTTTAAATACTTTGGTTTTAAGTGGGCCTCCAATTCCTCCCCCTCTCCCAGCTTCATTTGGATTCCCTGCACAGCTGGCTTTTGTACCATCAGCAAAAATTGTAAATGGCAAACACCTGGACTACATGTGTCTAACACCATCCCAGTTCTGACTTGCTGCTTAAGTGAAAACAAATTTAGATTTTTCCCACAGTGCTTTGGTTAGGTAGAGCTCCTCTAACTGGAGAAAACTGCTTTTGGTGTCATGGATATGACTAAGGATTGTATCTTAAGGTTTCTTAAGGAACCAGGCTGTTCTGCAAATGTATGAGTCTTCTTTCTTTCTCTCTTTCCCTTCCTTCACAAATAATAATTAAAAAGTAAGTCTTATTCTTAAAGGCAAACAGAATTCATGCTTTGTTACCAGTTATTAGTCAACTGGACTGGGAGACTGCCTACAGAGTACTTAGCTTTTGTGCTCAGAATCAGGATTAACAACTTTCTATCTTTACAAATTAGAACTCTTGACCTCTCTGTTAATTTGGTCCTTATTGTATCAACTTGGAAATACTCTACGCTTCCCCTTCTGGAAGTGTTTAATCTGTTAAAATTATTACCTCACCTACATTTAGAAGCCTTCTTGGAAGGAGACCAATGCTGCAGGTCAAGTAGAGAAATACTGAGCAAGCAGTGGGGCTGGGCTGAGGGCTGCTTGGGAACCCAAGCCATTGCCAGCAACTGCAAATGCCACAACCTGCTGGTTTGCCCTAAACAGTACGGGTTGGGGCAAATGCCACAGAGTCAGATCTGCCTTCTGCTCAGGCTGATGTACGTGGACTTCCACATGACTGTAGAGAGTCATTGCGGCTTTTCCTCTGAGGATTAGATGACCTGGGAAACAAAGGTCATTTTGGTTTCTTACCTGCTATACCTCTAAGGTTCCCTAGGTAGAAAGCAGTAGGGGTTCTTGGTTTTGGGAGTTGCAGCTTATTGCAGAAGGTGTGCAAGGGGGACACATCTCCACTCTCTTGCAGACGTTTTGCTATTCCCACCCATAATGTGCAAAAGTGTGGGGATTTGGTGGGGTTTTTTTGTTTGTTTGCTTGCTTGCTTGCTTCCTATTTTAATCTAAAATCCAAGCAGCTTACAAGGAACAAAGCAGAAAGTCTCCCCAGGCATACAGTGTGGGCGTCTCCTGTGTGACAAGTAGCTGCTTTTGCGAGTCCGAAAATAGCCCGTGTGCTTCGTGCATCAGGAGTGTTCTTGGGAACACCGCACGGATGCAGTGCACAGGCACACGCCAGGCACTGGGCTTTTGTAGCTGTGTCACCCTACCCCATGCCTGCTCCCGAGCCTGTGAGAGGGAGGGTCACAGGCAAAATTTTTGCATCAGAAAGACAGTAGAAAAAAATGAGGGCTGGCTGGGAAGTTTTATGTGTGGGCTGGTCTCATCTTGAGAGAAAGCACTAGCGTGTTCTTGTCATACTGCACGCTTACCGAGCATGTTTCGCAAATACCCCTGTGACCTATAAACAGACAATAAAATTTGTGGGTGTGGATAGCTGACAAATTCTGAGGATTTAGGGCATGAACCCGCCAACCTTTATTCATGCAGATAATCCTAATCCATGCAAGTTCCACCAAATTTTTTGTTGCTGTTCATCCAGTGAGTCAGAGTGAGGCCTTTCTGCAGGTCACATTGTATTCTCCTGAAAACGGCTCGTGGTGCTTTTGTTTCCCTTTCGGATAACTTCTGTGGCAAGCTGCCCGGCTCATTCACATCTCCCAAATTTGAAAATAATAAAATCCAACCAACTCCCCCAACTGCTGAGCTCTTAATAGTGATGGGAGCCACGTTTCCAAGTACCCTGGCCTGTCCGGGAGATTTTACAAGGCTGTGGGAGCCCAGTGGGAGAAAAATGCTGGTGTTAAAGCCCTGGGCCCCTTTGCTGCTGTGAGCAAAAAGAGAAAAGGTAATTAAAAAAATAAAATAAAATAAAAAAATTAAAAACCCTACAACGTGGGTTTCACGGTGACCATCAGCACCCAAGCTTGGCCGTTGTTTTGCAGGGAGACGGTGAATGTGTTGTCAGGCATGAGCCGGTGCTGAGGCCGCAGTGGTTCTCTCCGATAAGTCACCCACGTTCTGTGTTTCGGTTCCCTGTCCTTCGGATGGGAAGCCCGTGCCGTCAGCCCTCACGGCGTGTCTAGCGCTGCTCAGGTGTACGCAGAGGGGCTAGGAACCATGCTGCCAGCCACGCGCCCGTGAGACCTTGATTTATTTTTTAGGTTGCATCAAGGCTCTTTCTGATTTGCCTCTGGCATCAGAAGATGCACGCGGGCTGTATCTTTTCTTTTACCCTGGAACGACCGGCGGGAAGTGCCGTTTTTAGTGCAAGGCGGCTGCCGTCGGCCGAGGTGGGGCTGTCGGGGACCCCCCGGGGAGCCCGGCCGTTCCCTGCCCGCCGCAGAGCGGCCCGGCCCGGCGTGGGGCGGGGGCCGTGGGGACAATGGAGGAAGAAGGGTACACCAGGACATTCTTGAATGTTTTGTAGTTTAAATCACCTGAAGAGGCTGGTGCCTCA
>JANHGO010000053.1:46767724-46782432 GCA_024606505.1 Aquila spilogaster | reverse complement strand
GAAGCTTCATAACACAAAAAGAAATAATGGGCATGGCATAAGGAAGAGAATTTTGCCCATTATCAAGGGCTTTTCCCCGACACGCGTCGGACAGACGCGCCCGGGGAGCCGGCCCCGGCCCCGGCCCCGGCGCGGGTGCTGGCCTGCCGGCCCCGGCTGGGTCGGTCTCCCTGCGCCCCCTTCGTGCCCCCTTCTCCGCCAGCGCGCGTGGGCTCTTCTCCTTTCCCTTCGCTTTTTGCTGCCCGTCACTTCACCGCCTGGTGCGTGGGACCCCAGCACGCCAGCTAATACCCGTTTCTTGCAGGTAACGTTTCGGACAAGAATCTACCACTGTAATATTAACAGCCAAGGCGTCATCTGCCTGGACATTTTAAAAGACAACTGGAGTCCAGCGTTAACCATTTCGAAAGTTCTCCTCTCCATCTGCTCCCTCCTCACAGACTGCAACCCGGGTAAGTCCCCTGCGCGGCCACGCAGGCCGCCTGCCCCCTTGCACCCCACCTGGCACCCAAATGACGTGGCCCCCGTCTCATCCCGCTGGCTTCGGCCAGCGCAGCTCTGGGCTCCGGCCTCCAGCACGGCACGTTTCCCTCTCCAGGGCAGCCGGAGAGGGGCTGGAGGTGGTGGAGGTGATATACCCTACCTGCCTGCTGTTCACCGCTCCTCAGGCTGACCCACGAGGAAAGCGGCCAGTCCTCCTCCTGCACATGAAAACTCCTTCCCCTTCCAAACCAACTCTGGTTTTGGGTAAGGGTTAAATGCTCTTTGCTGGTCTGTAGGGCTGTAGTCATTCAGTAACGGAGCGCAGTTCTGAAAACAAGGGGATTAGCCTTTTGCTTTCCATCATCTGTTTAAAACTGGTGACCAACTATGCCACAGGTAGTCCTCGCTGCTTATCTAACCCACCCGTTATCCACCAGTTAAGAGGAATATGTCTTGGCTTCCAAAGTCAGTTTTACGGGTTGTATTTCTATATGTGTCTAAAGATGAGAGAAACACCAGATTTCACACTATATTATGTATAATAAACTTGTTGAAAAAAATAAAACCTTTCCTTGAGATCCGATCTTTCCTAGAAGGCAGCTTTATATTGATACAAGTACACTTAGCAATGAGTATGTCCCAGCCACTTTTAGAAGGGGTAAAATGAACCTGAAACGCATAAATCGGTGAAGGTCCTCAGTAATGCAAAATATGACTGTTGGATTGTTGTCTTTTAAACTCCTTAAAACTTTAATTTGTATTTTGCTCCTTATTAAGCAATAGATTAGTGCGTCACCATAAATACACACAAATCAGTGAAGATACAGACCATCAATTCAGTATATTTAGATTGTTGCAATGTACCTTTACCCTTTGTGATTCCCTTGTATTAAAGGGTGTGATTCCCTTGTATTAAATTCACACTTCCGCTTTAATTTTAAGTTTTTATTCGGTAACTTGTCTGAAGTAAGTGGTTTGTTTTCTTTTCTTTTCAGCTGACCCCCTGGTTGGAAGTATTGCCACTCAGTATATGACTAACAGAGCAGAGCATGACAGAATGGCCAGACAATGGACCAAAAGATATGCTACATAAATTGGATTTTCGTCAAACTCTTACATTATTCGTCTGTGATGGAAAGAGCTGCTTATGATTTTGAAGGGGTGGGGGGAGGGAGGGTGCTGGTAAAGAGTAGGGTATTTCTATAACAGATTTTATTCAGTCTTTTATTTCCTAAGATTTTGTTGTTGTAACTTAAGGTATCTTGCTACAGTAGACAGCTAGGATTGGGAATAGCATATTTTAAGACTGTAATTAGTTCAGCAATATTAGCTCACATATAGTACCGAGAAGAATGTAAACTTAGATTTATTTGGTTTTCAGTTTGCTTGCAATATGTAAAAGATAAAACAGCTTAATTTTGTACAGGTACATATGTTGGCATTTATGTAAAAGTCCTTTCAAGACTCTACACACTGTTTTTTGCTTTTTGTTTTGTTTTTGGTTTGGGAGGGGTTATTTTGTTCTGGGTTGGGTTTGTTCATTTGTTTTGTTTTGCTTTGTTTTTTGTAAAAAGATGTTGGGATTGTTTTCTCCTATAGAGGGCGCATTGGTATTTAACAAATCCTTTTTAAAGACTGTCATCTCATGGTCTGTGATACGGAGAGGGGATATATGGCCTCATATATGAAATGAGAAGTAGCTAATGTATTATTTTATAAGCCAATCTATCTTTGTGAGAAGAATAAAGGTTTTAATCAGGACTAATGGCAACTTGTAGTGAAATACCTTAAGCTGTTTAATTGTAAGGCGTGGAATAGGAGTCACTCCGTGGATTGGTTGTATGTTGTGGGCTACTTAAGTCTGCATTTGTTACTGTGCTAATAAAAAGATGTTTAAAAAAAAAGAAAAAAAAAAGAAGAAGAGACTTCTGCTTAGTGTTAGTGCTTTGCTTTATCTCTTTGCCAGAACAGCGTCTCCCAGTGCACTTCAAGAATTGCATTCCTTCTAAAAGACAAGTGAGCTCTGCAGGTGAGTGCACCATCTGCTTCTGTTTTGGGAATACACTTCTAGACAAGCATACAGTGAATGACAACACATTCCTTGTGTAGGTGTTACACAGGCTCCTGTAGCCCCTAGTTACTTTTTAGCTCAAGTTCTCACAGCGTTGTCTGCTCAGGAGTGGTGCATTATTTGGAAGTACAGCAGGAAGAGCGTAAGACCATTGGAAGGGAAATGGGCAGAAGGAAAGAGGAAGAAGAGAATGTTCTCGTGGTTTTCTGATGGAGTCGTCAATTTCCACGTGAAAGAGGAGAAAGAGTAGTGTCCTGGGAAGCCAGCCGAAGACACCGCAAAGGAGGCTTAACCTGTAGATCCTTTAACTAGCTCGAAAGATTATCTCCCAGAGATATAGTGTTTACATTGAAGAGTGTAGCAACAGGGTAGTTAGCTGTGACTATGGCATTTTTGACCACTCCCTCAAGGTAAAGGCCGGAAGCACAGATTCATTTTCACATGGCAAGTACATCACGTTGCGACATTCTTCTGAGTGCAATGTGCTCGTCTGTTCTCACGGATTTATTTTCGTACTTTACATTCCATGTACGTTTGTTTTATATGCTTCCTATCTATTTAAAGATCGAATCTAATTTGGTCCCAAGTAGTTTAAGTGCAGGCACCTCTCCTTTGTTGGATAGCTGTGGGTACTAGTATGTTAGCCTCACCTGCTAAATTGCCTTCTTTCAACACAACGTGCGTCCTGGTGTGTGGGTTCCCACAGCTGTTCGGCTCAGCCTAGAAAAATCACTGGTATACAGCTACATCACACCAGGAGCATCCCTGGTAAGGGACTCTTCATTCATTCCTCCCTTTTACTGTGTGAGGATGTACATGACCTCTGTAGGTTTTTGTCTGTCCCTTGCTTTGTGCTACTAGTACACACCAAATTAATTCTTGCAGTTGGCAGCGGAGGGGAAGCTAATTTAGGGTGGATAGAAGTGTAATGAATGGAGAAAGGAGGTTCAATTTGCCTATATCTTTTTTTTTTCCTAATTGTTTATCATCTTGTGAAGGGACTGTCTAGCATCGTAGTACATAAATGATTCCTGTGACCTAGGACAGACTTTGAATCAGTGCAACAATAAAGGACATAATACATTTCCTGTCCTGGCAGTACTACTTTGTACCCTGTACAGATGTACTTTACTTATTAACCCAAGGTAAAACTGCACTGCAGTGAGTTTCGCTTTGACTCACTACAGCCACCGAGTGCAGATTGTTTGCAGAGCAGAAACTACCATTTCCATTGCTGGCCAATAAAATACTGTGCTATTTAGAAAAGGCAGTTGATTTGAGTGCTTAGAAAGCATCAGGGTAAGCCTATTAAATAAAACAATGGGTGGCGGTTGTTTATGCGAATGCCCAAAATGATCTGGAAATGAGTTTAACTACATCAAAGATAACGTGTTAGACTTTACATAACCTGTTTGGAAACAGCGTTAGTCACTTAAAAGATCCCTTTTCCTCTGCTATTCTTAAAGCATGGCGAAGTCCTGAGTGTCCAGGGGGTGAGCGAGCAAGCCAACCTTATGTGACCCAGCCTCTGCAGACCATAGGTGACGTCTGTCCCAGCGGAACTGGGCAGGAACTGGTCATCTCCACTCCTTCCATCACCACGTTTTAAGCTAATTCTGACCAGTTTCACTTGTTGGCCCACACTCCCTTGGCTCAGGGGTCAGCCTCAGTGACAATACGTAGTTAGCAGAGGTGTTCTGTATTTTGACTGATATGTAGCTGAATCAAGTCCTTTCCCGGTAAAAGGTTCTGCAAAGCTGAAGAGGAAGAACATGGCCAATTCCTCAATGAGAAGTTGCAGCAAATAGGTGAACCACTGCTGCTCTGAAGCCGCCCTGCATCTTAAGCACACAGGCAGATTCTGTGCACGCAGTCTTCTGGGTGGGGAGAGCCGTGAGTACACGTGTATCGTAGGAAATGAGTGAGGAGGGAGTGTTGTTCTGCAGCATCGCTGGGGACGATGACTATTACTGGCCAGGTGGGGGGAGGTCGTGCTGTAGTGCTTACTCAGCTGCAATGTTGCAATGGAAGCAATTGTATGGTTCTAGCAGGGCATAACAGGGGCTTGCTCATTCCTAATTGCTCCCTTATCTGACTTGGTGGCCACGGCAATCCAAACTGTATTGAGCAAAGCACATAAACAGTTTCGTCTAGCTTCATTATAAAGGTAGGAATACTTGCTTAATTTTCAGTGGATTGTACTGTTGCTCTGGTATTAGTAATGCTGACAGAGTTTGTTTGCCAGGATTCAGGAAGAGCAATGCTATAAGCACACAGCCTAATTGTGATCATTAAGCACACTCTTTAGCAGTTATGATATGACAGAGCAAATATTACTCGTGGTTTTGCTGACTCACAATGAAATTCTCAATATTTGTTCAAAGCAACATTAATTTCATGGTAAATTAAGGAACTGGGTACTTCAGTTTGCTCTCTTTTCCCACTCTTGCCTTCAAATACAAAAAAAAAGCTGCTATCAGTGTATTAAGGTTGTTAAGAGGCCAAAAGCTGGCCCCTCTCTCTGGGAACAGCCACTCATTGTCCCTTTATAGTCAGTTTTATTTGGTTTGCTAACAGGCTGACCTGGGACAGGTTTACCAATGCGGAGTGTCAAATCCAGTACATAAAGCTGTGTTCCTGCTGCTGTACGACGTACAGCACATTAAGACCAAGGCCATTTGTACAGGGATTTCCGGGCATTTGCTGTGAGGTTGTTCCTAACAGGTGGCAACCTGCACTCCCCATCCCCTCTCACCGAGCAGTGCAGCACTTTGTACCAGCTGTACTCTAGCCTGCAGCCTTGTACAGGCTATGGGTTGCTGTGGCTTCACTCTCCAGCTGGGCAGGAGTATTTCACGGGGCACTGAGCAGAGCCCGGTGAGGTACCTCCTGCTTACCAAGTTGTTCCATACCACGTCTGAGTAAAATTAGCACCTGTGTCAGTGTGACTGATTTGCACTGGACATGTCGGAACAAACCTTTCTATTGCTATGTTGTCCATCAGGTCGCAGTTAAATTAACGAGTGCTGTGAGAGCTTTTCTGGTTTGTACAAATAAATTCCTGAGCTGAAGGCACTACTTGCCAGACTTTGCTGACAAGCTTCATGTTAGGGTAGATCTGGTCTAGGATCTCCCACAAGACATTGTTTCCCTCTTATTGTCAGACACTAACAGAGCTCCGACATCTAAATCTGTTCGTATTTACTCCTCCTGCCCCGATACTTCTCCTGCAACAACACCCTGACATGAGCCCCTGCAGCATCCAAAACCCTGTGGCCAAGGGGCTCCCTGCTTCAAGTCAAAAGACTGCTGCTGTTTCAAACATATCCTCTCTCCACTTTTACAGCTTCACTACAGGTAGTTCTACGTGTGAACAAGTGCCATAGATCTGAAGGATTGTTTCCCTCTACGGCTATACCCAGGTACAGTCTAAGCCCCTGCAGAAGAGGTAAGCCTCTGCCTATCTCCCACCCTCTTCTCCCCTCCTCAGCCTTGTTGCAAGATAGCTCCCATCGTTAAGTGCTTTTTAAGGCTTTACTGCCAGTAACTTTTTCAAGCCAAGTCCATGAGAAGGAAGAATACCTCTTAGCCATAAGCTTGCTGATTTATTGCTGAATGAGATTATTGCTTTAAGTGAAACCGCGTGAAGCAAAAGGCATAGAAGGGATTTAGGCTGCACCTGGCTACAGCAGACAGCATTAAAGGGAGCTTAGTTATCGCAGTTATTCCCTTTGCTCTTCCTTCCAGGCAAGGGAAACGTTGATTTGTTCTGGGACTGCGAGAGTTTGCTCGCTAGGAAGGTGAATGGCTCAAGCAGTGTTTTCCGATCTGTCACAGTCACTTCCCACAGTCTCACTTTCTCAGCCCTTGCCCATTGCTGCGCTGCTTCTGTTTCCACTTGTCTTTGCTCCAGGAGGTCCATTTTGTTTCCCAAGACGATAACTGTTACCTACAAATAAAATGAATGGGTGAGCTTTGTGCAAAGAGCATCCACCATTCGCAGTGCCTTTAAACGAACAGCAGACATGAAGCAACACAGTTCAGGCCTGCTCTTTAACTTATCACTGGCACAAGGCAAGCTGCATATGATTTGGAAGTGTAGGGTCTGGGGTTCAAACTTGCATCGTCTACTTGTGGCCGCGGAGCTGCTTTAATCACAAGATATGCAAGACTTAGCCCACAGGTTGCTTAAAGGGAAGCCATACCCAAGAGAGTAGAAGTTAAACAGTCCTATTCTCCATTTACTTTGCAATTGAGCTGCCCTAGAGAAATGACACAAGTATGGCATCTGAGTCAGTCAGAGCAGCAGATGCTTGAGAAATGAAGATGGTACATGGCAGCAGGGAAGGCCTGGACACAAGGGTTTTGCCCAGCCTGTTTGTGTCCCAGCCCCAGGCAGCAGGTGTAGACAGCCCTGGGGGCTGCCCGCTGCTTCTCCTCCAGCCATGCTGAAGGTAGTCCCTTAAAGCTACCGTTCCTGTTTGGCTTAACTTAACCTCTTTCTAAAAATGTTTTAACAGCATCAGTCGATGGGGGAAACCATGCCTTTATTTATAGTGCAAAGTCCTTACTTGAACTCTGGTCTCATCTCTGCACTCCATGGTGGTTTGACAAACCCAAAGCAATGAAGTCCTCTCCCCATGACTGGGCTTTTGGCCATGGCCATGCCTGCTGGCCCTTTCCTTCTCATTAGGCTACCTCTGGGATGTCTCCTGTTTCTCTCCAGCTAGAGATGTTTGTCTTGTTCCTGTGAGCTCTGAGGCTCCCTTTCCTTTCTATAGCAGCCCATGCTGTTTGAGTAGGCATTCTCCCCTTTGTAAGAAGCTATCATTTTCCAATACTTTTACCAACTCAATTTTGCCTATGGTCAAACTCTGCCAGTGTGAGAGAATGCAGTCTTCATTCAGTACAAAAATAGGCCACGCTTTAAGGAGCATGCTGAGGAGAGGCAGGAGGCTGCCACCTGTGCTTTCTGTCCATGGATGCATGGCGCAGGGCTGTGCTGCTCAGCAGGGCAAAGGCTCACCAGTGCAGAGGCACCACGAGCAGAGATGCATCTTGAATCTGGGTATGGCCACAGAGACTTTAAGGCTGCTGGTGCTTTCTTAAGGACTCTTGATCTCACCTTCAGAGAGCATTTTGTATGCAATAGAAATCAGAGGAATAAAACTAACTTATGCAGCCTGCTGTGGCACCACTATTTTTCAGTTGTGTCACCCTCATGAAACATGGTGCCTGGGAGAATCTCCTGCTTGTCACCTTCGCTGGTCCTGGAGGGTGGCTGTGGCCAACTGCCATACTCCAGACATCCGTACACTGACAGCGTGCAGCTCACACCGGCTCCATCAGCCGACATACCTCTCTGCCTCTATTTTTGACTGCCACCAAGCTTTGAGCCTGCCTTCCTGCGGTACTTGTGCGAGTACTGCCCAAGTTACTCTCTGGAAAGTCTCTCCCTACCATTACCCAATTAATTCTTCAAGCATTTTTTTCTTTTTCTAAACAGCGTAAAATAGACATTTGGAGAGCTGTAGGCTAAAGACATTTAGCAGGGAAAGCTACTGGAGAACACAAAGATAATGTAAGAAAAGCCATAATGCTAATGCCACATGCAAGTTATATTTGTTTAGCTAAGCTGGAACACTGTCAGCTGAAAACACTAGCTGCTTTCTAAGGGAAAATAGAGCAGTCATTTCACACAATTGAATTGATTCAATATGGTTGTTAAGATACATTAAAGCCGCTTTGCCAATTGACTAATGTCTGGGAGACCCACTGTCAATTACACTAGTTTGTAAGCCATCAAGTATGTGAATACAAAACAAACAAAAATAATGTCCTTCGTTACATTATTCTGTGCACTTGACTTCCCGTGTACAATACCTAAAAAAAACCAAAACCATAAGAACGCACTGCTGTAGACCATATGGCTTAGTACTCATAAGTGTCCTAACTGGTGCATTCAGCTAACTGGATTTTAGCTGCAGTAGAGGAAGTAAGAAAAAAAACCCAACACTTTATTTGTTTGAGCTGCACAGCATGTGAATGAGGCTTCCCCAGCATGAGAAAGCTCCCTTTGGCTGGATTGCCCAAGGCTCTGGGTACGTTTGTTTTCCTTTCTATGCAAGTTTTACAGAGTCCAACCTTCCGCTTTGTAACATTACTTCCTGTCACTGATACGCCAATAAGCCAAGCAGCTAGGGCACCACGCGTTTACCTCCTTTTTGTCTCTGAAGACATCGATCTCTTTTTTGAGCAGTTCGACTCTCTGGAAAGCTTCGAGACTGGTGATGGCATACACGAGAATGAAGCCATCGGCAACAGAGAAGTAGTGCTTTGGCAGCTCTACGCCCTCCTGCAGACCCCTGGTGTCATACAGCCGCAGCTGCTCCTTCACACCTCGGTCCGTCTCCACCGATGCCAAGTACACGTCTTCCATTGTGGCACCCTCTTCTAAACCTGTTTTAAAGCAAGCAGGAAGGGTCAGCCAGCGTAAGTACAGCATATATAATATGCAACTATAATAAATGCTTGTGGTGCAGCAGAACTTTACCCTGCAATAGCTTTCAGCTCATATTTTTCCAGGGTGATTTGACCTGCATTCAACCTCAATTGTCATGCAAAGGCTGTATCCATAGATCACCACGCCAGCTATTTACAGTAGTGACACTATGTAAATAAAACCATCTAATATAGGAGCCCATAAGTTAATCTATACGACATGTAAGCACAGGATGTGATAAGATATATGGCTCTTCCCCCACATTTCCCAAACTCCAACCACCCAGTGTACCAGCTCTGTGCCAAACACACTGCAAATGGGCCTGCCCAAACGTACCCTTAGGGAAGAACAGCCAAGGAACACCAGAGAGGCAAGTACTGACATCTTAAGCCTACTCCTCTGCTTCGTGCTGGGCTGGATTGTACTGCAGAAGCAGGAGCCAAGGGAGTAGTTCTGGAAATGAACATGCTTTGGTGGTACAACTAACCAACAAGTGAAACCAAGCCAGAAAGGGAAGAGGATGTTTGTATGCAAGCAAAGTTACATGCTATATTTACCCAAACACACAGTGAGCTTTTACCATCCCTTAGGGATTTAACATGACTCAGATTTGCTAATAAGAGCGAAGCTCATTTGCTGCATCGTAAGAGCACGCATGAGGTATCAAGCTCCATATATATCACCTGGTCCATGGTAACTATCTGCATATTGGCTCTCCTTCCTTCCCCTCTCCATGGTAAATGGGAGGTAATATGAGGTACCTTACTCTGAATTAATTAAAACCTTATTTTCCAAGCCAGACTCTGAAAACACATGGATCTCCTTAGCTTCGTGGTCACCCTGGATGCAGGTCCATATTGCTGCAGGTCCCAACAAACTACATAATGTAGCTGGGTTACTTTCAGGGTTAGTGTGAAGAATTCACATAAACCCTCTGTGAGCTATGTTTTTGCCTTCACTGCATTCCTATACACAGGGACTGTTCTCTGGTGCAGGGCTACAGTAATGAGTACCGCATTGTTCCCTTTGTCTGCCAGAAGGGGACCATATTAGTGCATTGTTTAAGAAAACACCAGGGATTATCTGGCCTGTGAAAATAAGGATTTTCTATATTCAGTGACAGTATTCAAAATACTTTGCATTGACAAACAAGCTAAAGAATTCCACCCACGCGCATCATTTCCCATGATATATGCAGCATTCCTGAGCAGAAAAGTGGCACAAGCTGTTCTCTTTGCCCCTCTTTGTGCAGCCTGCATAGATCAAAACTCTTATTAGGTTTGCAACCAATTAATTTATTTTGCCTCCAAATATAGCCATGCTAGCATGCAAGAGCACAGCTAAGAGCAGAACAAAACAAAGGTTAATAAAAACAAAAAGGGTGAACACATTCTGTGCAGCTGGAGAATGTGTTACAAGGGCATTTTTAAAGACAAAAGTAGGTCTTCTGGATATAGCACTATTTTTTCTTGCTCTGCTTCATCTCATTGTACAGACGGGTCAAGGAAGAATCTAGCATCAGTAAATACTGCTTTGGCAAGAAGGAATGAACCATAAGTACCTGCATTTTCCTTTTAGAAAGACATGAATAACGTTGGGCAGGTTTTTATCACCTAAATGCTGCACTGTAATTCAGCAGTCTTTAATATATCCGCGTTCTCCTGTGACAGTCTCTTCCTAATGGCATTAAAAGTAGCAGTGGAAATTACGTCTTTTAACATCCTCCTTGAAAACGAAGAGGAAAAATTAAGACCTGCGAGGCAAATCAGCAGAACAGAGCAACAAATTTTGATGTTAAATGGCAGAGCGGGGGATGGGACACTTTGGAAGGACCTGGAAATTGTGTATCAGGATCAGTTTCCAGAGGTGAAATTTCACCTGCATAAGCAGAGGGAGGAAGCACTGCAAGTAGGTTACTCAACAAACAGACAGTTTTCAGTCGTACCCATGTCACTTTGTTCTAGGCTCTACTTCTAAAGCCCAGACCGTGCGCTAGCCAAATCCTGCTGACACTGCTATCTGCACTTCTGGTTAGCACATCCCATCCCAACACTTTGCTGACCTCCATTCAGACGTGCTGGGCAAGCTGTTGTACAAGCAGCAGAACTGATGAGGGAAGCCTGGTGCCTGGCACCGTCTCCCCCACCCTGCTGCCGACATCACAGGCATCCCCTGCTATCCTGCCTCTCTGCCAGGGGTGAAGGCAGCTCCGCCAGGAGCTGCTGCCCACAGGCTGCCACAGCATGGGTGGCTTTTCTCTCTCTCCTGCCACCGGTTTTCCTACACAAACAGAAACAGATTTGGAAGTATCCACTGTTGTGATGCAGATGAATGGGCAGATGGAACCAGCTTTCAAGTTTGGAAGTCATAGGGGAAAAGTGGAACTAGCATTACAGAAATCAGTCTCATGGTTTCTTTGGAAACTAGACTAAAGATGAAGAAATGCATGACTTAGAGAAGATCTGGACAGGTCTTCGGATCTGGACCGACAGGAGATTTAGCTGCTAGTTAGGTACTGGTCCCACCAACCAGAGCCATGGCTGGGACCTTCTGTTACATATGCTCAGCTTCATTCTCATGCATTTCTAAAAGTCAAAGATGACTCCAGCTCTATCTATTTAAGAAACAAAGGCCTATGAATGTTTCATTTGGTTTAAGAGCCCCCACACCTTTGAGCTGTGAAAGTCTTTCAGTCAAAACCCCAGGTCCCTCAAGCTGAGACCAAACAAGGCAAATTCACTCTGATTATGGGTTCTAACCAGAGTAACATACAGTTTTCATTCCCAGCTAGCTAGATGACTTGAAGCAGTTGATCATGAGCAACCTGGCCATACAGCTATTCGTGCAGTCAGGAGGGAAAGATAAGGAAAACTGTGTTTTCCACAGAAGAGTTCTCATCTCCTCCCCTTTAGCTAAGCTTCACCACAGATTGAGGCACCAGAGGCACTCCCAAGGCAGAATACTTCTTTCCAAGCCTTCACTGAGCAGAGGCACTGCTGAAGGAAAAGCACCTTTGTTCTCTGCAGACACGCTGTGTGCAAGAGTTGTGCTGGCAACTTCCCTTGGGGCACACAGTGCCTGGTACCACCAGTATTAAGCAGGACCAGCTTCCTTCGCAGCCAAGGACCTGTCTCATCCTTTTCCTGATATCCAATCTGCCCCTCCCCTGACACAGCTCCACGCCGTTCCCTTGGGCCCCGTTGCTGTCACAGAGAGCAGAGCTCAGAGCTGCCCCTCTGCTCCCTGTGAGAGCTGCAGCCGCCATGAGGGCTCCCCTCAGCTCCTCTGCTCCGGACTGAGCAAACACAGGGAGCTCAGCTGCCCCTCAAACATCTTGCCCTCCAGACCCTTCCACATCTTTGCACTGGACACTCACTAACAGTTTTATGTCCTTTGCAGGAGTGTTAGCTGCTGACCATGTAGGGGCTTCACCTATGACAAAGCAGGGAGAGCCAAAGGAGCAAACCTTCCTAGGAAAAACCCCGCAGTACTACTGCGCCTGCAGCACCATTCTCAACTCACAGCCAGGAGCACGGGCTCAAAGCCAAGGCTCAGTATAGCAGCGTGAAACCTCGGAGGACACTAATCACTTCCTGCAGCAACTGTGCCACCACTCCTTTGTGAAGGCAAGCCAGCAGCAGGCTCTCTAGCACCGACAGGCTTGCGGCTCACTATTAGACCTGGAAAGCAATGACAGAGCCATGGGGAAAGACAGCAGAGCTCCTGGGAGAGGAGGGGAAAGTCTGTGCCACCCAGCGCTAAGCCAGGCAGAGCATCAGGGAGTGAGCGGGGACATGCACGCGGCCTCCCCCATTATGTCAGTGAGCATCCTGCTGTTATGCAACGCCACCGCAGCCACGCTCGGGAGTGGCCAGAAATAGCTCCTGGGCCTCAGCGCGGGGAGCAGCGCAGGGCAGCAGGGATAGTGCAGCACTGAGGGTCACCTGGCCGGGCAGGCGAGGGGCAGGCCAAGGGAAAACTCACAGCCCATGGGCATTGCAGCTCGTGCTGAGAGCTACGGGGAGCTGTGCAGATGCTGGTAGGATGCTGGAAGCAGGTGCAGCTGCAACATTAGGGGAAATCCTCCTTTGAAACAAGAGTATTAGCATACAACTCAGCATCGTGCTTTGCAAGCAAATTCCTCCCATCCATGCATTTTAAAAGCACAGTGTGTGCCAAGCAGCCAGCTAGAAATCCTAACATTTATCCAGCAGCTCACACCAGCACCAAATTCACCAGCCTAGAGAACAGACACTGGATGCCCTCTCTCAAAGCCCTGAGATTCTCCTACAGGCACCATCCACTGCCCTTCATCTGATATATGGGGGGGGTGGTTCCATGTTCCCCCTGCGCAGCCCTCAGAGCCCAGAGCGGGACCTAAAGCAGAGCTGCTTTCCTTCCCAGAGCTTTGATTAACCATGAGCCAAAACCAAACCAAGTAAAGTTCTAAGAAGGCGTGACAGAAGTCTAAGTAGTCTCTCTGTTTATCATATCTATTTACCTTTCAGGCACCAACAGCATTTGAGGCCCTGGCACAGCCGCCCAGAGAAGCTGTGGGTGCCCCATCACTGGAGAAGCCCAAGGCCAGGTTGGATGGGGCCCTGGGCAGCCTGAGCTGGTGGACGGCAGCCCCACAGCGTGGGGTTGGAACTGCGTGGGCTTTAAGGTGCCTTCCAGCCTGAGCCATTCTGTGGTTCTACGGTTCTATGGTCTTTCAGGGAACAACATATTTCTTGTTTGCATATTCCTCATGTAAATGGGCAGCAAGCCCACCATCTGCTTTTGTGTCTGTTTCTTTTTAAGCACTCCTGTAGTTTGGAACTGGGAACACCACAGAAGGGCTCTTCCAAACCACTTCTGGAAGGCGTTAGGGGCCTATGCATCCCAGAGAAGGCCCTGAGAGGAGAGGCCACGCTCTTGTCCTCCCTCAGCTCAGTGAGTGGCCCTGGGTCACCACTTTCAGCTCCACACACAACATTCTGCCCAATCAAACGATCCAAAAAGAAAAGAAAAGAAAGAAAGGTAAAAGCACCTCACCGACGGTGTGCTTTCCATAGAGAAGCTGCTCCAAAATCGCAGTCTTCCCCACAGACGCCATTCCGCAGACCACCACCTTGTAGCCCTTGCCCATTGTCCCCAGGCTGGCGGGCGGCGAGCGCTATCGGAACACAGCTGTGTGACAGGGCCAGCAGCGGCGGGGACACGTGCGGGACACACACACACAAACGGCGCTCCTGGCCTGCACAGACAGAAGCCGAGAGGCACTGCACTCAGAGGCTCGGGGCAGCCAGCGCTGAGGCTTTGGTATGTGTGAGGCTGTGTGTGGGGCTGGTCTGAGCGGGCAGCCTGCAGAAGCCAGTGGGGTCTTGCAGGGCCAATGGCATCAGCGTGACACTGGGAACTGACAGGCACATTTTTGGGAGCAAGCCCCGGCCCTGCAGGCACACACTGAGGGTCAGAAGGGGCAGGTTGTGGCCAGGGAAGGCCCAGCTCTCGCTCTGCTCCCCAGTGAGCCCCGAGTCCACCCAGGAACACTGCCACTCCGGGATGGGGATAGCAGGCCCCCAGAACCAGGCTGAGGAAACCCCCAGACTTACCCTCGAGAAGCTGAGGAAGCAGCAATGGCTGGCGGGTCCTCGCAGGGCAGGAGCT
>JANHGO010000053.1:46756063-46767624 GCA_024606505.1 Aquila spilogaster | reverse complement strand
TGGGAATAGCATATTTTAAGACTGTAATTAGTTCAGCAATATTAGCTCACATATAGTACCGAGAAGAATGTAAACTTCTTAGACTTCTTTGGTTTTCAGTTTGCTTGCAATATGTAAAAGATTAAAACAGCTTAATTTTGTACAGGTACATATGTTGACATTTATGTAAAAGTCCTTTCAAGACTCTACACACTGTTTTTGCTTTTTGTTTTGTTTTGGGTTTAGGGGTTTATTTTGTTCTCGGGGTTTTTTTGTTTTGTTTTTTTGTTTTGGGTTGGTTTTTTTTGTAAAAAGATGTCGGGATTGTTTTCCCCTATGGAGGGCACATTGGTATTTAACAAATCCTTTTTAAAGACTGTCATCTCATGATCTGTGATACGGAGAGGTGGATATATGGCCTCATATATGAATGAGAAGTAGTTAATGTATTATTTTATAAGCCAATCTATCTTTGTGAAAAGAATAAAGGGTTTAATCAGGACTGACGGTAACCTGTAGTGAAATACCTTAAGCTGTTTAACTGTAAGGCGTGGAATAGGAGTCACTCAGTGGATTGGTTGTATGTTGTGGGCTACTTAAGTCTGCATTTGTTACTGTGCTAATAAAAAGATGTTTAAAAAAAAGAAGAAGAAAAGATTTCTGCTTAGTGCCTTGCTTTGTCATTTTGCCAGAACAGTGTCTCCCAGTATGCTTTGAGGATTACAGTATCGATAAGGACAACGGAGATCTGCAGGTGAGTGCACTGATTGCTGCTATTTTGGGAAGACACTTCTGGACAAGCATACAATGAATGACAGCGTAAGACTTTTTAAACTGTTTACTGTGTAAGAGTTGCGCAGGCTGGCAGGGCCCCTGAGGAGGTCACCTGCCACAGACAGAGTCCACGCTAGTTACTTTTTAGCTTAAGTTTTCACGGCATTGGCTTTTCAGGACTGGCACATTATTTGAATGAGAGTGCAACCGGAAAAGTGTAAGAGGTCTGGAAGGGAAACAGGCAGGACGTAAAAGGAAGAAGAGAGTATCTTCATGGTTTTCTGATGGAATGGTCTGTTCCCACTTGGAAGAGGAGAAGGAATCGTGTCCTGGTAAGCTAGCAGAAGACACCTTAAAGGAGAGTAAAGGAGACTTAATCTGTAGATCCTTTAACTACCTACAAAGATTATCTCCTAGAGACATGGTGTTTACACTGAGGTGTGTAGCAACAGGGCAGTTAGTTGGGGATATGGCATTTTTGACCACTCCCTTAAGGTAAAGGCCGGAAGCACAGATTCATTTTCACATGGCAAGTACTTAACCTTGCGACATTCTTCTGAGTGCTATGTGGTCATCTGCGCTCTCAGATTTGTTCTGGTACTTTAAAATGAATTCTGTATATGTTTTACTTATATACTTCTCTTCCTATCTATATATAGATCAAATCTAACTTGGTCCAAAGTAATCTGTTAACTAGAGGTACCCTTCCTTTGCTGGGTGGTTGTGGGTAGTAGTATGTTAGCCTCATCTGCTGAACTGCCTTCTTTTGACACAATGTATGTTTTGGTGTATGAGCTCCCTCAGCTGTTTGGTTCAGCCTAGGAAAATTAATGGTATATAGCTACATCACACCAGGAGCATCTCTGGTAATCGTTTTCTCCTCTCCTTTACTGAGTGAGGAGGTAAATGGGTGTACCTATTGGTACATGAGTACCAGTATTGGTAAATGAGTGACCTAGGACAGGTTTCGAGTCAGTGGAATGGTAAGAAGAAACATGTGTTCTGCCCTTTAGCTGCTATGTTATACTCTGTACTTCTCTTATTAACCCTATGTAAAACTGTACTGCAGTGAGTTTCATTTTTACTCAGTACCAGCCACTGTGTGTAGATTGTTTGCAGAGGAGACACTACATTTTCCATCACTTGTCAATAAAATACTGCGGTATTTAGAAAAGACAATTGATTTGAGTGCTTAAGAAGCATCAGAATAAGCTTATAAAAGAAAACGGTGGTGGTTGTTTATGTGAATGCCCAAAATGATCTAAACTTGTTTCTAATTAATTTAACGAAATCAAAGATAACGTGTTTGCCTTTACGTAACCTGTTTGGAAAAATGGCTGTAATCATTCAGAAGATTCCTTTTCCTCTTGCCTTTCTTAAAACATTGTCAAGTCCTGAGTGTCCAGGGGAGCAAGTGAGCAAGCTGATCTTGCATGACATGGCTCTGGCAGCCTACAGGTCACATCAGTCTTGGCGGTGGAATTGGCACCGAGACTGCAGGGTGCAGAACTGGACAGGAACCAGTCATCTCTGTTCCTTCCATCTCCACACATTTTACATTAATTCTCACTTGTTAACCTGCACTCTCTGGGCTCAAGGGTCAGCTTCAGTGACAATGTGCGGTTAGCAAAGGTCTTGGCTTATTTTGATTCATCCAAAGCTGAATCAAGTCCATTCTAGAAGAAGGGTTCTGCAGAGCCGAAGAGGAGGAACATAACCAATTCCTTGGTGAGCGGTTGCAGCAAGGAGGTGAACTGCTGCTGCTCTGCAGTCACCCCCACTTTGCACGCATGCAGGCAGATGTGGAGTCTTCTGGGTAGGGAGAAGCCTTGAGGACACGTGTGTTTGGTAGGAAATGAGTGAGGAGGGAGTGTTGTTCTGCAGCATCACTGGGGACAATGACTATTACTAGCCAGGTTGGGGGAGGTCATGCTATAGTACTTACTCAGCTGCAGTGTTGCAATGGAAACAATTGTATGTTTCTAGCACTACATTACAAGAGCTTGCTCATTGGTAATTGCTCTCTTATCTTACTCCTTGGCCACAGCAATCCAAACTATATTGAGCAAAGCACACAAGCAGTTTCGTCTACCTTCATTATAAAGGTAGGAATACCTGCTTAGTTTTTAGTGAATTGTACTGCTGCTCTAACATTAGTAATGCTGACGGACTTTATTTGTCAGTATTCAGGAAGAGCAATGCTATAAGCACACAGCTTAATTGTGATCATTAAGCACGCTTACTATTTAGCTGTTATGACAGTGCAAATACTGCTTGTGGTTTTGCTGACTCACAGTAAAATTCTCAATATTTGTTCAAAGCAACATTAATTTAGTGGAAAATGAGGGAACTGGGTACTTCAGTTCACTCCCTCTTCCCACTCTTGTCTTCAAATAGAAAGAAAAGCTAGTATCAATTAATATAAGAGGTTATCAGAGGCCAAAAGCTGGCCACTCTCTCTGGGAACGGTTGCTCATTCTGTCCCTCTATATCCAATTTTGTTTAGTTTACTGACAGGCTGACCTAGGACAGCAGATTCCTGCAGCACAGGTTTACCAGTGTGGAGAGTCAAATACAGCACGTACAGTTGTGCTCCTGCCGCTGGACAATGTGTGGCATATTAAGACCAAGGCCATTTGTACAGGTATTTCTGGGTGTTTGCCATGGGGATGTTCCCAAAAGGCAGCCTCCTACACTCCCTAGCTGCCTCTCACAAAGTAGTGCAGCACTTTGTACCGGTTGTTATCTGGCCTGTAGCTTCATACCGAGGGTGGATTACTGTAGCTTGGCTGAGCAGCTGGGTAGGAGTATTATGCAATGCACTGAGCAGAGCCCGGCCAGTACCTCCAGCATACAAAATTGCTGTGCATAATTTCTCAGTAAAATTATCACCTATGTGAATGTGACTGATTTGTACTGGACGTGCTGGAACAAAACCATGTACAGCTATGTTGTCCTTCAGGTTGCAGTTAAATTAATAAGTGCTCTGAGAGCTTTTCTGGTTTGTACAAATAAATTCCTGAGCTGAAAGCACTACTTGCCAAACGCTGCTGACAAGCTTCATGTCGGGGTAGATCTGTTCTAGTATATCCCACAAAATTCTTTTTTTCTTTTTTTTCTTTTTTTTTTTTTTCTCTTCCAGACACTAGCAGAACTTCAGTGGCTAAATCTTCTGGTAGTTGTTCCTCCTGCCCCAAACCCTTCTCCTGCAGCAACACACTGACCTGAGCCTCCTGCAGCATCAGAAAGCCCTGTGGCCCTGTTTAAGGTCAAGGTAAAAGGACTGTTGCCATTTCAGACATATCCTCTCTCCAAATTGAACGCTTTATTGCAGCTAGTACTATTTGTAGCTAGAGGCTATAGATCTGCAGGGGGATTGCTTAATGATAAGCTTCTTGATTTGTCCCTCAACATGGCTGTATCCAGGCATAGTCAAAGCCCCCACTAGAGAGGTATCCACCTGTCCCTCCCTCCTCCATAACCCTTGTTGCAAGGTAACTCCTCTCATGAAGCGCTTTTTAAGGCTTTTACCACCAGTGACGTTCTCAAGCCAAGTCTGTGAGAGGGAAGGATACCTCTTAGCCATAAGCTTGCTGATTTTATTGCTGAATGAGATTATTGCTTTAAGTTAAACTGTGAGAAGCAAATGGCACAGAAAGGACTTAGGCTGTGACCTGGCAGCAGCAGACAATGCTAAGGTAGCTTAGTTATCACAGTTATTCCCTTTGCTCTTCCTTCCAGGCAAGGGAAATGTTGATTTGTTCTGGGACTGGGAGAGTTTGCTAGCTAAGAAGGTGAAGGGCTCAAGCAGTGTTTTCCGATCTGTCACAGTCACTTCCCACAGTCTCACTTTCTCGGCTCTTGCCCATTGCTGTGCTGCTTCTGTTTCCACTTGCCTTTGGTCCAGGAGGTCAGTTTTGTTTCCCAAGACAATAACTGTTACCTACAAACAAAAGGAAAGGGAGAGCTTTATATAAAAAGCATCCACCACTCACAATGCTTTTAAACAGCAGGCAAGTAGCAACACAGTTCAGACCTGTTCTTGAACTTAGCACTGGCACAAGGTAAGCTGTGTGTAGTTTGGAAGATCAGGGTCTGGGATTTGAATTAGCCTCACCTACCTGTGGGCTGGGAGTTGGTTTTAATCATAGGATATGCAGGACTTCCCCTTCTCCCTCTGATTGCTTAGAGGGAGACAATACCCAAGAAAGCCAAAGTTAAACAGCCCTATTCTCCATTTACTTGGCAATTGAGCTGCCCTAGACAAATGACAGGAGCATGACGTCTGAGTACGTCAGAGCAGCGGATGCTTGAGTGATGAAAAAATGCAGGCAGCAGAGAAAGCCTGGACCCCACAGCTGTGGATTTTGCCCAGCTTGTTTTTTCCCCGAGCCCCAACCCGCAACATAAGTAAAGACAAACCTGCCAGAAGGCAGCCTGTGTGAGCAGCCTGGGCATGCTGAGCTGCTGTGCCCCTCGCCCAGGCCAGCTGGCCGCCCGCTCCTGCAGGCAGGGTAAGGCACGAGAGGGACCTCAGGGGACAGCCTGCTGTCCCTGACAGGGTCAGGTAAGCACCAGCACCAGCCTCTCCAAAGCAGTTTTGAGAGCAGCTGGTTAGCTAACAAGAGCAGCATGGCTGTATCCGTTCAGACCCTTGGCTGTAAGGATCCATCAAGTGACTTCTATATCACCGAGACAGTACCGTGTGGCTGAGCTCAGTGGCCTGCCCGGTACTTCAGTTCTAGGAAGTGCTGAAGATAGTGCTGACCACTTAAAGTTGCTGCTCCTGCTTATTTTAAGTTAACCATTTTCTAAAGATGTTTTACCAGCATGAGCTCTTAGGGGAAAACCATGTATTTATAGTTCAAGGTCCTTAGTCAAACTCTGGTCTCATCTCTACACTAGTGGTTTGACAAAGATCAAGTGATAAAGTCCTCTCTTGCTGATGATTTGGGGTTTTTGCTGTGGCCCCACCTGCTTGCTCTTTCCTGTTCATTTGGCTAACTCCAGGATGTCTTCTGTCTCTTTCCAGCTAGAGATGTTTGTCCTGTTCCTGTGAGGTCTGAGCCTTCCTTTCTTTTCTATAGCAGCCCAGGGTGTTTGGAAAAATGTTTTTTCCCTCTGCAAAGGCTTTGAAAGAAGCTATAGTCTTCATATGTATTTACCACATGCTCCAACTGAATTTTACCTATGGTTAAGCTCTGTCAGTACGAGAGAACACAACCTCTATTTAGTATAACGTTTGGCCGGGCTTTAAGGTACGTGCTGGATGGCCCCCACAGCCAGCAGAGGCAAGGAACCAGCCAACAGTGTTTTCTGTCATCTGCCACACAACAGGGGACCGTGCTACTCAACAAGGTGAAGTTCTGCCAGCTCAGAAACACCATTTGTGGAGATACATCCCTAATTCAGTTAAGGATGCATTCTAGCAGAGCCCAGACTTTAAGTCTGCTGATGCTATCTTAAGGTAGGGGTCCTGATCTCACCTTCTATGCTTCAAAGCCTATTTTATATGGACTAGAAATCACAGGAATAAAACTAATTTATCCAGCTTATTGTGGGCACCACTCTTTCAATTATGTTATCCTCATTCAAGATCACAACTTTAACCTTTCCCAGAAGATAAGCAAATTGGCTGTTTTCTAAAATACCTGCATGCCACAAGAGAGAAGAGTTCTGGCAGGTAACACAGAAGAGAGGGACACAGACCCTGTGGGGTTGCGACTCTCTCTCTGCATTACAACATGCTGTAAAGTAACAACTCGGGGCCCTCACAAAACACAGCGCCTGGGAAAAATTTCCTGCTTGTCCACCTTTTCTTGCCCTGCAGGGGAGTTATGATTGACTCCCATATCCCTGATATACGTGACAGTCTGCAGCTCACACCAGCCCTACCAGCTAACATACCTCTCCTATGACTGCACGTTCAGCTGCTGTCAAACTTGGAGCCTGCCTTCCTCCACCACCCTATGTGCTGTCAGTACTAAACAAGTTACATTTTTGAAAACTCTCTCCCTACCATTATCCAATTAATTCTTCGTGCACGTTTTTTTTTTTTTTTAACAGCATAAAACAGACATTTGGAAAGCTGTAGGCTAAAGACATTTAACAGGGAAAACTACTCGAGAATATAAAGATACTGTAGGAAAAGCCATAATGCTAATGCCACGTGCAAGTTATATTTGTTTAGCTAAGCTGGAACACTGTCAGCTGAAAACACTAGCTGCTTTCTAAGGGAAAATAGAGCAGTCATTTCACACAATTGAATTGATTCAATATGGTTGTTAAAATACATTAAAGCTGCTTTGCCAATTGACTAATGTCTGGGAGACCCATTGTCAATTACACTAGTTTGTAAGCCATCAAGTACATGAATACAAAACAAACAAAGATAATGCCCTTCGTTATATTATTCTATGCACTTGACTTCCCGTGTACAATACCTAAAAAAAACATATGAACTGCACTGCTGTAGACCATATGTTTTATTAGTCATAAGTGTCCTGGCTGGTGCACTCAGCTAACAATTTTAGCTGTAGTAGAGAAAGTAAGGAGAGAAAAAAAAAGCATTCTTTTGCATGACCTGCATGGCATGTGAATTAGGCTTCCCAGCATGAGAAAGCTTCCTTTTGCTGGATTGCCCAAGGCTGTGGGTACATTCGTTTTCTTTTGTGTGCAAGTTTTACAGAAACAAAATCTATGCTTTGCAACCTTAACTTCCTATCACTGATACAGCGATAAGCCAAGCAGTTATGGCACTATGCATTTACCTCCTTTTTGTCTCTAAAGACATCGATCTCCTTTTTGAGCAGTTCAACTCTTTGGAAAGCTTCGAGGCTGGTCACAGCATACACGAGAACGAAGCCATCAGCAACAGAGAAATAGTGCTTTGGCAATTCTATGCCCTCCTGCAGACCCCTGGTGTCATAAAGCCTTAACTGTTCCTTCACACCTCGGTCTGTCTCCACCGATGCCAAATACACATCTTCCATTGTGGCACCTTCATCTAAGCCTGTTTTAAAAGAAGCAGGAAAGTTCAGCTGGTGTAAGTACAGCACCACTATAAGAAGTATTTGCAGTACTGCAGAATTTTACTCCACAATAGCTTTCACTGCATGTTTTCCAGAGTGACTTGACCTGGACTCGACCTTGCCTGACATCCCCATGAAGGGCTGTATTCATAGGTCACCGCACCAGCTATTTACAATAGTGACACTGCGTAAATACAGCCATCTAATATATGAGCACATGGTTATGCTTGTAAAATTGATCTATACAATGTGCATATTCAGGATAGGATAAGATATACAGCTCTTCCCCCAGGTTTCCCAAACTCCAACCACCCAGTGTACCAATTCTGTGCCAAACATGCTGCAAGTGGGCCTGCCCAAACATATCCTTTTGGAAGAACAGCCAAGGAACACCAGATAGTCAAGTACTAACATCTTGAGCCTACTTCTTTGCTTCATACTGAGCTGGATCATATGGCAGAAGCAGGAGCCAAAGGAATAATTCTGGAAATGAATGTGTATTGGTGGTACAACTAACCAACAAGTGAAATCAAGCCAGAAAGGGAAGGGGATGTTTGCATGCAAGCAAAGTTGCATGCTATATTTACTCAAATACACAGTGAGCTTTTTCCATCCCTTAGGGATTTAAAGTGACTCAGATTTGCTAATGGGAGCAAGCTCATTTACTGCAAGGTAAGAGCATGCATAAGGTAACAAGCTTTCATATATATATATCACCTGCTCCATGGTAACTATCTGCACATTGGCTCTCCTTCCTTCCTCTCCCTGTGGTAAATGTGAGGTAATTCAAGGCAGCTTACTTTGAACTAATTAAAATTATTTTTTCCAAGCCAAGCCTGAGAACACATAGATCACCTTAGCTCTGTGTTCCCCCTGGATGCAGGTGCATAAGGTTACAGGTCCCAACAAACCATGTATAGTGTAGCTGGGCCACTTTCAGACTTGGTTTTAAGTATTCGTATAAACCCTCTGCAATCCATGTTTTTGCCTCCACTGCACTCCTATATACATGAATTGTTTGCTGTTGCAGGGCTACGATAATGAGTGCTGCATTATTCTCTTTGTCTGCCAAAAAGGGACCATATTACAGCATTGTCTAAGAAAACACGAGGGATTATCTGGCCTGTGAAAATAAGGATTTTGCTATATTCAATGACACTATTCAAAATACTTCACATTGACAAACAAACTAAAGCATTCCACCCACGCGGATGGTTTTCCATGATGTATGCAGCATTCCTGTGCAAGAAAGTGGCACAAGCTGTTCTTTTTGCCCCTCTCTGTGCAGTCTTCATAGATCAAACTCTTATTAGATTTGCAGTGAATTAATTTATCTTGCCTCCAAATATAGCCATGCTAAAGTGTGGGAGCAAAAGTAAGAGCAGAAGGACAAAACAAAGGTTAATAAAAAGAGGAAGCACAAACGCGTTCCATATGGTTGGAGAATGTGTTACAAGGGCGTTTTTAAAGACTGAAGTAGGTAACAGCCCTTTCTGGATTTAGTACTGTATTTTTTCTTGCTCTGCCTCATTGCATTGTGCAGACAGGTCAAGGAAATATCTAGCATCAGTAAATACTACTTTGGCAAGAAGGAATGAACCATAAGTACCTAAGTTTTCTTTTTAGAAAGCAATGAATAATGTTGTACAGGTTTTTACCATCTAAATGCTGCACTGTAGTTCGACAGTCTTTGATATATCCACACTCTCTTGTGACAGCCTCTTCTTAATGGCATTAAAAGTAGCAGTGAAAATTATGTCTTTTAACATCCTACTTGAAAACGAAGAGGAAAAATTAAGACCTGGGACTTAAGTCAGCACAACAGAGCAACAAATTTTGATGTGAAATGGCGGGGGGAGGCACTTTGGAGGCAGCTAGAATTTATGCATCAGTATCAGATTCCAGAGGTGAAATTTCACCTATGTACGTTGGGGAAGGGAGTATATGCAAGCGGATTCCTAAGCAAACACAGATAATTTTTAGATATATCTGTGTCACCTTATTCTAGGCCCTGCTTCTAAAGCCCAGACCACATGCTAGCCCCATCTTCCTGACAACGATATTTACACTTCTTGTTAGTACCGTCCCATTCAAACATGTGCCAGGCAAGTTGTTGTACGAGCGGCAAAACTAGTCAGGAAAGCCCAGTGTCCTAGGAAGGTGTCTGGCACCATCCCATCCTCCCTGTCATAATGACCCCGGTTCTCCTTTCCTTCACTGGCACCCCCAGGCATCCTCCCACCTTCGCTACCTGGGTGGGCAAGGGCAGCTTGTGCTGGGGAGTTACTGCCCTGCAAACTGCTGCCAGCTCAAGTAGGTGTTGCTTGGAGGAGAGCATTATCATGGGCCTTTTCTCTCTTTCCTGCTACCAGTTTTTCTAAATTTACAGAAACATGTTTTGAGATATCTACTGCTGTGACACAGATGAATGGGCAGATGGAACCAGCTTTCAGGTTCAGAAGCTATGGGGGGAAAGGGGACCTAACAAGACTGAACAATCTCATGGTTTCTTTGGAAACTAAAGATGAAAAAAGTTAGGGAGGGAAAGGAGGAATAGAAAGGAGATTGATGCCGTTCTCTAGCACCTACTTAGCTGGTGCAAGTCTTGGGAGAGGCAGAAAGGTCTTTGTCTATGTTACCAACTGCTGCCACAGAGGAACTGCAAGGGGAAGCCTCAGTCATAAATTGAATGGTGTTTCAACCCCTGGTGGTTTCCCAAAGAGGAAAAGAAAAGGCTCAATATACTAATGAATACTGCACACTCAGACTAGGCAAGGCAGAAATATTGCAAATACCAAAATAAAGCCAGATTTCAAGATGGATGGAATTTCAGAATTTCCCAAGTGACTCTTGAATATAAAGGCAGTGCAAATTTTGTGTCTTCTTGAGTCCTTCTGAAGATCTCCTGTGTAATCTCTCTTTCCCTCTTTCCAGCAGGAATTTAGCAAAGAGCTCCTAAAGCCTGCTATTCCTTGTGTTTGTAAACTGCAGGATAACAGGCTTTGCTTACTTAGATCTCAAATGACAGCGTATCGGAGGATCCCTGACTCAGAGAAGAGCTGGACAGGCCTCAATGGGAGCTGGGCTCTTTAGATTTAGCTGCTAGTTAAGTACTGGTCCCACCAACCAGTAGCCATGGTTGTGACACTCAGCTGCATACATTCAGCTCCATTTTCATCTATTTCTAAAATGCAAAGCTGACTGCAGGTCTATCAGGAGGTAGTTTTGATTTAAGAAACAAAGATGCAAGAATGCATAATTTGGTTAATTAATTTCCACATCTTTGGAGCTGTGAAAGCCAAAACCCCAAATCCCTCCAGCTGAGACCAAGCGAGGCAAATTCTCTTGTTATGAGTTCTAGCACAGTAATATATGGAGTTTTCATTTCTAGCTAGCAAGGTGATTTGAAGTAGCTGCTTATGAATAACCTGACCATACCAGCTATTTACACAGCCAGGAGGCAGAGATAAGGAAAATCGTGTTTTCTACAGGAAGAGTTCTCATCTCCTGTTGAGCTGATAAGCTGTACTGGGTTTGTGTGGCAAGGTTTTGGTAGCGGGGGGGGGTTACAGGGGTGGCTTCTGTGAGAAGCTGCTAGAAGCTTCTCCCATGTCCGACAGAGCCAATGCCAGCCGGCTCCAAGACGGACCCACCGCTGGCCAAGACCAAGCCCATCAGCGACAGTGGTAGCGCCTCTGGCATAATGTATTTAAGAAGGGGAAAAAAAGTTGCTGTGGGCATAGAAACTGCAGCCGGAGAGAGGAGTGAGAACATGTG
>JANHGO010000053.1:46729928-46750676 GCA_024606505.1 Aquila spilogaster | reverse complement strand
TAAGAAACTGAAGAATTACCCTGCAGTCAGTAGTATTCAGTGGATAAAAGGTAAGGTGAAAATGCCATGCCTGAGGGGCAGAGCCCCGCCTCCTGCCGCCCATTGGCGGGCGCGGGGGCCGGGCAGGGCGGGGCGGGGCGAGGAGGGCGGCCCCGCTCTCCCGCGCCCCCCTCCGGACTACATTACCCATGAGGCGCCGCTGCCGCCGCCGGAAGCGCGATGCCGCCGCAAGGGGGTGTGGGAAGCAGGCTTCTTCCTTTCCGGTGCTGGGCGCCATCAGGTGAGGGATTGTGTGTGCTCGGCCTTTCCCTCAATCTGGTTCCATCCCGGGCCCGAGGCGGCCATCCGCTCGCCCCGCTGCCGCATCGGCCCGCCGCCACCCTAGCGGGACGGGACGGGACGGGACGGGGCTGCTCCCGCGGCGCGGGGCCTCTGCGGCCCGCCGGGAACGCGGCCTGGGCGGGCCGCGGGCCTCGGGAGGCCGGTGGAGGGCCCGTGGGCTGCGCTTCGTCGGGGCGGTCTGGGCGCCTGGGGTGTGGGGCGGGGAGGGGGACACTCGCTTGGACCCAGGGTTGCCCGGTGTGAGCGGAGGGCCGCGCACTGCAGCGTAGCGGGTGCAGGGTGATTACAGGCCGCACGTCCTGGTTGGGCTCCGGGTCTGCAGTTGGTTTGTGGTGTTTTATGCCACAATGCGATCGTAGAGGCGGGGGAGCTGGGGATGGCAAGAGCTAGGCCGTAGGTGGGCAGACTCGAAAAATCACACGTGAACTGGGGTTTTTTTTGTGCAAATACAATGAGCTGCCGTTTTCTGGTGGTGATTTGGGTGGGGGTTTGATGGAGTTCACTTAAATCTGCTAATTGCTGCAGGTGTGTGAGAGCTCAAAGGCTTTTAGGGGTAATTAAACCATGTTAAGAACGAATACCACACCACTCACAGTCACGTCCTTCTTTAGATTAATATTTACAACTTGTTTTGGATGTTAACTATCGATTTGGGTAGTATCTGACGTACATGTCTGAAAATTCCTCAGCTGAGGAGTTCAGCACTTGAGAACACATGAAAAGGAAGAAAATTGCCAAGAATGGTAACTGCCATGTGTTCTGTTGGAGGCCGCCAAGTGTGAGCTGTGTTACCAGGTGAGGCAGTGGTATAAAGAAGCTTGAGAGCATCCTGTGTTTCAGTGGTGTTATGTGTATGGTTTTATGCAGTGTCTCTGTTGGAAGCTGTTCAAATTTGGAATCGGATTTGGTGCACATTTTTCATTGACTTCTCGATTCAGCAGGTAGACCAACATGGGTGCCTACAAGTACATCCAGGAGCTATGGAGGAAAAAGCAGTCAGATGTGATGCGATTCCTCCTCCGTGTCCGCTGTTGGCAGTATCGCCAGCTGTCTGCCTTGCACCGAGCTCCCCGGCCAACCAGACCAGACAAAGCTCGCAGGCTGGGATATAAGGCCAAGCAAGGTAATGAGACATAGAGGTGAAGTCCATGTGCTTCGTGATGGCGTGGCCGAGTTTTTATGTCAGCTTCCTTCCTTCCTTACGTGATAGTAGAGCAGCAACACCTGAAACTTAAATATTCCACAAGAAACTGAAGTGTCTTGCATGAAACGAACTTTAATATTACGTTAAATTGGTAGTAGCGCCCACTGCCCAAAACCTTACTTCATGGAGTTTTGAGTTCATGCCTTCTGTGGCTGTTCTGGCAGATGGAGATCAAGCGGGCTTTGGCTTTAATTCTTGTTCTTGTGCTGTGTCACTACTGCAGAGCTGATCAGTGCTTTTAGTATCCTAGGTTTTGGGGGGTGTCCTTTGTCTGCCCAGATTTTGTCATGTGTTACTTTGACTGTATTACAGCTGCGTGCACTTGAGTAAGCAAGATGATGTAGTTTGTACTGTCATTAGAAAACAGTTACTGCTCAATGAAAGAAACTTGGGGAAAGTGGCCATCCCTCTGTAACTTGAGCAAATCCTTGAAACATTTTGTTCACTATGAAAATACTAAGAGTCTACATTTCTGTTACTGTTTGTGAAGTTTGTCTAGCTTCCTCCTTTTTCAGGGATCAGATTTCAGCAAGGTTTGTGGATGGTTGGTGCTTCAGTGCTTTATGAATGTTACGATCAGAATATGGGATTTTAGGTTTGGGGTGGTTGTTTTGTTGGGGGTTTTGGGGTGGGTTTTTTTGTGTTACAACGTAGCTGTAGCTGTTCTTACTGTATTTGGAACTGGGTAGTGGAAAGGTGCCATGAGCTCTGGTTTGCAACTGAAAAATAGTTGTGACAGGACATCACTTCCCTTACTCACTTGTAATGGAAATAACAAAAACATCTTGTGCTAGCCACCCCCAGTTGTAGATTTTGGTGAAGATTGGTATAGTGACCTAATTTTGCAGGATTTCCTGTAAAGTTTTGGGGTTTGGAAATGCAGTGTGGGCATCAAAATTGTGTTGCTGTGATCTGCTCTTGCTACATGACAGAATTCTTCTAGTTCCTAAGTCACCATTTCTTTTAGGTTACGTTATCTACCGTGTCCGTGTTCGCCGTGGTGGTCGTAAACGCCCAGTTCCGAAAGGTGCAACCTATGGTAAACCTGTGCATCATGGTGTTAATCAGCTGAAGTTTGCCCGGAGTCTTCAGTCTGTAGCAGAGGTGACTATTCTGGTTATTGCTCAGAAACTTGGTGGTAGGAAGGTTGTAGTCTATAGACTAGAGACAAAAAAAAGCGCCCCAAACAACTGTTTTGTTGATGTGTTGGGTAAGAGATCTTGAATACAGATGGCAGGAAAGCACCAGAATGTCTTGAAAAGCTGTATTGAGACAAATGAAAAAACTGTTCAGACTTTACAAATTGGGTCTGGGGGAAGTACTGCTTAGGTGGTTTATTGAAGTTCATAGTGTATGCTTAGTTCTAAAGTATGCCACAGTATTTGTAATGAAAATTAGACATACAACTAGTATAAACCCCAGTAAAAATAAAGGGTTAGGCATGAGAAATAAAAATTCAAATACACTAAGGTGTCTGACTTCACTCATCACTAAATCCCACCGCTGTGTTCCCTGCCATGTTGTATTTATTACCAACTTTAGGTAATGGTCCTTTCACAAAGTATGGATGAGTTCCTGTCTTAAAGTCTGTAGCACCTGTTTGTGTAGTAGCAGTGCTGCACAGTGTACTTAGCTATGTCATCAGATCTGAAAGCAGCGTGCCAGAGACAACCTGGTTCTTTGTAAAATACTTTGGTACCTCACAAGCACAAAGATTCGTGGTTGACTTGTTTTTAGGTGAGATGTTGTTACCCACTGAAATACTCAAAATGGAAACTTTGATGAGATCTTTTAAGTTTCATAACGTCACAGTAGTAGTGTTGAAGAGATGTAGTTCTCGCCTTTCGAAAAAACTCTTTCAGTGGGTTAGAATTAATACCAGTCTGCAGTCTCAAAAAAGAGACATTGTGAAAAAATGGAGACTGCTCATTGCCTTTCCATCTTGAAGCAGAAGACTTTTTTTTCTGTTCCCAGGACTTCAAAAATATTCATAAGTGACTTCAGCAAGTTGAATATGTTGGGGGTTTTTAAAAGGAGGAAAAACCCTGTATATGGGACATGGTAATTTAAAAGAAACGCAGATGATGAGTTTAAATTAAAAATGCAGTTCTGTGTTTTCAGTGCTCATGGCATGCTCTTCATAAATGCTATTCCCAGATACCTGATGGCTAATCACATGCTCACTTGTAGTGACAGCTCATGGGCCCTCAGTTTTAGTTTGAAATTTTTTGATTCTAACACACTTTTTCCTGGAAGACTTAGATTTTTCAGACAGAAATATTATAGAAATACAAAACCTTGATTGTAGCTTCTGTCTGCACATAGAAGCTGGTTGGGGGTGGTTGGTGTTTTAATGTTTAATATACGTGTTGCTCTCACATGGTAGAATAAAACAAGGACTTGAAAGAATTTTATTACATATGCAGAAAATAGTCAAGTAAACTAGCAATAGTTTGGGATTGCATTGGGATAGAAGATGGGTGGGCTCCATTGGTTCATACTTTCCCACGGTGATGATAAAGTCCTACGATTAAACACGCTTTTAGTTTTTTAAATAAGGAGCATTCTTGACGGGAGAGGCAGATGGAGTTGCATAATTGTTATTTTCTGCTTTGTTTTGTTTTCTAAACTAAGACTGCTTCTTCCCAACCACAAGTGAGGGTAGGAATAGCAAGCACTAATATGCCAGCAGTGGAACAAAGACTTGTTACATCAGCTCTTTCTTTTCTTCTATCAGTATGGGCTTATTCTCTGCAGAAATGTCTTTCTCCCCTGTAGCTTTGGATGTGCAAATTGATCAGTCTTTCATAACTTCCCACAAAAGATTGTTCCATGGCCCCAAGTGCAGTTTGTGCTCTTCATCTTCATGTTACAATTGTTTTTAACTCTGTATTTACTGATAGGGTGCTTGTGTGTACAAAGTAGTTCTTTCTTTTGTCAATCAAGCACCTTCCTCCTTACGTTATTTAAAACCCATTTCATGTAGGAATCCAAACAGCCTTTTTTCTTTTTTTCTTTTTTCTTTTTTTTTTTTTTTTTAATACAGCATTCCTTTCAACTATTACTTTTTCTTGCATCTTTGCAACTGGAAGGGGAACAGTTCTTTTAGGAAGAGAAGGTCTCTCAGGGCAAATTGAAATTTCTAGCACCTACAAAATCTTGAGCTATTCGTACCTCTCTGCATGAATAGTGCCCTGCATCCATGGGTTTACAGCCTTTTGCATTTATTTTTTTCCTCTAGGAACGTGCTGGCCGTCATTGTGGGGCTCTGAGAGTCTTGAACTCGTATTGGGTCGGTGAAGATTCCACTTACAAGTTTTTTGAAGTGATCCTGATTGATCCCTTCCATAAGACCATCAGGCGCAACCCTGATACCCAGTGGATCACCAAGCCCGTCCACAAGCACAGAGAGATGCGTGGGCTGACGTCGGCCGGGCGGAAGAGTCGTGGTCTTGGCAAGGGCCACAAATTCCACCACACCATTGGTGGCTCACGTCGTGCTGCCTGGAGAAGACGCAATACCCTGCAGCTGCACCGTTACCGTTAATTCTTGTAAATGTAATGATCTAATAAAGCTGATGCGGGTTGTTGAATTTACCAAGTGCTTCTGCTGCTTCTTGGTTTATGTGGAGAAGTGTAGAATTCTCCAGGATTTCAGTTGTTTCCATATTTTCAAAGGCTTTTGAAAATGTAATTTGATATTTGTGAAGATTGTAGGCCCCAAGCATAGAGTTCCGTGGTGGATTTCACTTTTGATAAGACTGAAAAGACATGTGCCATGTGAATTGAAAGCCTAATGGCTAGTCCATGTTTTTTCTGTTGGTCTGAGTACACTTCTTCACTGTCTGTAGGTCAGGGTCTCTGTCTCCTGTGCTTAGACTGAAGGCCAGCTTTGATCTTGTGCAATGAGATGTAAACTGAAAGTGCTAGTTTATTTTTTTTTATAGGTGATTAAATACTAATGGCAATTTTATTTTTCAAGTTCTGTTTTTTTGTATGTCTTCAGTGTGAAACCAGCTCTTGAGCCTGTGCTATCTGCAAACGTTGGCTAAATTGACTAAGGACAGAATAGAAAAGTAAGGCTTGCTCTGACCATTAAAGTGCACAGTATTTTAAGTACAGACACTTCACAAAGAACTATACAATGTTTTAGGTTGAATAATAAAACATTGACTGTAGAGTAGGTATTAATTTGTGCAAGATTGCAGGCTGTTTGTTTTTCAGCAAAGACTGTTTCTTGGATCTGTCTTTTAATACTGAACAGAGCATTTCTGTCATGTTGAAGAGCTGCGCTCTTGATTTACTCTGCATGGTTAGGTGGTAGAAATAATCACATTTGGATGACAGACAGTTATAGATGCATGTATTTTAGGCTATATTTTATGAAATTACAGTGTGACCTTTCAGCATGAAGTCAACTTGCATGTAAACAGTGAGAGGAGAATAACTGCAACTTCTGGTAAATTAGCTGCACGGCTGTCCTAGCTTCCACAGATTTCGTACAACGTCCATCGGATAGTGATAGGAAAAGGTATTGATTGAAGGCCCAAGAAGTGGCTGTGTCTTCCTGAAGCTTCAACATGGGATGTGGAAAGATTAAAAAAAAAAAAAAAAAAGTGCTGGGACTGAAATGTCCAAGATTTGCCCTTCAACTGAGAAATGAACTTACTTATTTTGCTGTTTAAGTTCTTAGAGGAGGATGGTAGTCTGAAGAAGAAACTTTTTGGCGGTGTGTTCTTCAAGCCAAGAGGAACAGCTCAAGGAGGCAGTCCTTTCATGACATGTTTTGTTTGGCTCAAACAAGAAAAAATTCAAAAGGAATCTTCTCTTAAAAAGTGCTATCTGCTCCTCTGATGAAGGGAGATTTTTTTTTTTTTTTAACCTTCCCTGTGAAGTATCACTAGTATCCTTGAAAGCAGCTCCTGTGATGGTGTAGGACAGGAAGTTCCTAGGAGCAAATTTGGTGAATGAGGCCTCCCTGGAGCATGGAGGGGGTTACGGTGGAGAGGGGACTGATGTTTCCCGTTTCTAGATTTAAGGGCTTAAGGTGGTGCCAGTATAGCCAATGTGTCCATTTCTTTTAAGGTACCAACTTTGATGATGCTGTACCAGGTTTTGTTAAGCTGTCTAGGACCCTTGCCATTGATGGGGGAAGGTGATAGCAGGTGACAGGGCCGTCAGCACTAATGCTGTGTCATTTGCCAGGGTTCAAAACTTCTAGCATGTGGGGGTTGTCTCGAGTGAGACTTGCCTAAGGTTTCCTCTCGTGGTCCTGTATATAGCTTTTTGAACTTTAAAACAGGGAGAGGGAAATACTGTCCCCTCCAAAGTTTATTGAAAGCTACTGATGAAAGTGTATCTAAGAAGGCATGGTATGTATCAGACTAGCTAAGGAAGTTGAAGCAGATGGTACTGTCTTCAAGGGGAGTTGTGGGCATGTACGGCTCATCTCAAGTCTGGGAAATCAGATTGCCTTAGCATCTTCTCACACTGGAAGGGTCTTACACTTCCAAACTGTTTTGGGTTGGAAGGAGGGGAAATGACAGTGCAGTATTTGTGTGAAGAGGAAAGGCAAATGATCTTTATTAAAATCTATTTTTAAAAGACAAAACATTGAGGAAAAACTTCTTTCTTTGGGGTTGTTAGCTTGGGAAACCAGGGTTAGAGAGAGGTTGTGTGACCTGCTTTTCGTACTTGATTTTTGAACCTGTTGTGCAAGGTCAACAGATTGCAAGTCTGTTCCTTATGAGTTTGGTGAAAATCGGTCATCTGAGACCGTGGTCCTAGTGAGAGGCTGTTACTTGAATTCAACCCTCCTTGTACACCAAGTCTGCCTGAAACACAGATACTAAGCTATAGCTGAAGGAGGGCAGGGGGAGGGAAGAGGAAGCATCAGGAATTTCACTAGTGAAGTTTATTAAGACATGAAGGAATCCAGTAATCTGTTTCCAAGGCATCTACTTGGCTCTGCTTGCAGGACTGATTATTCCTCAGTCTGAACGGCTATGTTTTAGATGTAATTAAAAGAGCTATCTGGTTCCTAGGCAAGGCAAAATGAGTACCACAGTTAAACTGCAGAGAAACGGGGTTGTACAGTACCAGCCTATTTCAGCCTGGTATCAGGTGCTGTTGAAAATAGTTGATTGTAAGCTTTTACTAGGCTGGACTTCACTTTTGTGTAAACTGCCTAGATTAACTAACCGCTTAGCCTTTGGTAGAAGGTGAGGGCCTGGCAAGTAACTTGGCCCCTGTTAGAAACTAACTCTGTCCTGGGGGGTGGGATGTGTAAAAACAGATTGTGTGATTTAGCATGTTCTTTAAATAAGCAAGTAGTAAACTCCCTTCCCCCGTAGCTAATAGAAGTGCTCATTACTTGGCAGCACTAGCTAAGCTGAAAAGTACAGACTTGCTAATCAACAGCAAGTGTAATTGTTTCCTTACATTGTCTCCGAAGCATTGGGAGTTTCTGCAAGGCAGCTGTGTGCTGCTGGGCGAGGGATGCTGGTGTGCTGCCTGTGGTAGGCACAGATGCTGATGGAGGGGGCAGTTTGCTCCCTCCTTGCAGCAGAAGGTCACTGAATGTCACTGGTGATTTGGGGGGGGTCTTAGAATGAAGTAATTGGCAATGGAGGAGAGTAATAGTTTGACTTGCTCACTTATCTCTGTCCTTGTAATGCAGCAGTTGTTTGCTAGCCTTGACCTAGTGAGGAAAGTGACTGCATGTGAACAGCCCTGTCCAGCTAATGAATTAAAAAGCTAGACTCTAAAAATAGAGCCTGATTCCTACTCTTTCATCTACTCGCTCTCCAAGATGGGAAAAACCACCATCTTTTTTGCCCTTGTATGGCTCTCTTCTTTTGCAGCACACACAGGTCTAGTTCTGAGAGTATCAAGCCAAAATACTCAGAGTGATGGAAACACTGCTTCAGCCACAAAAAAGCAATTTGGATTTGAATTGGGCACTCTTTTCTGGGGCTTTGAGCAAGCACCAACTTTTTGATCCAGTCCTTTTCAAGTAATTGTTTGAAATGTGAAGCTGTATAAAAGGATGGAGAGCCTGTGGGTACTTCTCTTCATGTGTCAAGGTTCTGAATCAGCCTCAATTTAATAATTACACACGGAGTGTTTAGATTGCAAAGTCTAGCTCCCTAAAGTTAAGAAGTGCCTGAGCCTGCTTACACAACCTTTAATTCAGCGGCTATCCTGCTCTTACCCAACATGCCAGAAGAGGCCTGTGGCAAAGCCAGGATTGGAACCCAGTTCTTCTGGACCCCTTGTCACTGCCTGAAATTTAAGAAAGCATGCTTTTCTTTGGTATCGAGTGATGTTCAATGATATCGTGTAATTAAAGGCTCTTATGTAATGAAGATGACAGTTAATCTCATTAAATACTGTCAAGTCTCCATCATTCAGGGGAACGGAGAGCTGGGGTATCCTGGAGATCAGGGAGCTCAGTGGGAGCAGATGAGTGATTAAATTAAGCCTGACTCTGTTAAGATCAATGCTGGCTGAGATCGCTCTCTCGGAGGGAAGGTAGCCCCCTTCTGAGCCTGCTCAGGTCTCCTTGTGTTGCCTTCCTGGTACCAGGCTTTAGAAAGACCCTTGCTAGTTTGTATGTTGGACCCTAGCTGGCTCCTTAGGGGTTATGCAGCCTGTGTCTTGTTGCAAAAGGGCTCTGGAGGCACACGTCTGGACCCGAGCTGACTGTCCGTGTGCAAGCTGAGAAGTTCCCTTGGAAACACAAGAATCAAGAGGCGCACTGAAGGAAAAAAGGAGAAGAAAAAAGAAGAGGACAAGTCAGCTGACTTCCAGCGGGGCTTGTTAGTACCCTGGTGCTGCCCAGTGACAGGAACGTGTTGCGGGGGAGCCGGCTGCAGCTAGCCAGGGTTCATCGGCCACGTCTGCGTGGCACAGTCCCCGCGGCATAAACCTGGCGGGACCCGAGTCCCCTCAGCACACAGCTAGCTCCGCGTGCCCGTGTCTGCGGAGTCAATCTGCAACCCCGACAGACAGGGGAGCGGCCACGCTTCCCCAAACCCAGAGCAGAAGGGCCGTTCTCGGTTGGTGCTGCGAACAGTGGGCTGGGAACGGCACCACGTCCAATGCTCAAGCCCCCCATCTTCCAGGCCTCATCACCAGGCTGCGTGTCCATAGCCGGAACAGCAGGCAGAAACCAAGACCCTGTTATGCTCTGCGTTGTGTTCACGCGTGTAACGAAAATGAGTCGCCATCCCCAGAGAGCTCATATGCCAAGTGGAGGAAGTAGCTCATTAGTCTGGTGTTCGCTCATTCATTTATTCATACATTTTTCTTCCAGCATTGTTCTTCTCTGACTAACAAGCAATTATTTGAACCCTTTCCTTGTATGAGAATCGCTGCCCTTCAACTCATCTGCTGTTACGATCCACCTGCCTCTCTCATGGGTTTCGTGATTAGTCAGATGAGTTTAGATAGCAAGTTACGCAACCTTTATAAAGAACATGTTCTGAGCTTTGTGTTTTCAGTTCATTCAGAGCTACGTATAAAAATGTTGTCTTACAAGTTGCTATGTTGTTTGCAACTATTTGGAAAGCAGTTTTGTCAATGCATAGTTAAGCAAAGTCATAGTAAAGCTTTTAAGTAAAACAGAACATTTCTTTTTTTCACTTTGTTTACAAGTTACTGCTACAGGTGTTGACGGAGAACATAGAACATCTGCTTACAATCTTTTTAAGAGAAGAAGACACAAAGTAAGATTCAGCTACACAAGAAAAGTCAAGGACAGATATAGACCAGTTTAAATATTTATAAATTTAGAAAAAGGTGGGAATAAAAGGATTCTTGATTTTTTTTTTAATAGATTAATACATACATTATTTATACAAAGTACATGATTCAGTTGGTTCTATTAAATCTGGAGAATCTAGTTCCCAATCCTAGTGCAGGTAGTTTTATTTTTGATAGATGCCTGGTTGTCCATTCTTGACAGAGGGAGACTAAAAACTCATATGAACTGATAGTGGGATACTAAGTTTTTCATGTTAACACCAATGATTTGTACGGGGAAGATGATTGCTGCCCTTTATGTGTGATACACGTTTTAGATTATACTTGCTGTTTAGGTTTTGGGCCCTGTTTTACCCAAACAGCAATTTTAAAGCAACAGTTATACCATAGCCATGGCAAACACAAAATAAATTAATTGCTATAATGGGTTGCACTGGAAACCCAATTCTTAGATTTATGATTTATATTGCTGAGAAGGAAAAAAGGAGAAAAGAAAACACTGTGAACAACTGAATCACTGTTCTGACCCCTGAGGCTAAATAAAAAACTCCACTATAGTTATTATTTTCACTAGCTAGTTTAATAAAAAATACAAGAATCATAAAACTATGGAAAACATGTGGCAAACACGAGTTCTATTTTCTCCAGTGATGGTCCCATCTGTTTAGAGCGGAAAACTTTAAAATACCTCTCTGATAAACGATCTTGCCTTCTAGTAGGTGCCATTCTGGCAATATTCTGAAGTTTTAATTTATTTTAAGAAAGATAATTTTAAAATAAGGAAATAAGAGATTTGTTTCGAACCTGAATAATTATTTTAGCCAAATTATGACTGCGGAAATGAATGCAGAACTGGAATTCTGTCCAGATCATAATGAATACTGAAACTTGATGGGTTTTGCAGGTTTTGCAAATTGTCCTAAAATCATATGAATGGCATTTAAGTTTGAATATTGAATTGTATGGTCCTTTCATAGAAACTTTGTAATAGTAGTAAAGGCTGAAGCAATTTTGTCATATGCAGAGGAGTGAGACAGAGAACCAGGGAAGTGATTACCTTCCATCTTTCCCCCCTTTGGCCCCTGAAGTGGTAACCCTGGACCAGCTCTTTTGGCACCTACTGGCCAACCCAAGCTGACCCATCTCGTTTCTCCTGGTTTTATTACAGCCCTGTGCAACAGGCTACTGCTTGCTGCTGACTCGGTTCTTTTTGTTGTTGCTGTTGTTCAATAGGAGTGAGATTGCCAAAGTTGTAGTCATTTGGGTTTGTGAAAAAAGAGCTTCTCAGCTTCGCGTGCCAACACTGTTGTCAGAAGAGCTGACTCCAGCTGTCTGTCGGGCACGGTGGGGAGGAGGAGAGGTGGGAGAGCAGTAGGTCTAAGCTGGCCAGCTCTGAGGTGGGAAACTTCCTAATTCAAAGATAGCTCTAGTGTAATGTGTCCTGCTGAGATCCGTGACCGAGGACCGGATTAAGACTTGGCATTGCCTCAAAGGGGGAAAAATTTTTTTAAAGTGTGAGCTAATCAAGCCCCTGGCTCTGGTGACAGGAGCAGGGATATGGCATTCAGCAGTGCCTGCCTCCCACCGCATGAATGGCCGAGCAGGGCCAGCCCAGAGGTCTAATGGGCACGGCATCCACTTTTGACAGGAACCAGCGATGGGTGTTTGGAGAAAGGCTGCTGAGCACGGAGCAAGTCCAGCCCGCATGTAGCATCTCCAGTTCTCTGAAGAGCAGGGTAAGGATTTCCTCGCACCGTGGTTGCCCTCGGACCGTCCTGCTCAGTAACTGCAGCGGGACCTGTGTGCCAACAGCCACCCCGGACAGCTGCAAGCTGTGACATCCAGAGCTAGCTGGGAACTCCCACGGGGCTTCTGGCTCCGCAGGAACGCGGGCTGGATCCGTACGCGGGATGGCATCTGAAAGTAGATAAAGAGAAAATGATTGCCTTGACTCATAGGTGCCTCCTGTAATTTGAAATGGGAAGTGGAAATAGAACCTGTTGTGATGGTTGATGCTCCTGGAAGCTCACTGAACCAGAGACTTTCCAGATGACTCAGAGCAAGACAGTTGTTCACCGAGAACTGCTGTATCAAGGATTTGGCAGGATTATATAACAAGCAGTTGTCCTTCACCGCCGATAACGTGCCTTCTCTGCAAGATTGATGCTTACAATTGACCAGTTTTGAGGAACTGCAATAAAACAAAATGGCAAGTGCCTGGAGGCATTTTCAGGATGCAGCTGAGCTCCTGCCAGGAACAGACCTATTATTTGTTTCTAGACATTGTGCTACAGTTGTTCAGGAAGAGAAGATAAAATTTCACTGCTAGCCTCAGAATGCCACTCATTCCTTTGCAGTGGTCCCGTTTAAGTTGTGTTTAGCATGGCGTACCTTGGTCTATTTAGCAAAAACACTAAAACTAGTTGTGGAGAATGTGCCTCTTCGCAGTTAAAATGTCTAAGGTTCAGAGAGTGATCTTTTTGCTTTTTGGGAGCTGGGGCAAAGCTGGCTTCTTTTGTGTGCTTGAATTTTGCTATGTCTCTTTCAGTGCCCCTCCTGGAAAAGTTTGTACTGGATTGAGCGTTAGTGAAAATTGTCAGTGTTTGTAGCTGGAGGTTAAGAAGATCCTTTCTATCCTCAAAAAAAGTGTTTGCATTCTCCCAGTTCAGAAAAAAAACCCGGAAGAAACAGGAATGCTCCTTTTTCTTAATGTCCAATATCACCTTTTGGAGAAGATAATTGATTGTGGCAGGGAGTTCCAAGAGTATTTTCAGTCCTTGGAGCTGTGTCTGACACCCTAGCTGGGAGTCGCATGCATTCACTGACGTTCATGTAACAACAGATGAAGTGACCAGGATGATTTTGATAAAATTTTAAGTGCCTCAGCAGGAGGTTTTGTTGGTTTGCCCATGACCACTAGAAGGAATGAAAGAATTTGCTTCATTCCTTCTTAATTGTAATGGTTTAGAGCTGAAAGTTCTTACCCTGACTTACTCTAGAGAGCCAGTTTTGCTGCGCGTGAAGCTGGCAGCTGAATCTGACTAAATGCATGTCTGTCTTTATTCACGAGGCTGATAATATCCAGCTCTGTTTCCATCACATCAAATATGAATGGTCCCTTAATAGGAATATCATTGTGTCAGGAGTAATCTGGGCAAGTCACTGAGGCATAACACAGGCCCAAGATTCAGGACAGCCGGAGAGGTCAGTATTTCCACCGCTTGTACAGTGCCAAAACAACAAGCGTAGATTAGTTTGCATCCACAGCAATGTTTGTATCCTGAGATATCCCACAAACATGTTTCTAAGACCCTATGAACATAATTTGGATCTTACACTGATGTTACAGGATTATAACCCTTTTGCTTTCAATCAAGTTATTCCAGATTTATCTGGAATCTGAGTTATTTTAAGAAGCATTGCGTATTTGCAAAATAGTTTGAATACCTCGGGTTTGTTTCTAGCAAGCTTTCATTCTTGCTGCCAATGCCTTGCATACGATTTTGTGAGAGAAACTACATTTGTTTTAACAGTTAAATTTTTATAGCTGGAAGCAATTTTCTTTAGTGTAACATTTCAGAAGCCCTTTATGGCTAGCGATATTTCATTGAATGCCTGAAGATTGAGACCTACTGCATGACTTTATCATGTATAAAGCTTATTATCTGACATAATTTGGTGCATAGCAGGCTTATTTATTTAAAAGGTCACACAACCATATTTCACTACTGGTAATGGCATTTTTATCCATTTAATAGGTTTATTCTAAAGCATATTTATTCCTAATGCATTTTATTCTGCAGCCAGTTAATAACTTTAACTCTTTGGGCTCTTAGCAGAATAGAGAAGCCAGCATTTCGGAACAAGAAGTTTCCCACCTGGGCCTAATCCAGGAGGACACAAGGTCTGATACGGTGTTCCACGCATCATCTCCTGATACAATTCCGCACTTTGAAGCATTAGGCCTTAAATCAGCTTTTGACCTCCAAGTCAGCCAGGGTGAGACAACGATTGGGGAAAAAAACACTGTGTTATATAGAGCTGCTGAAAGTCTGAGGCTGTCCTGGCCCTTAAATTGCTAGCTATCCTTTGGGTAGTTACAGGTAATAATCCTTAGGGCCAAAATATGTTTTGGTTTATTACCCAGAGAAATTTTACTGATTTGAATATAGTTGCCTTTGTTTTGCCTGGATGTAAAAAGACGGTCCTCTCTCTTGGGGCCAATGCACAGGGACCAATGGCATCTGTAAGGAAAGGCTGTTCATTTTCTACCATCTTGGGCTATTTAGGGCCCAGATGCAGGTGGCATTTGCCTCTGTTCATGACCGAGCTGAGTTTTCCCTGGGATTTTCCTTGTAAAATATGCCAGTAATCACTATAAGCTTGTGGTGCTCCAGAGGAGAAAAGCAAGGGCGATACGCAAAACCTTGCAAGAGCTGTGGGTGACATTTCTGACTTTGTGTCCCCTCCATACAACCTGCAGAGTTTTCCCAAGATGAGGAGAAGGTGTCATTTGCATCTCAGCTCTGCCCAGGACTGAGCTTTGTGTTTGTGTCACACTACATCCCTCCAAGGATTAACTTAGTTGACAAAGAGAAAAAGCAAACTGGATATTTATGTTTTGGTGGCCCGGAGGGTTCAGAAGGGAAATGGTGGAGCCGAGCTACATGACTTCTGAAGCAATGGGTTTGATCCGGTGACAGCAATGCCCGCCACACTGGGAATGTCCTGGCCAGCACCGTGCCAGTGTCACACAATGCCAACATGATCGCTGGCAGCCTGCAGCTTAGCTAACTTCCTAGTGAGCATCAGTGCTTTGAAATAAGATGCTCTGTAGGACGCTGTAATATAAGAGAGTTTGAAAAAGGCAGAAGAAAATCAAGTCTTAGAAGGATGTTTATTACAAAAGACACCAGAAGGAGAAAGGCGGTTGCCCCTGGAGAGGATTGGGTGGTGGGGAGAAGGGACTGGCAGCTGCCAAGAGCGAAAGGCAGCAGTTGTCTGCTGACTGTGCCTTCAATACAACACTGCTGATGTCTTCTCTGAGACAGTACAACGTGTCGTTAGAAATCACCTGTAGTTAAGTCATGTCAGTCTCGGTGTTTCAGTGAAAGGAAAGGGTAGCTCTTGGTGCATCCTTTGCACAATCCATTCTGCTTCTCTCCCCAAAATCACGATTGGCCCGATCAAGAAATAAATATTCTCATCTTTGTTTCATTAACTGATGATTTTATTTCTGGATAAATAGATGATGTACCAGCAGATTAAGTAACTTCTAGCACAAAAAGGAAAAGGTGGGCAGTGATATTACTGCCATATAATATAGGCTTAATTAATGCAAGATTAATGCTTTGTCTTTCCGGACCAAAGGTCCAAGTCCTCACCTTCCATTCATTAAAATCTGCAAGGGCAGCTGAGGCTAGTTGTAATATGTCACTATTGCATGAGGTTATTGCCCATCATTTTGACCAGCCTAGAAGGCCACTTTTATTACCAATTTATGTGAATAAAAAGCACACCTGCAATAACACTGGGTAAGAGAGAAAAGCAGAGGTGTTACGTGCTTCAGGCCATAAACTGACTGCTAAAGAGCTGAATCAGGAAGCAAGTTACCCTATGGGCAAGTTAGTATATAACTGTCTGTTATGAGCTTTTATATCTTCCTCCACGGCTCTGATACTTGGCACTGAGAGACAGGATGTGAGCGGGGGGGAACGGTTTGTGAGCCAGCTCCTCTGTTTCGGTTATACTTAGCTCCGTGACTGCACCGCTCCCGGTACCTAAGCTAGTTGCATTCATGTCATGTAGGCATGCCCTTAATGGGTAGGCTTTAAATGATTCTATATTTAGCTTTTGCTTCTTCCTAAAGCATTCTGCACGCATTCAGCCTATGAAGGGATGTGATGACAAGCTAAAGACCTCTGGGACCTCCTTATCAGGATTTCTCTTCAACAGAGAGAAAAAAAAAAGTGCAACAATCTGAAGAGTTAGATACATATGTGAAATAGAAATGGAGAATAAGTAGGGCAAGGGGTCAGAAAACACCGTGTAGGGCTTGACCCAAGCCGACTCTGATCGATAGAAAAATTTCCACTGGCTTCCAGAGGCTGAGATTAGTTAGATGAGTTATTGCTATTTATATCATGTAATGTAGGAAAGAAGTCACGGTTATAGCTATCATTATAATGACTTTTAGAGGGCAATATTTAAGCTAGCAACTGAAGATAGCAAGTAAATCTTTGCTTTAAAGAAGCTGGAAATGCAAGGATATGTTTGGAATCAGTTGCCTCACCTAAGAGAAGTGTACTTGTATGAACTAGTTCCACCTGCAGTTGTGGAGCACAAATTATTCAGGACAGAGAGATTCCTGAGGGTTTTGGAAGGATCTCTTCAAACAGGCTGACTGGACAGAAAAACAGTGACAAAGTATTTTATATGGGGGGAAAATAACTTCCATTATATGTAAACCATCGTAAGCTGTAAATGACCAGGGAAGAGAACTTGGACTCACTGTAGATCTGTGCAAATGCCAGCGTTGTTCTGAGCATCAGTCAAACAGACAAATAAGATGTTGGGAATTTTTTCCTGAGGTAATAAGGAACAAAGAACCAGAAAACATGAGGAGCTGTTGGGGCATGAAAAGATGCTGCTCCTTGGCACTCTTCACGTAAACAAATTTTTTCTCTTTGCAAAGTATATGTTTGAGGGTCAAATTAAAATTATTGTAAATGTGCCAGGCGCTGAAGAAATCCAACTCGTCCAAAAGCAGACAAATGCCTGCTGGTGGAAACTCCTACGTTCCTGGCTGGTGTGTGGATGTTTACCGGGATTAGGAGGGCCTCTCTGCAGGGACAGACAGGTGCAGGCATTCTGTCCCGACCTGAGCAACCACCAGCATTTCAGGCCTGAGGAAAAAGAGTCATCGGTCTCCACATACCTCTGGTGAGGTGGCCAAAGTGCATCCTGTCCCACCATGCAGCTATCAACTGCGCTTAACAGTTGTCAGCATTAGTTGCTGCAACATTTGTGCCGTCTCCCATCCAGAGGAGGAGAGTCTGTAGCACAGGTGGGAGTCAGTTTGCAACCTCTGGAATTTAAACATGCAGATTTAGCTGCTCCACTTGTGTCGGGTGGGAGGAAAGCGGGGGGGGGGAATATTTGTGTACCTTCCCAGGAGTGGGAAGGGGGTTGTAGAAGCTTTCTGTCCCATCTTCTGTGCTTTTTCCCCTCTTCTGCCCCTTCACACAAGTCTTCTGCAGAGAGCAGCACCCTCAGTGAACAGGGGCTGAAGGATTCAGAGGACTGACCAAACATATGGATTCCCAATTGCTCTTCAGGTGGTCATCCTAGTGCCTGTCCGACCGTCAGGTTGGAGACGTGCCATGCCACTGTGAATGCCAGCAGTACACTGCCTCTCCATAATGCCAGGGTTGGTTTTGCCCTTCATGGAGGGGTGAACAACACATAGGGAATCACATCTCCTCATGGGCATCAGGGATTACCCACTGAGCATCACATCTTGAAGGGAATGTTACTTGCAGCTCGGCAAGTAACACTAGAGCTTTAGCAGCCAAGCTAGGGTCAAAGAGAAGCCCCTCAAGAAGGAGCCCAGGCACCACGACTTGGTTAGCACCCAGAGTCACAGGTTATTATGCCAGCTGTTTTTTTGTATGGGTTTGGAAGAGGTAGGTGGAAAGAGGCTCCAAGAAAAAATTGGCTCCCATATTGCAACCCATCGGCAGAGCGTTGTCTTCCCCCAGGCTACAGGGCAGAATAAAAACCTTGACGCTTGCTGAGAAAGTTTTCTCCTCCAAACACTGAAGTGCCTCTCATGGACTACTGTGGCAGTCCATACCTTTGTGCTTGCGAGCAGACCTACAGCACAGGAGTGGACAGGGCCATTTCTGAGATCTTCTGCATTAGGAACTCCAGGATGGGAGTTATACTGGTTGCACCGCCCCATGGCTACCCACAGCCAGCTCTACCTGCTGGACCTTCTCAGGAAACACACCTTTTGGCTTCCTCTGATGTTGTGGACAAGGAGCCTGAGTGGAAGGCTGGGTAGTGGGCCCATTACTTGCTTTTGCCATACTCCATTCCTAACAGAAGTGCTTGGCTCTTGCAACCCACGTGTGTGTGTGTAGCCACCTCAGGGGAGGACCCAGAGAGGACGTAGTATTGGAGCACAGGGAGCCGTCCAAGGTCATTAAGGAAGGGGTTGATCTGAGATATGAGAGAGAAACAAAATAAAGGCATTCTTGAAGATGGGTGGGAGGTGGCTCCAGGGCTGCAAAGTGCAGCTCCAGGGGCAAGAGCAGGCTGAAACTGCTATAATGATCCCCGAGAGTCTCAAAAGCAAATGGTAGAAGATACTAGAGGCTAGAATCCACCTGGGAGGGGCAAAGTCCTGTCCTGGTGGTAAATAGGAGAGACTGAGACTGGGAGCAATAGCGTGATGGCCTCTCCCTACAGCATCCTACGAAGCTGTGTACGTTGCCTTTCCCATTTGTCCCGCCAGGCAGGAGCAGCAGCATTTGTTCTTGCCCACAAAGGAAGTGGAGGAGCAGTCCTTCCCTTTATTGGCCACTCTCAGGAATGGAGTCCATGGACCTGAAGAACCTGGAGCCTCCCTTGAGCACCACAGACTGCCTGCAGGCCAGGTGGACCTTTGGTCTGAGTGCCAGTGCCTGCATACTCATCTCCGAGCGCTCCCACCGCTACCTGCAGATTGAAGTCTCCTCCCGCCTTATACAACAGCAAGAGCTCGAGTTCTGCAGGTTTTTTTAGCAGTCGCAGTGAACATCTAGGGTTGGTAACCCACTGGTTAGTAAATACCACATAAGCATCGTGTCTAAACCTTAATGCCTTGCCAAAATCCAAAAATAACAAAACAAAAAAAAATATCCCAGACAGAGAATGCACGGGCAGAGAGTACTTGCTCTGCTGTTGTCCCTGATGTTTAGCTTGGTTTCCTAGGAGAATTTGATTTATACACTACCTTCTCCTTTGGGTTTGTTGGCCAGTTTCAGCTGTCGAGAGGCTTGACATGGCAGGACAGGCTAATCTCAAATATGCCAGATTTGTGCTCGGTCCACAAAGACCAGCAGCCACGTGGAGGAGCAAGACAGAGACCCAGCCAGGTGCCCTGAGCATGGGAAGGAAGGGTGGGACGTTGTGGCCCGTACCTGGCCATCCCCAGGGCAGGCAGCACTGCTTGGCCGCCAGCCGAGCAGGCAGGGGCAGTGCGAGAGAGCCAGAGGGCAACGTGGCAGGGCTTAGGAAACGTGGTTTGGAGTCGGTACGACGAGGACAACCGGGAACGTGAGGAGAACAAGAAAGTTTTGCTGTAGGAAACGAGGGCTGGGGGGATGGAGGGCCTGGAGATGGCGGTGGGGGCTGCCTGTGGACCAAGAGGAAAGCTGGATGCTTCCCGGCCGCTTGGCCACAGGCGGAAAAACAGGAAAACTCACCCGTTTACCTTATTCAAGAAGTGAGGAAGCTTGCCCAAACTGACCTGTTTACCTCATTCGAGAAGAGAGGAAACTCACCCAAATTAGGAGGTGGTAAACTACATTTAGCTGCGTTTAACCTCCGCTTGTTAGCCTCATTTAACCCCGCTGCCTCCCTCTCATCCTGGAGGTCGAAATACACCGTGACGCGATGCGTCTCCTTCTGCCTCCCGGAGGGCTGAGGCAGGACGGAGCTTCATTTTGGGCTCTGCCTTCACTTAACGGAGAGCGTACCCCCCCCCTTTTATTGTTGTGGTGGGTTTTTTTTGTGGGTTGCGTTCTGGGAGCGGGAGATGGGGCAGGGTGCGGCCCCCTCCCCCGGGCGGGGACACCCCTGCTTTACCCCCCCCGGTGCAGTAGGTCCTCTGGGGGCTATTGGGGGGGGGGGGGGGCTGTGCCCGGAGACTTGGCTGCGTTTATTTCGGCTGAACTGGCGTGTGCACGCCAGCGAAGGGCTCTCTCCCGGATTTTCCTGCAATGAGGAAATAAGGGGCTGAGAGGGGACGGAGCACCCGTGCTCGGAACTGCCCGATGTCCTGCTCGGGAGGGGAGAGAGCTCATTAGCCGCGGCAATCAGAGCAGTGGCATTTCCTGCCGATGCTCGGCGGCGGAGGAGCCCGCCGGCGGATGCTGACACCGCCGCCCGTCACCGTGCCCCGCGGCGCCGCGGGCGCGGGCACGGGCACAGACTTGTGCTGCAGCCGCGGTGGGCAAGCGCCGCGCCGACTGCAGCAGCGGCGCGGAGCCGCGCAGTTCCCGGGTCCCGTCCTGCACGATCGGTCAGCGTACTGCACGATCGGTCAGTCGCTGCGCCCCTGTTCGGGGACGACTCCGCGCACGCTCAGCGGGATGTAATGTTTTTCCTGTTAGGGAAAGGAAACCTTGAGAATTGAGGGGAAAAATGAACAACTACTCAACTTGAAATAG
>JANHGO010000053.1:46708006-46729104 GCA_024606505.1 Aquila spilogaster | reverse complement strand
GCCTCGCGCCGGGCCGGCGCTCCCATTGGCCCGGCTTCCTGCGGCGCGTGGTGATTGGTGCTCGCGGGGCTCGGGGAGGCTTTAGGCCGAGGTGTGAGGCCTTCCCTCCTTCTGGAAAGTTCGGCGCGGTGTGGGCGGCGTGGCCGCGGTCAGGCTGGCCTGAGCCCCGAGCCCGGCGCTGGCCGTGGGTACGTACGGGAGCTCCGTCCCAGTGCAGCTGTCGGAGGCGACGCTCGGGCGGCCGCTGCCCGGCCCAGGTGAGGAGGTGCCCACGCCGCGTGCTGAGGGCGGGCGGCCGGGGGCAGGGCAGGGCAGCGCGGCGCAGCGCAGGGCCTTTCCAACCCAGCCCCGCCTGACGGCAGGGAAAGCCGCAGCCCCGGTCCCGCGGGGCGGCAGGAGATGGGCAGGGCGGGCGGGGCGGCCCCGCTGCCCCCCTCCCCGCTTTGCTTTCCTGCTTTGTTAATGAGGGCGACAGGCGATGTCGGGGGTGCCGGCCGGGGGAGCCCCCGCTGCGGCGGCGGCGGCGTCCTCGGCGCCGGGTGAAACGATTCGTACCGTATCTGCTTCGCCTCCTCCTTGGCGCCTCCGCGCCGTTACAACTTCCTAAATCTCTGTGGAAATCAAGTACCTGCACGTTACGGGGCTCCCCCCCCGCCTTAAGTAAATCCCCGCCAGGTAGGACCCGAAGGCCCGGGGGTCCTCGCAGCTCCGCCCAGCGTGGCCCCGCCGCGGCGCCGTGGCCGAGAGGCCTTGCTTCAGCACCCTCCGCCCGGTGCCCTGCGCAAAGCCCCATCGGTTTACGGACCCAGGGCCGCCTTCTCCACCGAGCCTGGGGGTCCCTTCCTGCGGGGTACCGGCGTGGGTGGGTGCGCGGAGATCGCCGTTACCCGGGCTCTTTGTCTGGAGCTGTCGCCCCGTGCCGTGTATGAGATTCGGCTTTTAACCGCGGGTCAAACAAAAACAGGGCCCGTAGGGAGATGTAACTTGTAAAATAGCGAAAGTATCAGGAACCTTGACTGCAGCGCGGACAAGACTGCCAGGCTCTCTAGGGTGCGGGAGCAGCCCAGCCACCTGGGGCTCCCCAGGCTTTCAGAAGACAAGGGGCGCACACCCCCACAGACGTACCCTTGCCGTGCTCCCCTCTGACACTGGTGTGTTGTCCTTGAGGGAAAAGAGCCTCTCTTTTTACGAGGCAGGGTTTAAAGGCGGCGGGGCCAGGCGGCAGCGTGGAGTTCGCCACAGGGGCCGTGTTCGCGTGCCCTGCTCTGCCCCTTGCAGATAAGGATGGCGCCTGCTGAGGAGCCGGGTGCCTCCCTTGGAGCAGGCGGACTGTGAGCTTCGACCCGGCACCGGGCAGAGGCGCGTGCGGCGCCGGGGGACGGCAGGACCCCTGTCAAACAGGCGGTGGTGTCTTACACGAGCGCGGGCGTTTGACGCCGTCTTTTTCTCATGCTGTTGCGGGACCTGCGTGTCCATTGCAACCCTCCTTTCTCCAGAAAAATGATCCCGAACGCGTGCTACGCTGCATGGAGGATTTTTTTTTTAAAAAATCCATCCAGGAACGACTGCTCTGGTGGGGCGTAGGGTCGCCTGTGTCCAGGAACGTGAGGAGCAGTTTGCGTGTAGCGCACGTGTCGCACAACCCTTGGTCTGACTTCTGCTCCGCGGCGACTCCGCCGGGGGCTCCTCAGCTGCACGCTCTTCGGGGTGTTGGCGGCGGTTTCCTTAGTAGAAAAAATTAAATGCTAAAGAGGAAATGGGCCAGTAAAGCCACCGCAGAAATGCTAAGAGGACCGTTACAGCTGATCAAAGTAATGAAAGCTTGTAAGTCAGAATTTCTACCTGCGAGCAGTGATACTTCGAGGGTTGTATAACACTGCTGCCTAATAGGTGTAACAGCCTTTATCTGTGAGGAGGTGATGTCTGATGTAAGGGGCTACAGCCCCGACCTGCCGTGCCAACTCAGTTGATCAAGGACTCAACTGACACCAATGCTTTTTTCCTCCAGAAGAAGCCAATGCATGGCCGTTTTAAAGTTTTTAATTCTTACTGGTGTGTGGAGTTCCTTGCTGCAATCTCCTGAGTTGTCTGTGAAGAGATTTTACACAGCAATACAGGCATAAAACAGAAAAGATGCTAAGTGGAGTTTATTTAAACAGTTGCGTGGCTTTCGCTGTTGAAATTTTTGTGTGAAATATCAAATGTTTTTATATTGACTTTTGAAATGCCGAGTCTTGGAGACAAACTCAAATGAAGTGAAAACAATTTTTCTTGCTTAAGAGCAAGAAAAAGGAGCCTGTGAAAAGCCAGAACTGCTCCCAGGTCTGCCTGAGGACAAAAAGCTGTTTCATCTGAGGGATTCTCAAGTGTGTCAGATTGCAGGACAGAGACTGTTTGCAAATAGCAGCCTGGCAGTCGGAGTTTAGCTGCTACTAGAAACGCTACAAAGGCTTGCAGTCGGACAAATGGCGTTCAGTAGGCTAACCAGGCTGCAGTGCTATTTCTTTCCCTTGCCCCCTTCCCTTCTGCATCGTGAGCACCTCCCAGCCTTTCCTTTCTGTGCCTTTGGCGCGTAGCCTGCATGAAGTCTTTCTCTCTGCCCTATTTCTGTCCCTAACCTAGCTTGTTTGCATTCTGGCTCCACAGCGCTGTAAGATCCTGTCTTTGCTGTGGCTCCAGATGAGCTCTGCTCAGAGGGTGGCCAGAGAAACCCTCCCTGGGCCGCCCCGTGCCCTCTCCCCGCTGCCCCGTCCTGCCAGCACCATGGCTTGTTGCTCCATCTTTTGCTTTTGCTGTTTCATCTCAACTTGGATCGGAGGAATTCTGATAAATTGGGAGAAGGGGATGGGGCAGATTGAGAGGTCAGCCGTTGAAAACGAATGAAGAGAAGCAAGCTGGAGGGAGCGAGGGAAAGGAGGGTGTCCAGGAACACGTGATGGCTGGGTCTGGTGGTGCTGGGTCATGGCGTGGCTCACATGGCAGCGGTGCATGTCTGCTTGTTATGTCACTACATGCAGCCTTTTTTTTCTTGCCTTAGGGGGTGTGATAGCTTACATCAGCTCTTCAAGCTCGGCATCTAGCCCAGCCTCATGTCACAGCGAGAGCTCAGACAGCGGTTTCCAGTCGTCCTCTTCGCCTGTACCATCTTCTCCGAACAGCTCCTCCTCGGAAGGCGGCTGCAACAGTCGGAGCAGTGAGGGCTCTGACGGGGCACCGAAGAGCGATCGGCTGGAGGAGACTATTAAAACAAACCAGTCGAGTGTTGCTGGTTTGACAAAAGGCCATAATGGAGTCACAAGTATGTTTGGTGCTGGTTCCTGAAACCACCATTTTCCCCTTATATATTACAACCCCCTATATTACAAGCAGGTCCTCTGTGTAGCTTGCTGTGAAGGCATATAGCAAAGCCTCCATTTTTATCTTTTTTTGCATTCTATGTATAGTAATATGTATAGTATTGCCATGCAAATGCTAATAGATAGAGGTCCCATTGCTGCTAACTTCAAACAGTCCATAAATACAGTCCAGCTTTACTTCAGATTTTCACTAGTGAAAACTGATCTTAATAAAAATCAAACACTTGGTTAAAAAGATGCAATGAAATAAAGGTAATAGTAATCAGAAATTGCCTTCAGGAGTATTTATGGAGCTGTCTTGCAAATCTAGTTTCTCTGTTTTTCATACTCCCTCCCTTTCCCCTCCACCTTTCCTCCCCCCAGATTTCTTTGAGGAACAAAATAAATAGATTACCAAAACATTGTATTATATTTACATAGCTGTAGCTGGGACCTTTATCTTTTTGGTTCCAAGTTTTAATTTGTGGATGTAGCAAACAAAAGTACTCGTAAGGTGGAACTAACAGATAGCCTTTTATAATGCATTTAACCATCTAGCTCCAGCTATTTGCTTCACACTTTTTTTGGTAATCAGAAAAGATCGACAGTAAAGAACTATATTTGAACAGTTTTGGAAGGGTAGGAATCAAACTAAGTGCTGGAATGAGTGTTTCAATAAACACTTAGCTGGAATTTACACTAGTCTTTTGAAGGCTGAATTCTTTTATTGGCAGAATTGTTTTATTGTTTTGAATTGTTATGAAGCTAGAATAAGTATCTAACAGTTCTACCTTAAAAGGTTGTTTTTTCATTTTCTTTCTTTTTTTTTTTTAAATGTGTTCCTACCCTAAGTTCTTAGTAAGAACCTTTACTTCCTCTTAAAAATTTGCTAGCAACTAGGTTTTCGGTATCAGGGCAGAGGTTCCTGAAGATGAAAACTGTTCAGATGTATAGATAGATAGATAACATTTTTAGCTCAGTACTAGCTCTGTTTAAAAAAAAAAAAAAAAAAAAAAAAAAAAAAGAAAAGGAAATTTTGTGGTTTGGTTCTTTTTCAAAACCTTAAAAAAAAAAAAGTTTTAGTTCCTCTTTACAAATGAAACCCAAATGTCAAATAAATTACTCTTCTGGTAGAATATGGTTCTGTGGGAGTATTTCCAGCTGTCTCTGTTGCTCACTGTTAAGGTAACTTTGTGGTTACTGAAGTCACTAGTAAAATTCCCATTGGCTTCAATGAAACCAATGTTAGACCAGCACTTAAGACTTCCAAAAAAAATCTTTTTTTGCAAGCTGAAATAAAATGGGTGGGGAAAAACTTAAAAAACCCAAACCATGAGTGTCTTTACAGGGCTGAGAAGGTATTGTCAAGGTCAAGTGTATAAGTATGGCATTGTGGATATGCCCTCAAATGAGTAGTCTTTACATATGTAGATGTGGCTGAGTTACCAGTCCTAAATTGTTATCAAATAGGTAGAGTGTATGGCTTGTTTACAATATATAATAAAAGAAAGTGTCCTTTAATATTTCTGTTTTTAAGAAAAGATGTTTATTCTCTGTTGGGGAAACAGTAGCCTTTATATGGGCATACTTGTCCTGATGGAAAAACGGATTGAGCCTGAACTTTGGTGGCCTAGTTAACTAAATGGGCCTTTTAAAAGTGCGTAAATGTAAGCAGACTTTCTTTTTCTACAGTTGAGTACAATGCTACCGTGATTGACAGTCCAGTGAATACGTGCTTTCTCCCTATTCTGTTGAGTGCTTCATGTTTGTCTTTTTTTCCCTCTCCCTTGTACTGGTACCTTCTGAACTGTTCAGGGTTTTTGTACATTCTTGTTGTCTGTTCCTCTGCTGTATTTTTTGTATGTTGAGCTGACCTGACGTAATTTGCTTTTAGTCCAGGTTTTAAAAGCTGGAAACATGTTCCTGCAGTTGTCATTGGTTTTCTATATCCTTGACTTTTCTGTTCTGATTCTAGAATTTAATGGCATGGTTCTTCTTTGCAAAGTCTGTGGAGATGTCGCTTCAGGATTTCATTATGGTGTTCATGCCTGTGAGGGCTGCAAGGTGAGCTATATTTCTGCTCACCTTTCTGTTGGTGAAATGCTCAAGTTCCCCACATAGGGGAAGAGGGGTGATACTTCTGAAAAAATACCAAGATGCTTCTCTGTTAAACCTGAGAAATTTCAGACAGTGTATAAGTTGTAGGAAAAGGCAAACCACTTAGCAATACACAGCATTTTAAAAACTCTGAATGCTTTTTGTTCTTGCCCGTTGTCCGATCCTCCCTGACCTGGAGTGCACAGCAGAGAACCAGAACTGGAGACAGAGGTGGTAAGGACCACGTCACGCAAGACATGTGAATGTTAATTGCATTAAGAGATAGTGGGTGTGAGTTGTCACCTGGGCTGGGACACAGAACAAAACAGCTTTGGAAAAAGCAATTCTTTACCGTGGGGGAAGCCAGAACTGGGTGCTTGCATGTTCGCGCATCAGTAGATCTGTATTTTCTGATATTGTAAACATTGCAGATTTTATGTTCTGTGAAGGAGTTTATCAACTTAAGGGTTATGTGAAAGAACCGCCTTTGAAGGTCATATGGTGCAACAGGATGGTTTTGTTGCCAAATGGTGGAGATCGAAGTCAAAAGACCTGATTTTGACTTTCACCTTTGCACTTAGGAGATTGAGGGCATATCTTATAAACTGTCAGTACAGCGATAGAGGTAATTCTGGAGATACTTTGCTCTTAGGTGCTGACTAGGCAGGGAACAACTTAGCATCTTCTGTAGTTAGAAATCATAACTAGTTTGTTATACACGGATCACACATGAAGGGGAAGTAAGTCATGAGGAGTAGCACGTTCTTTAAAATCACTTGGGGCTGATGGCTCTGAAGCAGCTGATGAGATGCAGTGAGGCTTTCTGTGCTTGTGGAGAGGTGAATCTTGGCAGGAGGATTTGACATGTGCTGTAATAATAGTTGTGGGGTTTTTTTGTTTGCTTGTTTGTTTACAGGGTTTTTTCAGAAGAAGCATTCAGCAAAACATCCAGTATAAGAAGTGCTTGAAGAATAACAACTGCTCTATAATGAGAATGAATAGGAACAGATGCCAGCAGTGTCGTTTCAAAAAATGCCTGTCTGTTGGGATGTCAAGAGATGGTACGCTCCTCTACTAAGCAGTGATCCTCTGAGAGGGAATCCGCTGCCCACCTCAAAACCGATTGCTAAGGGTCTTAACGGCAGAAAACGCAGCCAGCCCTATTGTCAGGGACAGGTTCCCTGTCCAAGAGCATTTAGATCAGCTTGCCTTCTTGCTCTGTGGCTCTCCTGAACTGGTAACGTAATACTGGCCGCAGAGGTGTCCTCCCATCTCTGGAGGCTAATGCAGTGGGATGCGCTGCGGTGGTCTGTTAGGGGGACGGTTGTAAGAAGAGTCTCAATTTTGTTTTAATGAGTTAATATTTATAGCTGTATCCTGCCTGAATCTGAACAAGACTCTATTCTTTTTTGTTTGTTTTGTTTTGTTAATGTTGCTTTTTCAATGAAAGGGAATTCTGCCCAAGCTGATAGCCTTAGAGTAATCATTATAGAGCCTAAAGAGTTAGGTTTGGATGCATGGGGAGAACGTATATCTGCTCTTCTTTTTTCTTTTTTTTCTTTCTTTTTTTTTTTTTTTTTCTTGGAGGGAGGGGGGAGGCAAGGAGGAAAGGGTAATACTGAGCTGTGTCTCTGACCACCTTGCTGGCTATCCACTCTTTGTGACTTTTTTTAAAATGTGATGCTGAAAGTGTAGTTCATTAGTCTGCTACAACTTACTGTCATGAACCAGAACTCTTCCTTCTGTTTCACTTTTTAATTTTCTCTGGGTGTTTATTTCACAAGAACTAGGAATCTTGGGCTGTTAATAATTTAGTGGGTGGAGTGTTAAAACTTATTTTAAATAATTGTTCCGAGTTCTTGTCGTGCATAGGAGTTATTTCATCCCCTAGGCGCTTGTTTGCGCGTAAGGTTGCACCTGCTTTAATGAAAGAGATTTAGTTACATTAATGATGGACTACTGCATGAACATAATTACATCAGTCGAAACTGGTTATAAGCCCTTGTAAGGCTGTGGTTGGACAGGATAGTAGAGGCAGTTGTAGATTCCCTAGGACAGGGTCAAAAGGGCTGCAGCCACAATGATGCCCCTCCCCTTGCCAGCAGAAAATGTCCTTGTCAAGGCAAAGTTATCAGGAAAACGTGCTGAGGTAAGCTTCATTCAGCATTGTTGCTCTTAATTGTTTTGGCAAGTTATATAATTGGTCCATGAGGAGCTGTCTTGTAGGACTTCTATTCAAATATGATACGAACTGTGTTTAAATTCACCTAATTGTCAGCTCACAAAGTTGTACTGTTTTAATTGATCCAATCTTAAGGCCTGACACTTAATTAACTAACACAACTGCGTGTATAGTCCATAGCCAGGTTTGTAGCAAAAGGGGAAAAAGCTTTAGAGATTATGTGCTTTAGAGCTGCCTTCTCTTTGTCTGTAAACAGCAGCATGTAATTTGTATCTTGTGCCTATCCTATGCTCAGGAAGCTCCTTGACTTCAGTGGTAATACCTCTGCTGTAGTATTGGTGAGAGCAGTTAAAGTCTTCCCTTAAAAGGCAAGATTATTGTTTGGGGTGTGTATTTTGTGTGTGTTCTTGTTGGTTTTTCACTTTGGTTTGTTGCCTATGTCTGCTGCTAACACTTTCAGGATTGACTTTTTTCTTCCCCCCCGCCCCCTTTTCGTTTCTCCACCTTGGTAGCTGTTCGATTTGGCCGTATTCCCAAACGTGAAAAACAGAGGATGCTGATTGAAATGCAGAGTGCCATGAAAACCATGATGAACAGCCAGTTCAGCGGTCACTTACCCAATGAAGCATTAACAGAACATCAAGATCAAGCACCTCAAGAAGACCTTTCCTCCAAGCCCAAACAAGAGCGGGAAACCATCAAAAGCCCTTCTCCCCCTCCTAGCACTGACATGGCTAAGGAAGAAGTGATCGGTATGGTCACTAGGGCCCACAAAGACACTTTCATGTACAACCAAGAACAGTCCCAAAACCCAGCGGAGATGATGCAGTCCCAGAGTGGGGAGAGAGTGTCAAAGAACACTGAGCAGTACATCTTGAGCAGTGAGCACTGTGTTGGTGGGCTCGGTGGCCCTCAGTACCCTGAAAGTGAGCACCACCTTGGTGGACAGTACAAAGGGAGAAGCGCAATGCATTATCCAAGTGGGCACGCCATGTGTTTCACAAATGGCCACTGTATGAACTTCACCAGTGGTTATACTCAGCGACTTTGTGATAGGATCCCAGAAGACAGCTTTTCTCCAAACAAGAATACCACTTATTCTTGCAGCACTGGAGGACGAATGCATCTGGTATATTGATGTCGATTGTTTGCTTTGACTTAGTGAAAGGCTTAGTGATGCACGTGATCCAGCTGTGTCTCTTAGTCAGTGAAGCTGCACGCAATTGGCACAACTGCTGAAACTTTTCATGGTGACACAAGTTTGATAGCACAAATTGTGATGAAGGAGAATAATGGTGCGAGTTGTGTGGAGCATTTGAAATCATACAAGTGATGGGGTTTCTTGGCTTGTTTTTTAGCAAACTGAAAGTAGACTGATGTCAAAGAGCATTGGTTGAAGAAAACTCATGGCTTTTTTAACTGGCTTGACTTAAAAATGAAAATAGATGTTAGGAGTTCATAAATTCCCTTCTTCACTCAATCCTCTTGAAGACTTCACTTTAAAATAATCTACACAGTCAGATATGCTGTATTTTCCTTAAAGGTATTCAGAGCAAATTTCTGGGGTGAGACCCCAGAGCTAGGATTTTAAGCCAGTCTGTTTGCACGTCTTGCTACTGTGTTCTAAAATCTCTCTTGCTGGGTAGGCTGGTGTTTTTGAGGGGAGGGGGGCAGTTTTGTTTTAATGGGGATAGGCTGATTCTGTTACAGGCAGTGTGAAATATAGGCTCAATGGGACCCTATGCATCCTTCTCCCCTAGAACATCTTCAGATCTGAACAGAGGCAGGAGGAAGATGCACAGCTAAACCACTTGAGAGAAGTTCAGGGTCTTTTCTATAGTACTTACACAAGCGAGGCTCTGCACACACTTACGGGTACCTTAGATGACTTTGCTGGAGCATTTTCTCACTGAATTCTTAACAAGGATGCTTCCCGTTTTCTTGCATATGGGTTTTGTGTTTTGTTTTTGTTTTTTTTTTTCCCTTTCCTTAACAGGTCCCTCCCATTTGCCTTGCACCCACTGTTTCTCTGCCATTCAGGCAACCGGTTCTGTAAGCCCCTTAAAATAGATTGTCCTTTATCACTGGAACCGCCTGGGATGAGAGAACATAACATCCTCGTTCTCATTCTGCACTCCTGTCGAGAAGTGCAAGCCCCTGACCTTTCTGAAGTACTTGAGCTGCCGATGTTTTCCTTCCTCCTAGTTTGTAAAGATTCTTCACAGGTTCTTGAAGGCCCCTGAAAGTCTCTGCACAGTGAAGTCTGTTTGTTTTGATGTTGGATTTCTTCTGTTGTTGTTGGGTTTTTTTTTGGTTAGTTCGTTGTTTTTTTTCTTCTTCAGCTACGGCATATGCGGACCATGCCATCCCTAGCAGGCTCTGACCTTAATTGCAGACTCTGGGCACTACACCATGGCAAATAATAATCATTCCCAACCTTTCTTCCTTGCAGGGAAAGTATATGGAGTCACTACAGCAGCATTCTTGGCACTCCTGAGAAGCAGAGGTTAAACCTGTCAGTATGGGCAGGCAGGGAGTGGCGCTGCCTGCAGAGGCCCAACCAGTCAGTTTGACCTGTGCATAGCAGCTGCAGGGAGGTTTCACACAGCCAGCGGTGAGGAAACAAAACCGAATCCGACAGAGCACTGCAGGACCGCCCCCCCCCCGCCCCGCGTCCCTGACGTGAATGGGGGTTTTGCCAGAGAACTTGATGAGAGCAGAATCCAACCAAAATGAGTCAGTAGCAGTAAGGGAGTGTAATTAGGCTCTGAACCAGTACAGAGACAGATGTTCAGGGTTTTTTTTTTTTTCACTCATACCCCCACAACCAGAAAAGCAGAGCAGGTCATTCCTGAAGAGGTTCCTCTAAAGAGAGCTAGTGACTGCACAAGCTGACAACTGCTTCCACAGGAAGCCTGTCAGAGTTCAGGGAGTGTCTGGATGATGCTCTTAGTCATATGGTTTAGTTTTAGGTAGTCCTGCAAGGAGCAGGGAGTTGGACTTGATGATCCTTATGGGTCCCTTCCAACTTGACATGTTGTATGGTTCTATGACTCTTGGGCAGAGGTCTCTCAAGAGAGCTTAGACAAAATACACAGCGGGTGAAAGTGGCAGTTTCCCCTTGGGACTGAGTCCCTGGGGGTTAGGGTAAACCATTGTGGGATGAGTTGAGATGCTTTTTGTGTCCAGTTAGAGCGGGGTGCCGAACCAGAGATTCCTTATTTTCAGAGTGCTGTACTTTTCACAATACCTGTGTGAACCGTTGCAGTATTGTGGACAGAGCAGTGGATAGTGTCTGCTGTGCTTCTGGTTGTGTGCCTAGACCTTTCCTTTTGCCAAAATATTTCATGATTTTCAGTTTATGGAAAAGGTCCCCCTCTATCCCACAAGTAATCATTTGGTTTTGGGCATTGTCCTCAGACACACAAATGATGTTGTGTTTCACAGCTGAACCAAGAAATCTGCAATTCTGTTTTTTTGTCTTTTGGGGAGAGCTTTCTGCATATTGACTGCCCAGTTAGTAACTGATACTTGGGAAAAAAAAAAAACCGCAAAAACTCCAGAAATGCGTATCTGTATCTCGTTTTCCCTAGCTGTTGCCAAATTCATACACATGCACATGCATATATACCTGTTGACTATATTCTTGTAATGGATCTTGGGACCTTCCATGCAAAGAATTGCTAGGCAATTATCAGTCAAGATGGCCTGCAAAAGCAGCATAGCTCTGAGGAATTACTAATCTATTTCGCTGCTTTCTATTTGCTTTGCTGACATTATGTAGGATTACATACACCGTAATAGTATACTTGTGAGGAATACTTAAAGGAGTTCTTGTCCTTGATGATGATAGGTGAAATGAATATTAAAAGATTTAAACTTCATTAAAAGATGTAAATTTTAGAAAGCAGAACTGAAAGTATCTCAGAATGTCTGGTTGGGTTTTACAGAGGGAATTTATCAGCAGTCAGCCTTGACTGATACGTCTCATCTCATTGTAGTGGATTCAGACTTTCCTACAAAAAATTGCTGTATGTATAAAAGAAAGAGCATTTTGTTGTCTTGTGACTGAGCAAAATCGGAATACCAGTTCCTTGGTCCTCCTTCAGTGATACAAATAAAAGCAAACACGTAGGAGAGGAAGGTTGTTCTGGTAACGAGAGTGTAAACTTGTGACTCAGGAAAACAAGGCTCAGTTCCTTGGTCTGGTGTTGACACCTTTGTCACCTTGACTGAATCACTTTAGCTGCCTGCAAAACAAGAAAGATATATGAGAATGAACGTAGTAGTGACTGTGAGATTACAATTGATTGATTGCGAAATCATGATTAACTGTGAGATTACAGGGATAATACAAGTAAGAGAAATCCAGATGTCAGCCATGAGTGACATCAGGGAAGAGTAGCATAACCCGGGTTCTCTCAAGTCTTTTGCTATAAACAATGTTGGTGTTGCCAAGGTCAGCAAATTTAGAAACAGACTGCTTAATGGACTGCCATGGATTTTTTATTGTTTGTTTGTTTTAAAGGGAGGGAGAGAAATCTAGTTGCTTTGGGAGCTGACTGAGGAATACTGATACTTTTTCTCTATTTGTCATTATTACAAAGTTTTCGTGAAGAATAAATGTGCTTCTTTCAAGTATTTGGAATTATATCTTTTAAGAGTTATCTTCTGCTTACATTTTGTAAACATTAGGTCTGCCCAATGAGTAAGACTCCCCACGTGGACCCAAACAAGTCTGGCCATGAAGTCTGGGAAGAGTTTTCCCTGAGTTTTACCCCTGCGGTGAAGGAAGTGGTGGAATTTGCCAAGCGCATCCCAGGTTTCCGGGATCTCTCCCAGCATGACCAGGTTAATCTTCTGAAGGCTGGGACCTTTGAGGTGAGACCACTGTGTGTATAGTGCGGACCTGAAAAGCTGTGCATCAGTCCGACCCCCTTAAGAACAAAAATAAATAGAACTGGGTTATATTGGGCAAAACCAGCTTGTTTGTGGATGCTAGCTCTGAGCTTTCCTTAAGCTGATGGTGTCCAGTGCTTCTGTTTGGTCAAATCTTGGTGAGCTGTCCCTCTTCCAAGTAGCTCAAAAGTGCTCAGCCCTTTTACTCTTTCCTCTTCCCTGGGCATTAATAAATGACTCATGAGGAGTTTCTTCGTTTTGTATAGCAGCGGTTACTTTGATAGCTACCTTTGCTTAGCCTGGAGAGAAGCAGACTGCATCTGGAAGGGTGGATAGTTTAGAAAGCTATCTGTTGCCTTACAAGTTTTGTAGAGGAATGTGTTTGTCGCTCTGTATGTCCTTCCTTCTGCCACTGTGCTCCCTGCCAAAGCCAGAGTATCCATCCTGACCAGTCACCACTAGCCTTTCTTGGGAACTGGGGGTTGCTGAAGCCTCCATCTCCAAAGCAGTAACACTGATAACTAGCTGTACTGCTGCAGCTCTGTAGATACTGTGTACCAGCTGCAGCCTGACTTACTCTAGGCTAATCCCACCAGGTCCTCGTGGTTAATTTCACCCACTTGCAAGCATGACATATATGTGAATTAGTGGTGTTAAACTGGGAATGATACCAGAGCCTGGTGCTGTTTTATAATTAGTGACCTTCACCAGGGGACCTTTACTTAAGATTTTAGTTGCTCTTCCAGACTCGTGTCTATTGGGGACCATGCACATTTGATAAGTATTCGGATGTGAAGTTTAAACATAGAGGGACAGAGGAGCTGAAGTCTCAAGTATGCAATGTTACTGTGGTTTTCTGGGGTGGGCAGGGTTGGTGATGCTTTTGCTGTTGTTTACTTGATTTACTCTTTCAAAGAGGGATGCTGGATTTCAAATTTACCTGAACTGAAGACATTTCTCATGTAATGTGTTGGGTCTTTTATCTGTATTTATATACAGCCCGGTTCTAAAATGGATAATTGTTGGGTTGGAAGGTACAAGACTTGGTGCCTGAAGCGTGTCAGTTTCCACGTTGCTCCCATTTTGCTGTCATGTATTTTTTGCCATTATACTTATTCTTGACCTTTTAATATTCATCTACAACTGCTGTAGCTAAGGGCTGTATTTTCACTTCTTCAGCTACAGCCTCTTACATTGCTGTTCACATTACACAAAAATGTCGGTTCCTTCCTCTGCAAAGTGGTATACTGTCCAGTGCCCTCAAGGAGGGTGGAAAATCAGGCTTGAACTGTTCCTGTAACGTAAAGCCAAACCTTCATGTTTTGCAAGAAAATGTTTTGTCTTGGCCTTTCTTCACCTCAAGTTTTCTGAAACCTCATTCGTATGCCTTTTTGCCAGTTACAAGCACTGCTGATAAAAGGTTTCTATATCCAGGGAAATTAATAATCATGTATGGCTGCATGCTTATCCCTATTCACTTATTTATAAGAAACATAAATGATTTCTGTTAGTGAGCTGTACCTGTAGTTAAAGGCCTATGTGGCACCTTAGGAACAGAAAAAAACCAAAAAAACAATGCTGCAGAGCAGTGGGAAAAAAACCACCAAAACAGGATTAAAGAAACCATTGCAATAGAGGCAGAAGCATCTTGAAACCCTGGTGCATACAAGGTTGCTTCTGTCTGCTGCGTAACTAAATTAGGATATCCCAACCTCTGCATGTTAATAGAAGAACCTGACTAAAAGTACTGCATCCGAGCCTGTTTTGGCTCCCTTGGGCACCAGCGTGTGGCTGTCTTGGCACTGTGCTTGCCAGCAGCTCATATTCAAGGAGTGTTTGTTTGGGGGCAAGAAGACGCATGGAGACAATGTTGGTGCAGAAGCAGCATAGCTATACATATTCACACACATGTAAGCTAAAAAGCCCTCTTAGAAGTGAGAGTACTGGGGACCTCAGTATATCGTGGTGGTATTTGCATGGCTTTGTATGGGAGCCAGCTTAGAAACAGCGGTGACTATACTCCACAAGCCCCCACTCCAAATGTAGTTGATGGTAGAGCTAATGAGCCCCTTGGATGTATTGGGGTAGTGACTCAATTTCTCTACAGACTCACAAACTTGGTAATTTGGCTGCAGGTGGTGGGGAAGTGAGCAAGCACTTGCCTGTGTGGAGGTTTTTGTCTGCTTACAGTGCCATGGTCAGGTGATAGGGTTGATCAGGTATATCCTCAGCGTGCACAAATAGCAGTCTGGCTTGAAGTGAAATCGGATGAGTCAATCATGTGCTATACCATAGTCTAAACTGCTCTTCCTTGGGTTAGAATGGTGACATTGAAATCTATAGGCGAGGTCTTTGCCTTAGTATTAAGTCAGCACAGCTTCATGGGCTTCAGTTTTGAATACCAGCGTTAATACTGGTTGCTCATTGTTTAAAGTTCATGTTTCTAAAGCCCAGTTCTGTAAGGGGAATACCATTTTGAACTGAAAGGTTGTTGAGCACCTGGTGGGTCCCTGCTAATGCAGAAGTTCAGCATTGTCTGTCTGCCCTTTGTCTCCTTTTGTTGTATTCTGGGGGCTTCTGCACCTAGGTTTCTGCACTCTGTAGTTAATGTCGTCAAAGGACATATAGCTTAGCTGACAAAGGTGAATAATACATAGTGCTCATGTGTCCATCAAGATTGCTGCATGTCATTTGGCTGTTAAAATTTAGGAGCAGGTCATGTAACGTGCATGAATGGTGTTTGAATTCTCAAACATTTTCATTTTTTTTTTTGAACCCTCCTTTTTTAAGCTTGTCAAAGGCACTAGTCTTTGCTGAAAACCTGGTTCTCCTCTCATCTGTAGTAAACACTTAAATTAATGCAGTTATGTAGGGTAAGTGAGAAGAGACGACTGTCACACCAAGAGATTGCAGCAAGTCTGAAGTTTTAACCAATGCCAGTTGGTTCATTTTCTCCAAATAAGAAGGCTGTTCTGTGCAACTTAAACCTTGAAAATGTAAATAAGGTTGTTGAACATGAGCAAATGAAACTTTACAAGCCATTCCAGAGGGAAACATTTCACAGTACGACTGAGAAACCACAAGAGAAATTTCAGCCCAGAGGGGTAAGTTCAGCACATGTCAACCTGCTCCAGTCCAGGTGCTTATACCAAAGGGGTATTCCCAGCTGCAGCTACAGACCAGGTGCCGTTTCAAGCCCTGCTTCCCTAGCCTTTTGAAGGCTGTACATGTGGCTCCTTTTACCAGAGCTCATTAACATTCCTGTGGGTACAGCAATGCGGCATGGTACTTTCCCAAAGAATGCCTAGTGGGCCAGATCATCAGGTGGTGTAAAGCAGCACTGTTTCAATGGAGCTGCTCTAGTTTACGCCAAGCGAGAATCTGGTTCAATACCTTCATTTTGCTCCTCATAAGTGTGGCCAAGAAAACATTTCTTTTAATGCTGTGTATGCCTTTGGCTGTTTGGTGGCTTAAGCAAGTTGTTCTACTGGCATATTTATGAATGGCAGTGTCTTTGTGGCTCAGGCTGTCTGAGGCTTAAATTTTAATTTTCTTCCCTTTCATGTGCTATAGCCCCTCCCCTGCATCCACTCACTAATTTTTTCACTTGTTTGTTTCCCTCAGACTACTGGGCCAGAGCTTGCACTGTTTTTTACAGCTCAATAGCATGCTGACAGTTTTTGTATAGAATGCTTGTACAGTTGTTAATGAGACAGTTTGAATGATGTTAAAAGGTTTAATTTTTTTCTTCTGCTTTTCTAGAAATCCACCTATATTTACCTGTTTTTGTTATTCTTTTTTTTTTCTTTCACCAGGTTTTAATGGTACGATTTGCATCTTTGTTTGATGCAAAGGAACGTACCGTCACCTTCCTGAGTGGAAAGAAGTACAGTGTGGATGACTTGCATTCGATGGGAGCTGGTGATCTGCTCAACTCAATGTTTGAGTTTAGTGAGAAACTAAATGCCCTGCAACTTAGTGATGAGGAAATGAGTTTGTTTACAGCGGTTGTCCTGGTATCTGCTGGTAAGGAGAGAAAGTTAACTTGCACCTTTGCCAAATTTTGAATATGGCTCTCTATTAAAAGATTTCTGTAAAATGTATACCCTGTTATTTCACGTCTAAGTGCAATTTAGTAGGTTTTAAGCTACGAGCAGCCTGTAATTTACTTTTTTACATACCTGCTCTTTCTAATACTGCCTTTTGGAAAAATGTGACAATGGGCTTATATTTTCCTACTACTTTCTATAGAATGCAAAAATACATCTCATAGCTGCCCGATGGCCATTTAGAAGCTATTTGTCTGACTCATCTAAGTTTCACAGGACAGCATCAGTGAAATTACTCCTGACTTGCACAGCCTAAATCTTGGGATAAGGTGGTATTTTTACTTCCAAGTGTTGTCACTGAAGTCAATTGCGTATCTTACTTAAGTCTAAATCCAACAGTTTGATCTCTGCCTATGTCAGCAAGAAAGCCCTATTCATCTGCATTGTGACTTCTTACCACTAAAGGTCTGCCAATCCACTAACATCTTCACCGGCCTCATATCTTGTTTCAGTCCCTGGATATACAGAACACCCTGGCCCAGATTCAAAGAAGGATTAAGCACCTACTTCTGTAGTATTATCTAAAGCCTCAAATTAGGCACATTAGCTCTGCATATAATGCCTGGAATACAAGATGCAGAATCGCTGCTTGCTGGGTAAGGAGCTCTCTAGAGGTAGCAAGCAAGAATACTAGTAGTGTCCACTTACACAACAAGCCAGCATTTGGGGCCACTCACTTCTTGAACAAGTACACCTCTTCCACATGAGTGGGTTAAACCCACATCTTTCTTATCAGGGAGAGGCATCCCAGCCATGGCACTGTAGGCACACGAAGCCTCTGTAAACAGGGTAGGACAGTTCGGTCTAATAGCTTTGTGTATGGCCTAACTGAAATGTGATGGCACAGGGTGGGGCAGCTGTAGCCTCTTCAGTTTGTAAGTGGTGGTAACGAGCAGAGGGTGGTACAGAGTTTGCAAGCTTCAAAAGCCAGAATGAATGGTAGTGTGAAGGAAGCATGGCACTGTAGTCTGTCAGTGAAAATGTTCAGGTAGCAGAGAGAAACCTGGGGTTTTAGTTGCTTTTTCCAGACTCTGCTTTACATATTTTATTTTTGAAAAGCTAAATTGACGAGAACTGAAGACAGCCTTTAAAATAAGGGCTGAGAACCAGGCCTCTTCCCTCCTTGTGCAATGTCATAATTAGGCTACAGCCGCTCTTCTTGCTTGCTCAGCTGCTGGGCCCTAGAATATCACCATCTCTGTGCCACCTGTTTTGAATGTAAGAGGCTGTATCTGTTCTGTTAAATGTGCTTCTAGCACAGAGGCAGCCCCTCCCCCCCCAGCCTTTTGAGTACTCCTCCATGCTGTTGCCAGCTCCCAGTAGGGCTTAGCTTAGGCATGGTATGTAACATGTACAGCATGTAATGTCAGAGCCATGCAACAGGACAAGAAGAGGAGGTGTTTGGTATTCTGGCTTCTTGCAGCTGCTGAGGATTTTTCAGATCATAGTTTTGGACATTATTACTACCTATCTTGGCTACCTTGTGATCTGATCTGTAGTCTGATCACAGCCTTCCTGGACATCTTCACAAAATACTTCCAGGGTTTTATAAAGTACAACTTCATTAGTCTTTTAATGTTTGGGCCTGAACTTGCATTCTTACTGTATTCCAGACACAATAGTAACCTTGATGGTCACTGAGAGTCCAGCAATTTTCAGATCAGCTTCATTCTGCAGCTTGTAACTGAATTGAAATGCTGCAGTCATTACTTGCACAAGTGAGTAACTGAGCAAGCTTCATGCTTGAGCAGGTACCTAAGAAGAACAGAAGTGCCCCCAACAGAGCTCCTGGGGAAGATGCTTGCAATGTGAGGGCTTGACAGGAGGAGAAGGTGTCTGTAGAACTGAAGGATTGTGGGCACCTGTTGGTTAAACTGATCTTGAAAGACAGATCCCCTGCACCCCACCCCTCAAGGAGGAGTGTGACCCAGAGAGTCATTTCCCATAAGGTGGAGGTGGAGCTCAATTAGAGAAGGAGGAAGAGTTGAGGAAAAGCATCAGAGAGAATGACATGGAGATGCAGGCAAAGGCAAAAGATGCCATAACTGGAAGAAGAACTGAAGGTGGAAGAATAAAGCCAATTAAGACTTCTTCATCTCAGAATGAAAGTTACTCAAGAGAAGATTGAAAGGAAGGTGGTACAGTAATCAAGTTTTACATCAGTTCCAGAAGCAGACAGGAGTGTGTGGCCTGTTGAATCCTGATTGTGTGATCCAGAATATAAAATACCATGCTGCACTAGTTAAAAAGCTTTTAAAAAGACTTTCAGTTGTTTAAAATTTTTGAAAAAACACCAGTGGAAAAAAAGAAATGTTCCTAAGTCTCTAAATAGTGCTAGTGGGGAGAACACTTGTCAGAAGCATCTCCATGTAACACTGGATGAATAACCACTCTTACAAGGGATATTTAGAACGTGCAGAAAGAAGAAGCAGGGGTAGTAGCAAGGAATGTGTGTAACTGTGTACATCCTCTTGTTTTGGTGTCACATGGCAAAGAAAGAAGAAGCAGGGCCATACAGTGAGGATGTGGGAGTGTTTCTGGTGGTGCTGAGGAATTACCTTGGTACCATTCCAAAACTAAAAGAATGCTTCACCTCTGGCTTCAGTTAGCTGGATGTGTTGAAGATGGAGGGAAGATAGCAAGATGGATCATGGGCACTGAAGAAGGAAGAAGCAAGGTGGAAACAAAGCTGAATGTGGTTTGTGCAAGTCTAGAGAGCAGATAATCTCTTAACTGAGGGTGATGCCTTGTGGTAGAAGAACATAAAATACACACCCTCTATTATTCTCTCTTACTGGGATAGTACTTACAAAAACTTCTGCTGTCCACTGGGAGAAACTGGGAAGTAGACTGAGAGGGAGAAGAAAGATTTGGACTCATTGAGGAGAGGAGGCTACAGTCACTCACCCAAGGCAGCCAGGAAAGACTGGACTGCATTCTTCTACTTTCAGAAGCAAGGTAGTAAGTACTGCTGTCACTGTACAGAGCTCTTGAGAAACCTTCTGTGGCATATTCTGTGCAAATGTCATCGTCCCTGTTCAGGATAGAGCAAACCTAAATTTTTTGCAAAGCAGGGGGGCAAGTGGGATAGATATTAACAAATAAAGGCAGAGAGGCATCTCTTTACTCATGCTCTCTTGGAGAGCAGCTATCAAACCTAATGGACAATCTACACAGAAGAGTGGAATATGTGCTAATAAACACCGTTTGATATTAATCAAAGTTACTAATTGTTAAAGTAGAAGGTTCTGGAACAATCTTTCTAAAGGAAAAAAACACATTAACTGCTTCAAGATGGATACTTAAGTGGATTATATACTAATTTTTCCCATAGCGGTAGGGAACTGCACTGAATAGTCCAGGAGGACTTCCTAGACTCTGTTCACCTGAGAAGTCCAATTGGATTGACACTGACAGCAGAAGGAAGGGATTCCCACTCTGACTGTACAGTCTGACTCAGTGCTGCTCCAGAAAGCTGTTGTCATTCTGTGTCCCAGTTCTGCAAAGTGCTTAAGTACGTGTACACATCAAAGCACATTTCTGTTCGTGTCTGTCACTCGTGTATGTCTGTGCCCCGCTGAATTTACATAGCATTTAAGAAGAGAGGCTAGCTACAGCTTGCGAAAAACGGCTACTGTGCATGGTTATTAGGTTTTGCTTAAAAATTCATCCTTTTAAGCCGCTTACCTGGGTTCCACCTAAGGACAACAGGCATGTTCTTAAATACAGCTCTCTTGAAAGAGATGCTTCGGGCGTGGGGCGAGTGCAGTATGTGAAAGCATAATATTTTTGTTGACGTTGAAATTCTTCTTTTCTTTCTCAATTGGGAATGTTTGGGTGCATGATGTTTCATTTTGTAAGTGCTTCAGAACACACTCAGAAATAGTGCCCAGTCATGTCAAGGCTTGTACTCCCTTTGCCCCTGGGTTCCCATTGTGCAGATACGAGGGTGGCTTGTCCTGATGAGTGGGATTTCCTCCTGAAATATGAACAGCCAGTTTTAGTTTAGGGTTCTATGTCCAGCCTTGAGAAATGTTTGAAATTCTTACTTCTGTGTGCCCTGTCTCTCTCCTTGTGTTGAAAGTTGTGATTCAGCAAAATAAAATTTAAGTGTGTGCTTCAATCAGTCCTTTTCTGGAAACATGGGTAAGTGATTACAGAAAAGGTGATTGAATGCTGCCAGTTCAGCAGGAGCTTCATACTTTACACAGCTGAATCTAAATAATGTTCGAAAGACTTTTCGTATGTGGGTTTGAAACTTTTGGCATAAGTATTTAATTTTTCTTGTGCTTGTTAATTTAGTGAGTGATTCTTGCAGTGGCTGTATGTTGCAGACTACATCTGTTCAGTCTCTCCCCCTCCCACACAGATTTATGTTGGCCCACTCAATGTGAGTGGCGAGGGCCAAGGCAAACAAAAGGGGAGAAGTGATTCTAATTATTTGATGCATTAAGGGCAGTGACATTTCCAGGAAAA
>JANHGO010000053.1:46687053-46707906 GCA_024606505.1 Aquila spilogaster | reverse complement strand
AATGCTTGCCTCTGGCTTCAGTTAGCTGGAATTGTTGAAGATGGAAGTGGTGTGATGGATCATTGGCACTGAAGAAATACTCATAAGCCCATAAGCAGTGCTAGCAGGGAGAACGCTTGTTAGAAGTATCTCTACATGGTGCTGGATGAATGAATGCTTGCCTCTGGCTTCAGTTAGCTGGAATTGTTGAAGATGGAAGTGGTGTGATGGATCATTGGCACTGAAGAAAGAGGAAACAAAGCTGAAGAATGTGGTTTGTGTGGGTCTAGTGACCAGATAATCTCTCAGCTGAGGGTGATGAAAAGGAAATACACACCCTCTATTATTCTCTTATTTGGATAATACTGAGGAAAACTTCAGCTGACCACAACCAGAAGTAGACTGAAGAGGGAGAAGAAAGACTTGAGTTAATTGAGCAGAGAGGACTACAGCAAGTGACCCAAAGCAGCTGGGAGAGGCTGGACTGCCTTTTCCTCCCTGCTGAGGTGAGGAAGCTGTCATTACACAGAATTCTTGAGAAAAGTCACCTGGTGATCTTCATTCAGATGTTGTCGTCCCTGCTCAGGATAGAGCAAAGCCAGAGGTTTTGAAGAGGTGGGCAAGTGGAATAGTTTTCTTAACAAAGGCAGAGAGGCTTCTTTTCACTCAATATTCTCATGCATTCTCTTGAAGAAGAGAAGCCATCAAACCTAATGGACAGTTCTTATGGAAGAGTGGAATGGATGTTTATAATCATGTTTTGATATTAATCAGGGTTCAGAATTCTTAGAGCAAAAGGTTCTGGAGCAATCTTTCTACAGGAAAAAAAGACAAGTTAACTGCTTTAAGATGGTTCCTTAAGTGGGTTATATAATACTTCTTCCCGTAACATTAGGGAACAGCACTGGATAGTCCCAGAAGACTTTGTAGACTCTCCTCATCTGAGAAGTCTGATCAGATTGACACTGACAGCATAAGGACAACATTCCCACTCTGACTGTATGATCTGACTCAATGCTACTCCAGAAAGCTGTTGTAATACTGCATCCCAGTTCTGTGTTCCGGTGTTTAACTACATGTACACATCAAAGCATATTTCTGGTCATGTCCATCACTTGTGTATGTATGTATGTGCCCTGCTAAATTTATGTGGAGTTTAAGAACAGCTGGCTACAGCTTAGAAAAAAAACCAACAGCTACTGTGCATGATTAGCAGGTGAGGTATTTAGCTTAAAATTTATCATTTTAAGCTACTGCTTAGACTCCACCTAAGGAAAACAAGCATATACTTAAACATTGCTTTCTTGAAGGAGATGCTTTAGGTGCAAGGTGAGTGCAGTATGTAAAAATGCAATACTTTTCTTGATGTTGAAATTCCTTGTCTTTAGTTGGAAATTTTGGGGTGCATTATGTTTCATTGTAAGTGCTTGTGAAACACTGTCAGAGATGGTGCTCGATCACATCGAGGCATATACCCCTTGGAGTCCCCTTGTGCAAAAACAAGTGTGACTTGTCCTGAGTGGGATTTCCGTATTCAAACACAAACTGCAAGTGTAGAGTTCTGTGTCCAGCCTTGTGAAGCACTTGAAATGTTTACTTCCAAGTGCCCCATGTCCCTTCTTTGTGCTGAAAGTTGTGATTCAGCAAAACATTTAAGTACGTGCTTCAGTTTGTCCTTTTCTGGAAACATGGGTAAGTGAACAGAAAAGGTGACTGAATACTGCCAGTTCAGCATGAGCTTAATACTTTGCAAAGCTGATACTAAATAATGTTTAAAAAGACTTCTGGTATGTGAGTTGGAAACTTCTGGCATAAATATGTAATTTTTCTGTTCCTAATGGATTAATTCTTACAGTGGTTTTATATTGCAAACTACATCTGTTCAGTTTTTTTTGTCTCTTCTTTTTTCTCCTTTCTCTCCTATCTACCCTCTGTTCTTTAGATCGCTCTGGAATAGAAAATGTCAATTCTGTGGAGGCACTTCAGGAGACGCTAATCCGTGCATTAAGGACCTTAATCATGAAAAATCACCCAAACGAAGCCTCTATTTTCACAAAACTTCTTTTGAAGTTACCTGACTTGCGTTCCTTAAACAACATGCACTCTGAAGAACTCTTGGCCTTCAAAGTTCACCCATAGGCCTTTAGGTTTCATTTGTACCTGGACTTGCCTCGTGTTAAACTGTTTCGTGCTAAAATACGTATTTATACAGTTGTACCACTTGCTGGAGACAGAGTTCACAGACTGTGAGCAATTGATAGCTGTTCCATAACCATGCAATAATGCTTCAGCAGGTGCTTTCAGCTGACATCATCAGTGCAGCATTCAGAGTCCTCCAAGACATCCAGACCCAGCTGTGCTGCACTTTTGTAGAAGAGGTTGCAATGAGCCTGAGTAAATATGGACTGTTCTTTCACTCAGAAAAAGAACCACCACTGCCCTCTCATGTAAATTGAATGCAGAATAGCTACGTATGTACATATGGAATGTGAAATGGGGGGAACAATCCTGTGTTAATAGGAAAATCAAAGAGCTGATTTAATTGGTCTTTCCCTTATCTAATATATGTATGTCTGTGTCTCTTGATAACTCACTCATGGTTTCACTGTCGTTATTCCATTAAACCTGATGGAATGATTTCAGCCCGCACCAACTCTTCACTGAGCGTGTTCATGCCATGTGTATATAATATAAATAGCTAAGTAATGGGTGTTTATGACTATAAAGTACAGAGTTGTGTGTATATATGTGTATGTATATAAATAGTTCTATACATAAAGTATACATATAATTTCTTCACAATATTTTAAACTGTGAAGGAATTTAAACTTACAACAGAAGGTGATCTATGGAAAGAACCAAATAGATGCACTTTGCATATTGCTGAACTAATTATCTGAGCATTTCTAATTTTTAGAAAACATCAAATTTGCATTACTATGCTGTGTTTGTTAATTTAAAAAAAAAAAAAAAAAAAAAAAAAAGGAAACAGAGTGGCACCAAAGGGGCAGAGTCAGATTCAGCTTCCAGAAGGGGTTCGTAAAGAATCTCAAGTGGAGATGGTTGGTTGTGGCACTAATGAGATTGATTGTCAATTGCCACTGAGGTTCTTACATTCTGATAAAGGTTAAAGAAGCACTAGATGCTCTTCAAAAACTTCAGCACAGCCAGAAAGAAACTATCAGATTAGTAACAGCATCTATCAGAAAAAAAAAAAGTGGGAAAAATGTATCCATGGTTGCGTTTGGGTGTATGTGTGTTCTGTGACCGTTTATTTCTTGCAATACATCATTTTGCTGCTTCATTGCTAAACAAGAATTGAAAACAGAAATGTGAGATTCCCCATGTCTCTTCACAATTTGGGCTTTGTGGTTCCCATGCCTGTTCTTCTGGAGCTCTCCATTGGTGCGTGTGCATGTGCGTGTGTGTGTATGTGCAGAGAAGGTGCACTGGATGGTCTGGATTTTTTTCTTAAAAAAACACCACAAAAACCAAACAAACAAATGGGACTTTTTTTGTTGTTTATGCCAGTAGCAAATTACAAAGCAGATCCTCAAGGCTTAAGATTCTGCTGTTTTTTCCATGTAGGAAAGCGGCTCTCTATGGGTTTTCTCCATTTGTAGCAGGACCTGGCACCAGAAAAGAGAGATTAAAAGAAGTCAAAGCAGTTGCGTTAATTAGTTATGTTTATGTTTTGCTAACGTGGGAAGAAGATACTCCATTACCCTTGTGTTTAGTGAACTTACCTTGGGGGTAGCCCTCTGGGTCTCTAGCGTTTGGTTAACACTACTCAGCAGAGGGAGAGACCTCTCGGTTTGTTACTGCGTTTAGATGTATGCGGTAGTTGAGGCCAGGAGCCAGCAAGCCGCCAGACTGCAGAGCTGCTCCTCTCCGTTTCGAAGCATCGCCTGCACAGCAGCGCGTCGATGGGAGCCGGCGTGTGCCTGCCGCTGAGCATCAGGAGCCAAGCAGGGGAGGGGAGGCTTGCACCCTGCCACGGCTCCAGTCACCTTTGGGCTGGGGATTTCCCCTCGGAAAGTGGTCAGGAGCGCGGGCCAGGGGGCCGAGAGCAGGAGGGGGCAGGTGCTCGAGTAAGAGCTGGGGGAAATCCGGCGTTAGCCTGGGCTAAGGAGCAGCAGAGCCCACCCTTTCCCCTGCTCTGCAGCTGCTGCAGGGAAAGCCGTCCTCCTGCTTCAAGCTACTTTAACCGCTGGATAACAGCCCCTTGATACACGCAGTTCTGCTATCCAAATGTGCTATCGGGGCATAGTGTCCTAATTTCTGTTAACAGTCTGCATCTTACCAGTATTATTTGTTTGAGAGCTTCACTGAATTACGCATTGAACCATTCAGACTTTAGAAAGGACAGTCACATGTTTTGTATTATTTAGGAGCTGAAATGACTTCTCTGTAGACCCCATTTCAAATGTGGAAAGTACGGTTAACCCTTGGTTGTTTTGGGAGGGAAGGAGGCTTCTTGCAGAGATTGCCACCCTACAACTGTGTTTTGTTGTGTTTTATTTTGTTTTTCTTCTTAAAACTGTATTATTAAGCCTTTAGGAATGTATAACCAGGACTGAGTAATTACTGCTTATTCAATTTTTAGTTAGATTGACCATGTATGCCTATAGATAGATATTCTAACTTGTGCAATTTCATTTGAAATAATCTTCCTGTACATAATGGAAAACTCATATAACAGAAAAAAAAGCCCCAAACAGATTGACTGAACAAAAAAGTTGATTAAAGTACGGTTCAAAAGTGACCCACGTATTATAAACTCTAGCTGGACTCTTAGAAGAAAATCTAAACTCATCGTGTTAGCTGTGTATTGTGAGCTCTTCTTTTACTGTGTCACTGGTTATACACTTGTTAAACGCTGAGATAATAGACTTCATGCCAGGCATTTGAGTACTGTAGATTGGGTCATTGCTGAAAGATTAATGTACTGTATGACTTAAATGAAATTTTTATTCTTGATTTTATTCTTGATTTTGTTCTTGTTTTAAAAGATTAAATATGGGCATTATGTCAGCAAGCTAAACTGTGTTTCTGTGTTCTTTGTATTTTTCTGTACAAAATCTGGAGGGGAGGACAGCACGCTGAGATGAACAATGCAGAAGTAACGGATGAGAACATCAGCTGCTGTAAGGTCACAGGGGCTGCGCCGGTGCACAGTGGCTGGGAGCCCACATCTCTGTCCGCCTGAGATACTGGTCCATCTTGCCAGGTGGTTGGATGGGGGCATATGAAGGCCAGAGATCTGTTTGGTTTTTCCCAGCTTGATTTCCTAGTTTGAAGAGTTTACTGTTTTAGGAGATAAGAGAGGCTTCTCCAGGAAATGCTGTATCTATCGGTGTTTAAAAAGAAACAAAAAAACCCCAAATTAAAACAGAAACAAAATTATGACTGCCAGCACTGGAAAAAATAACAGCACAAAAATGCTTTCTTTTTTCTTGGCATGTGTTCTCTGGTGGCATGTTTGCATATGGCTTTCCTTGTTGCCACCAAGTCTGAGCCCCTGTGAGTGGGGCCATGAGCCATGGAGGTCCCAGGGCCTGGGAGGTCCTCGGGAAGAGCTCTTTCCAGCTTTCACCAGGATGCTCCAGATGGGCCATGAGTAATTTTTCCCTGTTTGGCTGTAAGAGCCTTACCACAGCAAATGAGGGGGATGGGAGGGACGCTTCCCAGTAAAAACATGATTCCATTCCCCGCTCTGCCACCCTCCCAGTTTGGCAAGATGCTCTGGGGTTGGGGACATGAAGTGTTTGCGCTTGTTCATGGGAAACTTGCTGGGCTTGGGAGTCAACAGCGCCGACTCAAGTGTGAACGTGCCCACAGCAGCCTGCCCCGTCTCGTGTCCTCACTCCACGAGGAAATGGTGAATGTCACAAGGAAAACAAAGGTATGAGCATTGCTGTGTGAAAGTATAAACTGATGAGGGTGTGGGCAGCCAGCTACCTCCTGCTCGGGCTCGTGACCCATGCATGGGCTGTGTGTGGGGTGGGAGGGAATCGACATTTGCAACTGAACCGCAGAGCACTTTGATTACAGAAACAGTTTGTACAAGGAAATAATTGGCACTTCCTGTTCTTTGATGAGTACAGCGAGCAGCTGCCAGAGCCTTCATCAGCAAATACCTTTTCTTTTTTCTTTCAATTTTTTTTTTTAAGGTTGACGTTTGGAGCGGGCAGGGGGGAACATCCAGGTAGGGGGAGAGCCTGGACACAGCCACCCCTGACAGCCAACAGAGCTGCAACGGGCGGCTTGGAAAAAACATTGCGGAGGCTGTGCTTGCTGGGCAGGAAAGTTGGTCAAGGACACAGCCACGTTGCCAGCGAGAGAGAGCAGCTGAGCAGGCGTGCGTGGAGGCTGCAAGGCTGCACATTTCTGGTTATCAGGAACAAACAGGTCCATCCACACCAATAAAGCTTCCTTCCGTGCAGACACTGCTTTGCCGTGCCAGGCCCCTTCACAGAGGAGTTTATACTTGCTGCAAACGTACCCCCTAGTACTTCTGTTTTAAGGCAGAGCTTGCGATGATAGAGAGCTGAACTCTGCTGTCTCCTATAACTACAGAAACAAACCACTCCTGCCTGGCCCAAATCCCCAAGGCAGGCTGCGTGGTTATCCATGATGGTTGCTCCCCTGCATTGCTCTCTGGGAGAGCATTTGCCTTTGGATGGAGAAGGACCTCGAGGTTACTTATAAAGCTACATGCTTAAAACTGGGGGGAGTATCTCCTTGAAGGGCCCTTCTCTCTGCCCATCCCCCTATACCTCAGCTTAAGAAGATTGTGGCTTAAATTATTTCGTGCACCAGCATCGAGTGCTACTTATAAGGTGGTACAAAGGCAAATGCGACATTTTAAAAGCCCATCTGGCCCAGAAATTGCAGCTCAAAATGAAGCAAATCTAGAGAGGCCTGCTGGATTACTGCTCTACAACAGCTCTTCTCCATCGTGTGTGATGCTCTGAAGACCTCATGCAGGCAGCACGGGATTAGCTGCAAGGCTAGATAATTGCTGCCTTGGTTTTCATGTACTTAATGCAGATACTCAAAGCTGCGTGATGCATAAGCAGTGGTGACGGTTTATAAAATGAGGCTGACACTAATGCCCACTTTTATGCCACTTTTGCAGGTTCAGCTGCCGACACACAGCTGAAGATTGCCTCTGACCTAGGCTGGAGACTGACTCAGTTCCTGCATAGTCCTGGAATATGGGAGGAACTTGAGGAGAACCTCAGGTACCCCTCGGTCCCCTTCCCTCTGCTCCTTTGGCCCAAATGCAGGTGCAGAAGCCCTGGGAAGCAGCCCAGATCTGTGCACAGATGTGACATCCTGATGGCTGACTTCTCTTCTGCACAATACTCCGGGATAGAGAAAACACATGGATAAATGGCCACCTAACATGTGCGCCTGAGTCCCCAGTGGCAGATGACGCAAATTATTTAACAATGCTGCATTTCCATGATGTCTAAACTAGTACCTCTTAGCCTGGCTTATGGTGCAGAGATCAGTCCATGCTGCATGGAGGATTTTTTCCTTTTCAGCTTTTTATCCTTGCCCAATAGTAACCTCTCTGGCCTCTTCTCATGCTGCTTAATGGGGTGTGTGGCTTGGCAGCCCTATTTCCTACTGTGCAGTGTGCATTTGCCCTCTGCATGCCCATGTACAGGCTTCCCCTTGTTGCTAGTTTGGCGCGGGGCCAAACTGACCCCCTGACATCTGCAGGGGAGCATCTGTCCTCTTAGTCCCTTTATAAAAGTATAAGCAAAACTGCTGGGTTAATGCATCAGAAAACAAATGCTGGTTCTTACATTTCACAAGGGGAATTTAGTCATAATTATTTACAGTCGTTTGCCCTGTGCCTCACAGAAGAGCTGTGCTAAAATAATGAGGTATCAGGAAACCCAGTTCTGTCACTCAGTGGCTGCTTTCTTTTCATTTATCTGCACACAGTGAATGCTGTGATAAACCTGGGTGTAAAAGTACCATTTTTCTTATAGGTGCTTCACCATAGGAGAGGTTTCTCCATTGCTTTCTAAGACAAAAAGCGTCAGTTTTTAACTTCACTGTAAGCAAAACTTTCTGGGTAGCTAACTTCATGTAAGCTCTGCCTGGGGTTGTTCTTGCACAGGGGCCTTGTGTGAACATAGGTGGGCTGAATTAAAGCACTGCTGCGAATAGCCAGAAGGATCGCCTGCCAGCGATACCAGGAATTACCTGGCACCTGCAGCAAAAAATTCCTTGGCATAAAGGAGCAGCCTTTGCTCCTGCGCTGGAGGGCTGTCAGCCTCCCCCGGCTGCCCCATGGCACCACAGCTCCTGGGTCACGCTTAGACCGTACGTCTGGCCCTGAAAAGCCTCCTAATGCACTGAAGCCAAGACAAGAGAGTGTCACATTCAGAGGGTTGGAGGAGAAGGCAAACATAGGATGGGTGGGGATAATAAGGCTAGGTGACTACATCCACAGCTAGTAATTATTTTCAAATCATGGAGAAGGTCCCTGTGTTTGCTCCTTCCCACCCGCCAGGTTTCTGCAGATCTGTAACCAGGTCAGGATCTTTAAAAATAGTTCTGGAGCTGGAGAGCAAAGTGCTCGCAGGCTCTGATGTCCACGCTATACTTGTCTGTGGTGTGGCTCTCCAGTCGTGGCTTGGCCTCCAAACATGCTCAGCACAAACCCCGGGTGGCTGCTGCAGAAAGCATTTGCTTTGCCTCTTTACCCATCTTACTCCCCAAATGGCCAGAAACAGTGCTGTCGGAGCTAAGTTTGGCTTAGTGCTGCAACAGTTTCCTTGTTTAGTCCTAGCATTTCATTAGAAATAGAATAAATAAAACTACGAGACCCCCAGAACCGGGGCACAACTTTGCCTGCCTCTTCGCATATCTCTGCAGACATGCGTACGTACACTCGCTATCACGTAGTTACTGATAGCAATGACTGCCTCTCGGCTCACAGACTGGCGTAATTTAGGCTCAGTTGCTAGTTCAGCCCAGTGACCTAACGACAGTACTTTGCACTTTACAAACCAACTCATGTCTACCAACTACTGAGGCTTCCATGGAGGAGAGATCAGCTTTAGCCTGGTCCTGCTGGGGTGCAGCCGTATTTCCGTGCCAATGCTCTCCCAGCCCAGCACGTGTGCATTCGTGCACGCTCAGGCTCTGCAGTCGCATGGCCGGCTTGGGGACGGGGAGGTGCCCTCCGGAGTGTGCATCACCACCTGAGGCAGCAGCGGCAGCGCCTCGGAGCCCGCGGTGCTGCCATGGCTGGCCAGGCTCGCGGTGGAAAGACCTGAACAAGGGCGACCGCACAGCCGTGGGTCACATTCCTGGTGTTGTTGCAGCTGTGGCCTAAAATGATAAACCGGTCTAGTAAAGGCGAGGCCTAGAGAGGAACGGCTGGGGTTTCGTCTCCACTCTGTCCTTTACTCGCTATGTGCTCTTGGACACGTCACGTACCCTTGCTCTGCCTGAGCTTCCCTTGCTGCATAACACAGCACTCACCAGATGTCAATACCATGGGCTTTCGTTCAACGATGTTAGCTGACTGCTGGGAGAGCCTTGACAGGAGCCTTTGTGTTTCCCAAAGTGCTGAAGAGCTGCCATGTATTAGCAAGGGACCCTCCTGCACTGGAACTTAAACGAGTAGCTACCAGGGTGGGTTTTGTCTTCTCTGGAGAGTGTTAAAAGATACAAGAGAGTGCAAGACCCCAGTGCCTCAACTCGTTAATACACTAGGACTTTATTAAAGTCTAAAAGGAGTACCTTGAAGGACAATGGTGTTCCTCATATCTGAAGAAAGTCTAATAACAGCAAGAACAACATTTAAAAAGGATTGCATAACATCGTTAACTTCACCTTAAACCTAGTCTTACAGTTACCAATGAACCATATGGGTTCATACCTCCCTGGAATGAGTCATGGACAGTGTGTTTCCTTCATGTTTCCTCTTGATACAGGTATGACCACAGCCTCCTCTGTGCTGAGAATAGTTTCAACATGAAGGTCTGGCTCAATGTCCATGTTCTAGCTTTGAATGTCCAAATGTCTCCAACACAAGCACTTTAGAAAGGGCTGTATACACAGGGCTGCTGGAGTGAATTCACTCATCAAACCACAGCTCAAAGTCTTAGTCATTTTGTTGGTACAGAAACCAAACCATTTGTGAGGACCTTGCTACAGAGAGTGGTGACAAGGTAAGCACTACTTGGCCCCCCAAAAAGGCAGGTTAAGAGAGTATCATACTCCTCTGTTCCCCTCGCCTCTCCACCCAGCAGCTATCCATCCTGCGTCTCCCCCAAATGCTGGTGCCCCTGCAGCAGAGAACTGGGCTCCAGTGCCTGGCTGTGCCCCCCTGCTTCTGCACAAAGGCCAACAGCTCACCCGAAAACCATCTTCATCGACCTCTTTAAAGTGAGCTGCCAGATGTTGCTCAGCAGCAGCCAAAGCTGAGGCCTGGGAGCTGCTCCACTCGTGCCAGCCTGCTGATGCTGCGAGAGAGGCCGTTCCCTCCATAAGCGGGTGGACTGGCCAGCTCAGAGCAGCCTTTAACCACAGAGCAAGATCTGTCAGCGCCTGCCAAAGCCCAAAGTCTTGACCAAGCAGAAACTAGCTGCTTGGGGTGGAATCAGCTATTGCAAAGGGAAGAAGTGCTTTCCTGCGGGAGGACCAGCTGCCCCTGCACAGCGTGAGTGTGCAGGAGGAGAGCTCACTTCTCCAGCCCAGTACTGGCCTCGCTGCCCAGCGTAGCCCTTTCCTGTGAGCTTTTAGCTGGTGGGGTCAAAAAGCCAGTGTGACAGAGGAAAATACAAGCACCTCAGGGAGAGAGAGAAATGCAAACTCCGGCAGGGAAAGGGCATTCCCTCAACCTGAAAATGTAGTCCAAACCCCTTAATTTCCTTACACACCATTTGCGCCAGCATCCTCTTAGCTAGACTCATCTAAGTACCTGGACATTAACCTAGGGCCAGGCACTGAGCTGAAGATTCCTGCCTGGTTTTTCTTCCTCCCCTAAGGAAGTGGAGCCGTGTTATTCCCCGGTATTTCTGGAAGGGGGCACTCTGGCACCAGGATTGCAGCACAGCACGCTGCTGTCTGCGGCAGGGCCGCTCTCTGCTGCTGTTTGCTCCTCAGCCCAAAAGGGAAGCTGTTAAGAAAAAATAAACAGTTTATATCCAGCTTTGAGACAGAGACATTAGAAGAGAAGGATAAACTGCAGCTCTAGGGACAAAGATAATGTAGCAGTGAATTTATTGAAATGTCAGGGCAAATGGGAATGACATAACCAAATAATCAAAAGGAGAAAAGAAAAGAAAGTAACCGAGATGATAAAAAATTAAAATGGCAAACACAGCACGACAAGGAGCAATTACCCTGGGCTGGAAGCAAAGAAAATGTACAGCACAGAGATATACAGAGAGTAGTGGTAGAGCACAGCTCGAAATGAAAACAATAAACCAAAAATATAATTAAGAACAATTCAAGCCACCCAGATGCATTCATAGTTCAGCTCGGATGCCAAATTCAGTTAATAACTGCTTCCAGCTGCTCAGCGATGCACAGCCATTTCTCATTGCAGCCTCTGCGTTGGAGCTGGGGAAAGCGTCAGCCCAGCAAACAGGCACCACGCTTACAGCACAGGCCCAGGAAGAGGGCAAGGGAGTGGGAGGGAATTAGAGGAGGAGAAGAGCCCTACATCACTGCTGAGCTTAATCAGGACTGCAACATAGTCTGCTGAGCCCCTCTTGGTGCTGGGCACTTGGGGGTGTAAGGGATGCTGCAGCTTTAGAGCCTGTGTATCAAAGTGATTCCTCTGTACGGTCTCTGCCTTCACCTGCTGTTTCTGCCCCTCATCTCCCCTCATGGCTACAGTTTCTTCCAGCAAGAGAAAGATGAGGGCATAAGCCTTAAGAGCAAGCAGCCCTTTACAGAATGGGGCTAAACAGCAGCCTCTATGCTTCCCCTCAGTCTGGGGCCTGATAATAATATCATCAGACACCTTTAATTTTCCTCCTTTTTTGTTGTTGATTTTTTTTTTAGCTGTGTATAAGGATCCAATTTTTTTCAGTTTCTTTTTTTCCTTCCCAAACCAGGAGGGCTCACAACTTAACTTTTTCATGTTTAAACACAGAGATTCCCCATCCCCTGCCCAGCCACTGTGTGAGTGTGTGCACACACATACACGCACACACATCTGCACTCTCTCACACACGCACGTCTCTAACATGGTTCTAGCACCTGGGACTTGATGGAGCCCATCAGCTGCAGGCACGCAGGCGTGAACTTGCAGCGCTAGCACTCCTAAGTTTTCCAGGGGATGATGTTTGTCCTGTAAGACAAACCAGTCCTAATAGAATCATATAACCTTTCTATCACTGCTGAGAGACAGGGCGTGAAGACTGTCAGCAAGAGTGAGAATAAAGCAAAGGCAGAGAAGAGGCACAGGGGGGAGCTGAATAACTTTTTTTTCCTCTCCATTCCCTTTTTTAATTAACAGCAAGTCTAGTCTGTGATGCTAGAAATGGCCTGTGTTTGTTAATCACAGCTCATTTGGTTGTGTAGGAAGACATAAACAGAGCTTCGCGTGTGACTGATTGGAGCTGCAGAGCCAGCCCCCGGGATTATTTTTGCTGCTCCCATGAACAGCAGCTCTTAACGTCCTTATGCCGGGCCCCAACCCCAGAGGGTGCTGCTCTAGTCATCTGCGGTTGAGCTTTAGCTGAGAGAAAAGAATCCAGCTATGCTGTGCATGTTCTCAAGTCCCTGCTATGCAGTCCCACATCCAGCAATATCTCCCATCCTAGCCAGATGAGGTAACTATGTTTGCTTTGTGGCTTCTACAGCTTACTTTGTTCCTGCTCTACCCACTTGCTGGTCAAAGGGCAGAGACCTCTGCTCTGATCTTCTAGCACCTCTAGTCATCTATCCACTCCTTCCCTGAGCAGCTCCACACAGCCCCCTCCTCACCTGCCTGCCAAAAACCCCCTAGTAGCCAGCTGGCAGGTGTGCAACCAGCTTCGGACCCCCCTGCCATCCCCTTGGGTCCTGCCTGTCTGGCCGCCGCCTTCAGTTCATGTTGCCTGACGCATGGCTGTCGGATCTTCCTCCCTCCTACCGGCACTTGCCTGCTTGCTGCTGATCGGCTCCACTTCCCCCTCCTCAATGAACACATGCCCCTGCAGCCTCTCCCATCCCACCACCCCATGACACTGGCAAAAGTTAGCAACAGAGACAACTCTTGTGTTTGTACCGAGAGCCTGACTTGTGTCTGGGAAGCCCAATAGCAACTGATAGTATTTTGTTAAAGCCAAAATGATCAAGAGGGGGAAAAGAATAAAGGGATGACTTGTCATAAGACCAAGAAAAACGGTGTACCAAGAACTGAACAGTATATGACTGACAGCTCTGTAATGCTGTAGACCCAGCTGTTTCAGCTACAGCTTTTAAGCTGTTTAAGCTGAGTCAGCCATTTGAAGTATCTTGGTTTCTCTACCTATTGACTCAACAGCAGGTTACTATACTAGAGATCTCAGAGATTATCTGTTCAGGTGGGAGGGCAAGAACCCAGTTTTGCTCCATGTAACTCATGCCAAGACAGCAGCTCTGAATGATGGCAAACTTTTAAAGCAAGTTTGTAAGTGGATCTCCAGCAGCTCTGAATGATGGCAAACTTTTAAAGAAAGTTTGTAAGTGGATCTTCAGGACCAGTCTTGCACTTAAAACCTTCAGGCTACATTGATCTTTTGCTGCTGGGGAAACCCAGTTTACTTTCTTCCTTGTTTATATATAATCCCGATTCAGCTTTGAGATGAACAGTAGTAGCAGATAGGAAAGTCTGTCCTTCAGACACCCTGTGACTCCAATATTGCCCCTTGGGACTGATCTTCAGTTCAGAAATGGCTTCTATGGCAAGAGACCACGTGTCTGTCACAGGGCTGTGCTGGTGCTGGTGCTGGTACTGCTGGATAACCACAGCCTTTTCCTTCACCTGGAAAATAAAGTAAGCTAAGAGGGGCTTTCAAACCAAACATCTCTGAGACCCTGCCATATTTTTTGCCCACCTTCACCCCACATACAGGGACCTGCTGCCATCTCCCCCTATTTCTGGCTCTCTGTGGTCTGTGGTATATCTCCTGTGGCTCTTGGCCGCTCACAGATTTTTGGTGTGTGTATCACAAAGTCAAGAAGATTGATCCCCAACCTTCCCACCCTTGGACATTCAGAGGGTAATTTCTGGGTGCATATAAAGACGACTCAAAAGCTCCAAGAGGATTTGAAAAGTTAATACTTACCCAGTTTTGTCTAAATTGCCATAATCACAGTACACCCCTGCAACAAGTGGTTTATGCAGGAGCTGTAAGGATCATCTTATTCTTATTCTCAGGAGAACAACTATGTACCCCTGCTAAGCCAGTTGCATTGCCTTGCTGCTGGTGGTGAGCGAGCCAGGTGATACAACATTTTCATCATCTCTCAGCTGAAGATGGAGAAGGAACTGAATAAACTCTCGTGGTAAATTTTCTATTTCTCTTTCACTGTCAGATCTGAGCCCACAATAAAATGTTTGGCTGGTATGGGGAAGTTGGGGAGCAACCACTGAATGACTGATGGGTTATGAATTCAATGATACACAAGGCAGCCTTTGCTGAGAGCTTTGCTAGTTGCACCCTTCTCTGCTGAGGTGGGCATCTACATGCTGCACTGTTTTCTACTTGTGACTGAAGAAGACTTATGGTCTCTTGGAACCTGGCTGCTGGTGTGTGGACAGGGGGACAGCATCCCACAGTGAGCAGCGTGAGTTGTTATCTGAGGTTAGAAAGAGGGTTATTTAAATTCATGCTCATTGGATGATTGCAGATGAGTATGAGAAGTCACCAAGGGTTTTGAATGTATGGGTTCTCCAGCTGTGCTGTGGTGATTCACAGCATCATACCCTAATTCCGTGCCTGACAGAGATTTTACATCAACAGGAAGGGTTTTTTTCTCCATCATGCTAAAACTATTGTGGACCTCAGACATTTCAACACCCTCAGTGATAGAAGGCCAAGTCAAGGAGATGATGCTCGGCTATTTAGCAATATGTGTATGTGGCAATATAGTTGTACAAGGCTAAGAATTTCTGCCATGTACTTTTCATCAGTGTAAGAGAAAGAAAGATCAAGTCAATCAAGTCTAATAGTGATTATGCATCTAGTTTTTGTTCAGCCAAAACAACATCAAGGACAAGTTTTTCAAGAGCTCTTGACTATGGCAAAGAAGTGCTAGCTCCTTTTTTTTTTTTGGCTGCTACTCTCATTAATTAACATGATTTGTGCTTCCATTGTGATAAGAAGCACTTCAGAAAGATGCCAAATATAAATATAAAAATTAACAGCAAAGTGAGATCAGACCAGAAGATGCTGGCTGAGGGAGACACAGTTAAGTTTTCCCACACCATCACTTTATTGTATTCCTTTCTTTAGCTGGCCCTTCTCTAAGGAGATCATAAATCCTTCAGAGAAGAGTAAGCCTTACTGTTGAGGCTGCTAATGTGAACAAAGATTGCTGAATCATCTCCCTGGCCTTCTTACCTATCTGCAGAATATCTAGAACACTTTGAGGGCAGGGGTAAATTATGAAAAAAATACACCTGACAGTTGGGTTTTAAAGCTCTTCAAAGGTAAACTGCTTCTCTGAACTTTCTGAAACCACAAAACTGTGCAGGAATAATATTTAGATACAGTTCAAAAGCATCCAAATCCCTCATCAGACTCCAAAGTCTACCACTTGGATGCCACACATCCCTCAAAACCACTACACAGCTGCATGAGCCCGTAGATCACATGCCCCTTAGCATACCCTACAGCTAATAGTTTGAACCTTTGGAGGTGTAGTTCATCCATGAAGCCCTCTTTTTCTAAAACTTCCTGGCAGTCCTTGTAACACTGGGGTGTGGCACCTCTAAGTAATGTAAACAACTCTCATGATCCTTATCAAGAAAGAACATAAATAACAAATTTAATATGAGGCCTAAAGTCTTAAAATAACTTGTTAACCTCCTTTTCCTCTTCTCATTCTCTTCCCCCTCCAGAAGCTCATCGCTTCATCTTTTCAGTCCAACAGCCTTAGAAATAAATTGCTGGTAAATAATATATTTCATGTTTGATAATAAGAATATATCATGGGCTGCAAAAAGTGTTGAGCATGTTGATAATAATTAACTGTGACTTCATGTAGTCTTTAACTGAAGCATGTCTGCAATTTGGGCATTCATCAACTTTCTCCCTCCCACATGGAAGCCTTTCTGTTGAAAAAGCACTGAGCTTGTCTTTTACCATAGTAAGGGGAACAGGGCCTCTCCTTTACCTTGAGGCCTCTTGACAGGCACTCTTGAGATCTCAATTCCTCTAGAAAACACTGAGAGTCAAAACTTATTGATGGGACGGAAGGGTAAAACCCACAGAGGAACACGAAAACAGAGAGAGAGAGAAAGAAAGCACAATTGCAGGCATCTTAAGAAACTGGCATTTTAAAAAAATAGGTTTTAGTTCTGTGTGTTTCATTTTCCTTCTCCATTTATTCATGATGCCTATGCCTCCCTCATCTTCCTGGTACTTGCAGGGCAGAATTAATTTTGCTGTCCTTTGCAGGACACTAATAGAGATCAGAGTACTGCTCCATGCTGCTACACATTCAATTCCATTAATACTCAACCTGTAGTATTTTTGCCTTCCTCCAACTCCATGTATTATGTCTCACACAAGCAGGAAGATGCCAGTCTCTTGAGGAGGCTACTCTTTTCCTGAGATAAAAGCAGTGACAACAGTCCACCCAAGCTCCTGAATGGCAGAATAATAAACTCGTTCTGAGACTGAACTGTAGACCTTATGCTGCCAGCACTGTCAGACAACAATTACTATAATGAGAAGTACATCCTGAACCTACAACTTGTACGATAAGCATTTCTTCTTTAGCACTAATACATGCGCATTAATGCAACAGCCCAAGAAATCACAAGGAAAATATCAGTGGAATTTATGTTACTTGACCTGTGAAAGAAAAACACCAAGTGTAGCAGAGGCAGGAGCAAACTTTCTGTTCCATGTGGCTCATTCCTGGCAGTAGGACATGCCAGTAAGACTGGTGCATACTGAGAAGGGAGAGCTGGAGGGGTTCAGGACACTTCTGTCTGCTGCAGATGTGACAAAGTGGCTAGAGAACAAGGACCAGACCATCGTCTGCCTGGAAACCAACAACTTTTTTTACTTCATTGCTTCTGTTCCCCTGTCAGAACTGCACACCTCACTTGCAAAATACCTGTGCTTGCCAGAAGAAAAGGTCTTCCTCTCCCTGAGATTATTTTCACTCTGTTCAATTAATTTTATTAACACCCTATAGACTCAGTCCTCAGGTCTTCAGATTAAAATGTTTCATCATTACAATTGTTTCACAATAAGAGCCATGCAAAACCTACTAATGCTTTGTGTGTGCTGCTATTAATTACACTGTCAGAAAGACTAGGAAAGCCTGATAAAATGAGCTGTATTTAATGCACCATCCAGAGGAATTAATTCAAACAAGCAGAGCTGACTCAGGCAATTTCAGGGAGTTTTGCTAACAATGTTGTATCCAAAGGGTGACATTCAACGTGACACATACAGAAGAGACCAGGCTGTCCTACGCTGCTCTTAAAGGTGTAAATATGACTCCCATTATTATGCTATTGCTGTATCATCAGCAGTCCAGGAAGGCAGGGCTATGTTACTTCCATTTTGCAGACAGTTTAGCTTAAGACCCATGCCCAAGATCACACAAGGCATCCCTGGCTAAGGTGGGAATGCACATTGGACCTCCTGAATTCCAGTTCCCATCATCATCAACCACTTTCTTATCTCAGTCTCAGTTAATGCTGAACAGGGTCTATACCCAAATGGCAACCATAGTGCACTGCTTAACCCAGGCCAGAACTGAAAGGGAGACAAGGGACAAGTGGGTAAGAGGTGATGCAGACTTCACCTCCCAGTGTGCCTCAAGAACTGCAGGCAGAGAAGCAGGAGCTCTGGGAGCAGAATTCACTTGGGGTGGTTGAGGCCCAGGAGCTGAATGAGAAACATGTGAAAAAAACCCTATTCAAGGAACCTCTCACTGAACTACACTCCTAGATTCCCATTTTACAAACAGTACAGTTGAGACAGGACAGCCCTGTCCCCCCCTTCAATGATCATTTTGTGACAAGCCGGTAAGTGAGGCAATGAACAAGATCAGCCCTCCAGAGATGGAGTGCTGTAAGGAGAATGCATGATACAGAGTGCAGTAATGAACACGTACCAAGCACATGATATACTGTATGACCAAAGTGCTCAGCTGAAGTTCAAAATCTTTGTGGTGTAGGACTTTGAATTTTTTTATAGCTCTGTAGTACTTTTTACTACTGGCTTGGGAAAAATTTCTCTATTTAATCTAGCAAAACTTGTGAAATCAAAAGATTGCTGAGAGGAAGCAGAAGGGTAAATGAATCCTGTTCATCACATAGTCTGGCAAGCTCCTTGTCCTGGGGTTTGCTGTAGTTTAGATTAGCTGGAGTCATGAAGATCCAAAGGAAACAACATAAAAACTATCTGAGCTTCTCAGTGCATTTTTGTGTCTGGAGTCCTCAAAAGCACAACTGCAGGCTTCATGCTGCAGACCCTGCCTGGAGACTGCCATTGCTCTCCCCATTATATCTTGGCTGAGTACCAAGAAACTTTCCAAGATGAGTCAGTAAAACACACAGCATTTTGAAGCAGGGCAATCAACCTGTATGAAGTATGTAATCAACATTTGTATCGTGAATACTGATGTTAGGCTGCTAGGGAGATGTTGATACCATCAGGCCCGGAACAGATACAAACATGGTGATGCTGGGATGCTCGATTTGTCCATCCTGGGTATTCTCTTGCTGGCAACTGAATGGACCCTGGGCCTCCTGACTCTGGAAACAAGTTAGACATGTGTGGTATGATCAGAACAACAGGCTTGGCTAATTGTCCTGCTCCAGGTTGTAGTGATAAGGGGCAGGTACCCATGGACAGCTGTGATTATGTCATTTTCATCTATTAGATCTTTTCCCATGTTTTGATCCTCCTTTATCCACCTTAGTTTCCTCCCAAATAAACAAGTCACCCCTAATTACTTTTTCCCTCTCAATCCAAATTTGGCTACATCCACTCCCAAATTCTGTACTTCTGATAATGATACGTAGATAATATTGACCTTATGTGACATTACTGGTACTCTTACATAGCCACTGTAGGCCTTGCAAGATTCCACTCCCCAGAAGGTCCCCAATCCTCCCTTACAGTTATCTGAAGTCTGGTTATTCCTCACATAATTCATGTTTAACCATCTCTGAAATCCATCCATTCCTCACAGTGCTATATGTAACTTTTGTTGGCTTCTCACATTGGTAGCTGTCATGTCTGTCAATTGCTCATGCAATGCCCAGTGGTTTCTTATGTCCTGTTCAGTTAGCTCAAAGGCAGGTCAGGGCATAGTCATCTGCCTGCAGCCTTAAAAAATACCACACAAGTTTCAGGCAGCCTGTGATGTCCACACCAGCTGTGTGCTGCAAGAACCATGCAGTGGTATGAAAAAGTCTGGACAGAATCGGATTAAAATCACCCTGGACCTTACAGAAGCTCTGACAGGAACCCAGGTGCATCAGGACTCACAGGCAGGCTGTATTTCTCAGCAGAGAGATTTAGACAATAAATGGTTCCCTGCATCGATATGTTGGTATGTCTGTCACAAAAGCTATTTTTTACGCTACATAGGTGCACAACCAACATTCACATTATGAACCAACCATTTAATGTGAGAAGAACATTTTGAACAACGGAGGTGCAAATGCTCTGCCCCACAGCTGCCATGGTCTGATCAAGCACCCAGCTTCCTGGTCACAAATCACAGCTTTGTGTCAAGGGCAAAGTCAGGCTTCGCTAACATCCATACTTTTACTTCCTTTGGCTTTTTGTAAAAGCAACAGACAAACTTTACTTGTCTGACGAAGAACATAAATTTTTGCAAGTGCAGTACTTTTAAAGTGAGGATGGTTTCCATTCTGTGGAGACCACTGGCATACACACAGAATAGCCCCAACTCTTAAAAAACCTCGGCACCTAACCTCCAACCTAAATACAGGAGCTACTACCCCTCACTAAGAAAGAAAATGCCCAGGAGTCAGGATATGCATGTGTGTAAGATGTAGGAATGAAGGCTAAATGGTCACTGCAGAAAAGTATCATCTCCCCTACAGATAAATCTCTGTATAACATCCACATTAAGCAGAAGAGTGTTTCCTCTGCAACAGACACACCACAGAAAGGGATTCCTCTCTTCCCAGTGCTGACTGTTTCAAACCTCAAGAGCTGAGAGGGGCTCACCAGTGGAAGTCAAACATCCTCTAAGTCTCTTCTGAAGCCCAGAAAAAGGAAAAAGAAAATCTTCTTTACTTCCCTAGTAAAATCAGGGGAATTGCAAAAGTAGTCCTGAAATAATTCCTGGGCTTGGCTTGCTGCACTAGTTGAGTAGAAGTGCAGCACTGCAGTTGCTGGCTCATTAAAATGATTCTGAAACCTGGCTTATTAGTCCAGTCTCTTGTTCTGTCCCAGACACATATCTTGTCTTGACATCTCCTGGTTAAAATCCTGATTACCACCTTCTTTACCAGCAAAAAAGAAAAAATGGGGAAGAGTGTTAGCTTTGTTCTGAAGCTGAAAACACTGTCATCATGCCCAGTTCAGGAAAAAAACACATGCGTGGGAATAATGGAGTGTGTAGGTGCGTTCAACTGTCTGAAGCCAAGGCTAGAGGCAAATCAGATCAGATCAGCATGGCTAGAAATGTGAC
>JANHGO010000053.1:46670792-46685191 GCA_024606505.1 Aquila spilogaster | reverse complement strand
GAAACCAAAACTGCAAACGAGTATGAGAACAAAGATAACGTCTGAAGGAGGACACCTTCTCCAACAGGTCGGAGACCGTGAAACAACATTTGGCAATGCAGGAAGTCTGTTTCTACTTGAACTCTTTTGTATTGCTATTACCCAATCCTTCTATAAATGTTTTCATTAAGAATGTATTTTTCATATTTAAACATCTCTCCCTCCAAGCCTGCATTTAAAGATAGTTTGATGCACTTACATTTCAGCTTAATTTCACTAAGTTAGATTCCTTTCAATACTTGCCTCTTGAGAGGTAGTAAGGGCACAATGCACATGCCTTTTGGAGCTGCTGGCTCTTCACTTTCTGGAGCAATTATGTGCCTTCACAGTGCTGCAGTGATGAAGCACTTTTGACGACACCAGAAAATGGCTCAGAAGTTTCTCCTATTCGAAAATGTAAGGTATGCTGTATCATTATGCACTCAGGATGATTCAGGCAAATGTGGATCTTAAAAGACAATGCCTGTGAAGGTGCCAGACAGGAACTCCTAGCTGAATGTCATAGAGGCAAATTTCAAGTAAGATTAAATAAGTATTTACACCAATCCTCTTAAGATCTCTCAATCTGTACTTCCAATTGCTTCATCCTGGATAAATCTTGGAAAAATACTGGAATTATGCTTCCTACAGTGCAGTTCTCTAGACTTTCAAGTCCAATTGCCTCCCAGTTAGAAAATTTTCTTGTTGAATCAGGTGTTTCTGAATGGTCCAAGTCACATGTACAAAGTACATCCTGAGTTCTTGTCTTTGAACAGTAATGCCCAGTGGACATGCTTTTTGGTAACATACTGTAAAATAGCCTCTCTTCTTCACTTGAAAAAAAGCATCTTCCAGGTCTGACACTACTTTGTCCAGACAAAAATCTGATGTATGTCTTTGTAACTCAAAACATAAAAAAAAGATTTGGAGTTTTGTTCATATTTGGAACCTGGAAACAATTAGACTGATAGGAATTTTCTAGAAAGACTTGTATGACACAGTATGTAGTAAGCAAAATAATCTTTGTTTAAGACATCCTCCAGAAAGCAACTCATAAATGCACTACTGATTGAGAATTCCTCTAAACTACTGCAGTTTGGGAATTTTAGCTGCAGGCCACATCTGTTTTTCTAAATAGGTTTTCTAAATCTTTTACTTTGTAACAGCTGTTGATTACATAAATACTAATTGCACCACTGAACAATAGTTGTCTCTATTGAACTGCTCCGAAGATAATGAAAATAGACGGCAGATATAAGAAAGCCCATCTTCAAGTTCTTCTATTCTGCTAGGCATCTCCATTCAAAAGGTTTATCCTTTACTGACGTTAATGTACTCTTTTTATGATAATAAGTGAAAATTACTTCACAATTACTTCAAAAGCAGTAATTATATTTTAGAAACAATGCCTAATTTCTACTTAGATTTGTTTACCTTTGTCTGGAGCCATTTTCATTAAGGAAATGGCATTGTCAGACTGCTGGCAGACCTATGAAATAAAATGAGAAGGCTCATTTCTGTTACTATCAACCTCCATTTCACTTCCAAGTATTTCACCATCTCCAGCAGCACATTGTGGAAATCCTTCAAGGAAAAAAGGTAGAATTTAATGAATAACAACATTTTTAGGACAGCAAACAATTTCTACTGCATTGGGTTCCTTCTCTTTGCCAATCATAAAAATAAATGTACTGTATAGAATTTTCAAAGGTAAATACAGCTTAATAAAAGGTACTTACCCAGAACCATGGAATCATAGAATGGTTTAGGTTGGAAGGGACCTTTAAACACCATCTAGTCCACACCCCTGCCATAGGCAGGGACATATTCCAAACTGGAAAAGCCTTTTATGGATTGAGAATGGAAACCACAGTCACGCTACGTCTCCATTTATGCATACTCACTACTTGGAATATTCTGTATTTTTTGTTTCTTCAGCTCAGCGTCACTAATTTTGTCTGCATAGCTTTTACAGTGGTGTAAATCTGTTTATTTTATTTAACTTATTCTTGATTTACATTGAAAAAGTTGGGATTCACTTTCAGTCTATCAAATAAGTTGCTGTGAGAACACATTTCATTATCCAGTGTAAAGATCCCTTTTTGAGTTATGAGATGATACCATAAAAAGTCACAATCTCTTAGGCTTCAAGATGAAAAATGATGAGCAAATTAGACAATTAAAGCCTCTGTTTTAGTTCATAATGTCACAGAAAGCCAAGACAGCATTTCAATTTCTCTTCACTTTCCCCCTCCTCTCCTTTCTGTCCCTCTGCTCATTCTTCCTAGCTTCTACAAAGATCTACCAACCTCCTTCCAAACAAACCTGAAAAAGCCCCCAAGGCCCTACAGGCTTGGGGTAAAAAAGGACTCTACTGGATGTTAAGGAACAAGTGCTCAACACAGTACTGGTTTTATGATATTGTAAATTATCTTCATGCTAACACCCTACGAACCCTCCACTCTTTTTTTACCCCAATAGTTAGGCAAATCCCTCTGTACAACAGGCACTAACATCTTTATGTGTCGCCTTGCAAACAGCTGCCTCTAAATTCTCATTGATTAATAGTTCAATTAGACTAAGCTTTCTAGTTTTTCCAGCTGAACAGCAGCTGGTCTAACCAAAATAATACTTTTCCCTGTAAACTTTGCCTCACTTATGGCTAACACATTTTGCATTTGGCCAACTAGCAATTAGTGGTTTCTAACAATGCTGATAAGGTCTTTTAGCCGTTAGTCATCTATTTGCTTGACATCAATACACAGATTAGGATTAAATGAACTGTGTTGGATTGCTTTCCTCTTGGCTATCCAAAGGCAGTCCTAGTTACTCCCTCCTTGTTTCCAAAGTATACTTATCAAGAAAAAATAATTTCTCATCACTGTTTTCTTACTTCTGGTATTAGTGGTACTGAGAAACTGTTACCAAATTGTGCTCGTTTCTAGATTACTCATATTTTAAAACATTTGTATTTCTTTGTTACTGTATTAGCTAATCTGCGAGCTACCTCCTCCGTATTATTTAGTACTTTTATAATGAATCTTCCCAAGTAGTCAATAGTTCTAACTCAAGTGACCCTCTACTGTAAGCAGATCAATGTTCTTCTCTATGAAGATGATGCTATATTGTGTCTGGATTAGTTTATTGCAGGTAGGTGTATTCATATGTCAAAGAGTTGTTACAGTGACTGGAGTTGGTGGAGGATTAAAAGATATAACCTCAACTGCGGTTTGATCTCACTTTACCAAGTCATATGGATAGTGTTACATCATATAGTTATGTTAAATTAAAGGAATTGTAGCTGTGATTCTGGGAGCATTCCAGACACTTCTCATCAGAGTTTGAAACCAATGCTGTTGTCCAACACATGCTGCTAGAGGTCTAAATAAAGTGCTTTTAAGTCAGAAAGTTGCTTTTCCTAACTAAGCAAAAAGTTGGAGCTGAAATGTCCTATGCAATGTTAATTAGCTGTTTTGGTTCCTTCCCTGATTGAAGTCTTCAAATAAGTTGAATTATAACATATCTATTGGACGTTTGTAAGAAAAATCGGTAATACAGTACTTGGTAGAAAATGGTTTAAAGATTTCTAGTAATTTCAGTAACAGGAGCAACTTCAATGGCTTTGTCAGGTCGACTGATTAGACCCACTGTATTTGGTTTTGTCAACTCATTTTCAGTGATGCCCATTGATCATGCAGGGAATGACCAGGGCAGAAAAGCCACCATGCACAGATGACTCATAGCAAGCTTTTGTTGATGCAGGCAGTGGGGTATCCTCCAGAATGTCAGCTAAGATACCCCTCCCATGACTTCAGCTGCCTTGTGCCCTGTGTCAGGCAACAACAATGATGGTGTAAAACCATCAGGGTAGCTCAGCTTGGACAGGATTGTAGATGTGATCCATATGTCACTACTTTTATCAAAGCAAGAGATAGATTGAAAACTGTGCTGGATACAACAAGGTGCAAAGTATGAAGATGGAGAAAAAGGTAAACATAGTACACTATTATGTGTATTATCAAATGTAATTATACTGCAAAGTGTTCTCTGTGTTCCTCTCCTTAGTTGGAAGGGCACGCACTTACATGTTTCCCAATTCTGGATGGAAGGAGAGACTGGTAAGTGAATGGCAAGCAGGACTGTAGTGCTGTCAGTTGCCTTTGAAGTCACAGAACATAATATTAGTTCCTATGGCTGAAATTTTTCTGGCCTTTTTTTTTTTTTACTTTTTATGTTTCTTCTTTCAATGATATACTTTAGCATATTCACAACTGAAACAGTGCATACACAATAACAGCAAACAAGCATAAGTTAATTTAATATGAAACAACATATGTTTCATTAAGGTAAAATGCATATGCTCTAAATCATCATAGCCACATTAATTGTATCACTGTCTTCTTGATGTACAGATTTATTCTAAAGTATTTTCAGTTATTTACCAGTTTAGTGTAAATAAATAGGTAAAAGATGAATAAACATTTTGATCTATTTATGGAAAAAATTCCAAAGAAGAAAATATATACAGGCGTTATTATATAGGTTGGATACAGTTGTCTCTTCTACAACAGACAGAATTTATTATTAATACTTTAACATATAGCGGTCTAAGTGCAGATAAAATCTAGAATGCCACAGGTATATCCTCACGCCATGGCACCATTACAAAAATACATATACCAATTAGTAACATTGATATTGTTAGTAATACAATAGTAACATGTATAATGTTACTATATATAATGAGCAAAGGGGGAAACAGAAGTCAATAAAACGTATAATTGAACTTCGCTTTTTCTGAATTCCTCCATGGTGTGTATATCTTTAAATCACCCATCAGTTCACTAGACCCCTCACTTTCTCCGTTACACAGCAGTAATAAAACACACAGCCAGAAGCAAGCAAATACAAAATTCCCAGTACCTTCATCTCAAAGCATGCCTCACACATCGCTCTCCAAATGAGCACACACATACTATCCTCATCCCTGCATGACTAAAGCAAGACTTCAGTAAGTAAATGGCCAAAAGACTTGTAGTATTTCTTCCCTCTATCCCCCAGTAACTGTTGAACAGGATATTAATTATCAAAACTTTTTTTATTTAGTCTTTTAAAAATACTTTTCTAAAAAATTTTTAAATTTTTAAAAATTTAAAAATATATGGCTCTCCACTAATTATTCCCCATTTTTCCTAGTGATTAAGTAGTTCAAAGTAGAACAGTGGTATAATGAGACAAAAATGTCTCTGATCTGTACTGTCGACCTCGATGATGATGAAACCTGACATAACAGAAAGCAGCTCACCTGCAGGTAAAACAGAGTATCCTGGCATAGAGCTGTTGTTGTAATACCTGTCACAACCTGAGATTAACCATCTGAGAGCTGAATATTAACCATATAATGAACACATGCAGAAACCTGGATGCTGGTGGCACAGTGTAATACAATGAAGAACAGGAACATTAGTAACAGTGCTCTGTGTGCACATTGGCATCATATGAGAAAAACAGCCCTGCTTCTAGATCAGAATATTGGATGCTATTTCCTCAATACTCCGTTTTCAGTTAGGATTTTTAACGCTAGGGCTGTTGTCTTGATGGGTCAGCAGAATGTAATGTTGTTAGTCTTACTGTACTGCCTGAAATCACAAGGATTGCTTTTCCCACTGACTAGCACTCCACCAGTCTGTAACCCAAACCAAGTAATATTGGAGCATGCCAAGGACAGAACTGTAGACTGAGCCTGGGAAAGAAACAGGATAAAACTTTCCTGGTTCTTCAGAGGGACAAAATTCAAGGAAAAAAAGAGCATCCTCAGTTCTTGTCCTGATTACTGTGTCTTAGCAGATGTCACTCCAGCCAACTCAGTGACTTTCTGAGTAGCAACAATTTATGCCTAGCCCTGTCTGGTAAGTTCTTTCCATCCTTTCTTGAGCCAGTTTGTCTACTCTTTCTTGTGGTTCCTCTGACTTTCATCCCCCTTGGGCATGCTGAGTAATTTCCCCTTCTCTTTCACCTCATGCAGTCTTTGCAAAGGAGTGTGTAGCTGAGAACACAAAAATTAGCATTATCTGTGATACCATGCATACATTCTGATATACTCCACTGCAGCTAGGGAGCATGACAGACAGAACTATAATACCCAAGATGTTAAATTAATCTGTAATGGCCTATACATCTTTTGACTGTGTTGTATGTGTGTTTGTGTGCACCCATGCAGATCTGTATGCATGGGTATGCAACAGTTAATTTCACAGCTCACCCGCATGTCTTTGGTCAGTGCCTCCTATCAATTGTATTTGTCCCTCTGCTACTTATTCACCGAAGGAGAACCCTGGACTAAAGAAAGGCGACTTGCTTCAACTCTTCCATAGCCTCCCTCACGCAAAATGATAAAAATGCAAATAATAATGGTAGTAAAGGAAATCCTACTGTCTAAAATTTACAACTGACTAGGAAACAAGCGATGTTGAAAAAGCATCAAATGCCAACATCTGATAGTAACAGTTCCAGGTCTGAGCATGTCTACTTTTCCCCACACTTCTACACTTGTAAAAGATTATGTGTAGAGTCTCTGAGTGGGTTCATAAACATGGCTTCCAAAGCAATCTGTTTCACTGTCTCATGCACAGTTTGTCCCTGGCTTTCAATTTCCTCACTCACTTCTTTCAGAGTACCTTTTATTTAAAAAATGATTATGCAGAATAGGTATGAGAACATCCTGCCTCATGGCCGTGTGTCAGCAAGTTTCTCCACTTTGTCTGAGCCTTCTAATGCATGGTCTTTCAGACCTTTGTACGAAAAAGGCCACATGGTATGATCATTTATACACTCTTCTCGAGTTCCCATCATATTTCTAGAGGTACATACCTCACCCAGCATCTGGAAGGCTGTGAAATTGGTCTGTAGGAAACAGTTTGCTTTTCTGCAACCCTTCTACCCCACCATGACCTGTTCCATAGGTATTATAGTGAAATAATCTAAGAGACATGGATTACTGGAGCTGAAAGCTCTCCATTGAAAATTCGATCTGACTGGCTTGTTGTGGTACCTAGTGCCAAATTTGTATTATCTTAACTGCAGGTGTAAACTGGCAATCACAACAATTGTCACTTGGTGGAGCCAGATTACTCTGCAAGTGGAATATGCCTTACGAGTGGTTTGTGAAAAAGGTCTCAAAGTCAGGATTTTTAAATAGCACATTGGAGAAAGAAAGTTGGAATCAGGGGTCTCAAGTCTTTTGAGAAATCAGAATTTTTACAATTTTGCTTTTAGTTACTCTGGCATAGGAGAAGCAAAGGTCTTGCCAGCTGAGGGAACAGTTATTACCTTCTGTTGGAATAGGATAGAAGTGCAGTAGAGATGCATTTGTAATTTATGTGCAAACATGTAAGATGCAATCAAAAGCTGTCACTTTCTGGTTTTGCACAGTTTAAAGAAGTTCAGATTGTTGATGCTAAACTGTGCAATCTTTTTACTGATGATGTTTTTTAAAAATATATGCCAGTTTTTCCTTCTCTCTCTTAAATTCTCTTAATACAAGTGAGAAAGGACCTAATGTATTTACAATGTAAAACACAGAACATCCTAAGAGGAAAAAATGAGAGGGTGCCAAACTATAAACACCTTCTCTATACTATGCTAAGATTAGCAACCCTTTCCCCACAGTATGTTTCTTTCTTTTCCTGTCCATATGTATGGGACATTTTAATTAAAGAAGTGTTATTAGTAAAAGCTCCTCTGGCTTCTGATTCTGTGTTATATTTGTCGTAATTGCTCTAACAGAGCTCAGGGAACTTGCATCACCCTCTGCCATCTTGATCTTCAATGATCAGGAGTTATTACTGAGACTATACCTGCTCTCTGTCATTTTTGTATCTTCTCATTACATAATATTTCTTTGCATTGAATTGCTCCAAACCAGCGACATAAGGCTAGACAACAGGTCTACTTTTGAGGACATGTCCTGACTGGCATATAAACAAAGTCTTACCAGTTCTTTCCATATATTTTTTAGACCTGTCAGATCTCACACATTGGGAACAGACTATCAGTTTGCTCCAGCCTACTATTTTTCTTCAAAAAGTGTATTGAGAAGAAGGAGAAAAGAGGGGTTTTTTTTTTGTCAGTGACCCCACATGCCAGAAAAGGCTGGCTGGCTTAGTCTGCACTCTGTTGGTGGGTATATCTTACAAGCAAGATAGACAATAGGAGAGAAGCCAGAGCACTGGGGGACTGCAGTTTAGTGCCCATGCCCACCTGGAAGGGCATCTCCTCACATGACATGCTGGATCAGATGATGGTTGTGATTTTCATGTTCTTGAGATGTTGGCAAGACTGGCACAGAGTCTGGTTGTAACAGGTGCTACCTTATCATACAAAAAAGGTGAGAAAGAATAGGAACTGCTTGTGTTACAGCTTTGAAGATTTAAAGTTTAAGTACAAAATCATATTAAGGACATTATTAAGTTCTATCTAAGATTTCCTAGATAGTTAATTTACTCAAGTATTTCTGCATAAATCCTACTCTTTCAAGGTGGATGAGCACATGATCATAAAAGCAAACCATAAGTGATGAAAAATTTAATTTATTACTATGGGCAGCAACAAGGCTTTCACGAAGAGTTAAAAACTACACTATTATTATCCCTGTCGAGGAAAGCAAATAGAAGTGAAAGTTATATCTGCATGTAAAGAACACACCACATTTTATAGAAAAGTAGAATGAAGTTAGCGATAAAAATCAACAAAAATCAAACAGAATAAAGAGGACTACATGAAATAAAGAAGTGACTTTCCCCTGTATGGAAAGACAGCATGGTCTCTCTTAATGCTTGAAGATGGAGTAGGGGTGGGATGAAAATGGGTCATTGGCTCTGCGTACCTGGAACAGGTGGAAAGAGGCCCTGTGATGGCAGAGGCCAGGTAGGAATTAGTATTTTCAACTAGCAAGTTGATGGTTTTGCTCCCTGTCATATGTGGCTGGAGCTGAGGACAGGGCTGGGATCTGTGCCCAGGATGGGAGGAACAGCCCCACAATTGGCCATGGAGACCAGGGAGGCTCATGGAGTTGCAGTTCAGGCTGGAGAGGTCTCCTATTTGTCCTGGTCCAGTTTGGGCTCGCCCACATTTTTGAGGAAGGTGTTTGTGTCTTGGTGGCAATTTCAGATTTAAGTTTGTTAAAGGAGGAGTTGATGAGCTATGTTCCTTTGTGGGCCCATGGAGCTGAACACACCAGGATGTGGTGCAGGAACTCCAGACTGTCTCTGTGTCTCTTGGGTGCAGTGATGGGATGGGGTCAGGGGTGTCAGGCCACAAAGAGTATTGAGCTTGGGGTTCAGGTGGGCTCATCAAAGGGCAGGAGAGCTCAGAAATGGCTGTGTGCCCCAGCCTTCAACCTGACTTTGGAAGTCTTCTAAAACCCAGGAAGGAATGAAGTGTGGCAGCTGCTCCTTTCCCTAATCCTCCTGCTACTCCTGCCCATAGTAGTCGTCTTGAGCAAGTGGGCCAAGTGCAAGCCTCATTGGCCCCAGGAAAAGGATGAAAGTGTTCCTCCCAGTCAATGCAATGCCAGATCCTTGCATCCAGGCTGGGCAAGAATTGAGCAGGAGCCTCGGCTCTGGAAACCAGAGCCCTCACCCTGACCAGTGGCCAGCCTCCTGCTGAGTAGCAAGGTGGGGGCTGGCCGAGGGCTGAGAGAATAGCTCGCTGCTGCCCACCAGTCCTCAGCTTAGCTCTGAGGGATGTCTAGAGAGGAGGCAGCAAAGACTGGGGCTGTGACAGGCATTTGAGGTCTGCTGCCATCTCCAGATGGTCTGTCTGGTACTTGGAAGAAAGTAAATGGACATTTTCTGGCCTTTATGGCGTGGCTTCACTATCCCTTTTCAAGCTTTATAGGCGATACAAAGTCTAGTATTCAATTGAGTTCCTCAGCCTGTGAAGTCTTAAACACTTATCCCAGGGTTTTTGTGTAGTCACAGATTTTTAGATTTCCCCCCCAAAAGGTAAAACATGCTTTTTAGCTGGACTACGTCTCTTTTTTTTTTTTTTTTTTTAAATTGATCTCATGTCCTCTTTTCTGAACATTTATCATTCTTATTACCCTCAAGTCAATAATTAGCATTTTCCAATAAGTGAATCCTCTTTAAACTGAACATTCAGGATTCCTGTGGTGTAGAAGTTTCCTGTTTTTCACTTTAAACTCTCCAGTACTTTTTGCTACGCGTTTGGGCAAAGCTCCTCTATTTAAACTACAATCTCCCTAGCAAAACTTGTGAAATCAAACAACTGTGGAAAGGAGGCAGAAGGGTAAATCTAAGTAGGTAATTTCTAAATCTTGTTCATCATATAGTCTGGCAAGCTACTTGTCCTGAGGTTTCCTGTAGTTTAGATTAGCTGGATTTTTCTTCTTTCTGTGACTTTTGCAGTTTTGGCAAAAAGTACTTTGTGAAAGAAGGTAGTTGAAAGAAAAGCTTTTAACTGCTCTCTCTCCTATACTTATTTTATCAGGAATGTCAGAGATGCTTTCTAGCAGCACATGGTGTGGGTCCTATGTGCCCCCATTCTGCTGCACAGGTTGGGGTCTTTGGAGTTTTGAGCTCCTTTGACAGTTTCTGCCATTGTGCAAAGAGGCCAGATGATAAGGCATGAAAGAGGCGCTCTGGCTAGGGACATAGTTACCAAAAAGCTTCATAAGATCCTGTGGTTGTATTTCCAAAACCAGTTTTTGTTTTGTTCCAGCTGAAGGTGGTTTTTTTCCCAGTTTTCATGCCCATGCTACAGTCCCAGGATAAAGTGCAATGTTATATCTGAAGAATGCCCGAGTTGCAGAATCAAGAAAGTTACTGGAAAGAAGAATGTTTTTACAAAACATCTAATTTAGTTGGAAAACCAGCCTTCTCTCTAACCCACTTTGACACGTAATCTTCCAACCAGCCCAATGTGCAGTCACAAATGAAGTTCCAAAGGAAACAACTACCTGAGCTTCTCAGTGCACTTCTCCGGCTAGATTCCTCAAAGGGACAAGCTCAGCCTGTCTGCAGGGCCCAGTTACAAAGCGTGTAACTGGCATTTGTGTTGTGAATATGATATGATTTTCAGGCAGCAAAAATTCCTACCTCCCTCACCTATGTCCACACCAGCTGTGTGCTGCAAGAACCATGGAGCAGTTCAAAAAAGTCTGTGCAGAATCAGACTAAAATCACCCTGGCCCTTACAGAAGCTCTGACAGCAATCCTGATGCATCAAGACTCATAGCCAGCCTGTATTTCTCAGCAGAGACATTTTAGATGATAAATGGCTACCTGCATCTATTCATCGGTGCATCTGTCACAAAAGCTACCACTTAGTACCTAGGAGCAAACTCAACATTCACAGCATAATGCGCTATCCTTTCCATGTGGGAAGAGTCCCAATGTTTTAAACAACTGAGATGATGCAAACATTGCCCTGCTTTACAGCTGGCATGGTTTGACCAGGCACACAGCATGTTAGGCAGACATTATAGTCTGCTGTCACAAAATCGGGGCTCAGTAAAAACCACTTTATTTTGTATCTTCATTTGTGACTGTGCATTGGGCTGGTTGGAACACAATGTTTCAAACTGGGTTAGCTGGAAAGGTGGCTTTCCAACCGAATGAGATGTTTTCTAAAACCCAGTTCCTTTGGGGTTTTTCCCCCTCACGCAGGCTCTGTGCAGAGAGGCTGGGTGGTGTGGAGTGCTGTGACTCAAAGCCCCAGCAGTCTCTGCTCAGGTGCACATCATGGCAGGGAAACACTCTTCTGTTGTGAATCACCAACAGGGATCACAGGCAGCCTCCAGTTGCTGTTTTTTCCTTTGTTTTTCCAGACGGGGTCATTTTCAGTCTTCTATAGCTTTTTTTTAAAAAAGGATTGTTGTATGTGCTTGAATTTTCATAGTCTTTGAGCATCTTTGTATATAAAACTGTATGTTTCTTCTCATTGCCTTTTTTCGCCCATAGGAAGTATCATCTTTGAAATACCACAGTAGGGCCAGATTCATATCTTAGCATACCCTGTGAGAGTCTTACTGTCTCAGTGGCTCTACTGATGGCAATGGGACTCTCTGTGGAGGCAAGGATGACGGGCTTGGAGGCAGGAGCCATACAGCAAGGTGCAACACATGTGCCCTTCGGACCTGTACCCACTGTCCAGGTGATGCAGACCTCACCACGCACAGGCAAACAAGCATCACTTCTTCACCAACACTTACCACAACTCTCATAGCAGTCCAGAGAGCTGTATAATTTAATATGCTTTGGGGTGAATGATGCCAAGGTCATACCACTGTTCTTCCCTGCTAGCACTTCAGAAACCCATTTTGTGGGTGCAAATAACCACCTCAGCCAGGCTGAGATGTATCTCTGGTCCTTAGGCTTTTACAGTTTCATCCAGTCAGCACAGCCAAGCAGAGGTGGCTGGGGAAAAGACATGCTCTTGTTTTAATGTAGCTTAAACTGGTACCTAGTTCATGAGCATAAACTGGTTTGAACCACAGGCAGAATCTCCACACAGCTGTTTGTGCCTGTTCAACAAAGTTTAACCCATACACAAAATTCAACAGGCTCAACTTTGCCAAAGACAAGTTCTTGCTGTCATGGGTAAGCCCAGCTCCAGGGGTAAAGGTTTAACAAGACTTGGCCTTTAAATGGTTCCCTGTATTTGCTGCATTTCATAAAACTGATGAAAAAAGCCAAAGTGCTCTCATTGATAGTTTAGACAAATATATCACTTCTCAATGCTGTTAAGCCCACTTCAGGAAAAAAAAAAAGATGTTTCACTCAGAAAGATCTCCACTGAAATAAATTATGGGGATGGCTGACTCTTATATGCAAGCAAGATTTTTTTCTACAGCCACCTGATTTCTGAACAGCTTTTGGGCCTGAACCCAACTCCATCATCATCAGTTACATCAGGTCTTTAAACTAGACAAACCTTAAGGTATCACTTATCTCTCTGTTTACTTGTTGCAGGCTATAGTTTTCATCTGTTAGTTACCATATTTGCACTTCAAAATCATTAAAATACTGATGCTCCAAAGCAGAAGCAGAAGGATACATTTCTCTATTAGATAAGGCATTTTATGCACAGATATACACAGAGGAGGGAAATAGAGATTTTTTTTTTTGACCTCTCCTTTCAAGAAGGGAAATTCTGAAAACAGTTTCAAGTCTTGGGTCTTATTATATTATTAGTCATCAGTTAGGTTGCATTATACAAAAATTATTCCTGGCACCCTACGTTTAGTGGGCCTGAAGTGACAGGGGAAAAAATGGGAAAATTCAGTACAAACCACTCAGTACCCGTTTTGAGGACATGATGGAAGCTTAGAGGGAAGGCAACAAGCAGATTTCTTAATACAATAATATTGCATTAACTTCTAAAATTAGGGCCAAGCAAATTAAAGCTCAGAATATGCTCTTATGTTCAGTGCTAGACTACTTCAAATCTGGTCCAAGAATAATGCAGTCCTGAGCTATCCCACAGCTTGTAACAGCAGAGAAGAGCGAGGTTTTCATAACTGACCCTTAACTTATGCAATAGGAAAAGTCTGCTCCCTCTCACAAAGAATATAAGCTTTTGCAGTACTTTTAGAGTGACGGCAGTTTCCATTCTATGGAGAGCACTGGCATCCACCCAGAGTAGCCCTCCTTCTTAAAAGACCTTGGCACCTGACTTCCGATCCAAGGGCAGGAGCTACTGCCGCATGCTGAAAAAGAAAATGCTCAGGAATCAGTGTGTGCATATGTGTGACATGTAGGAGTGAAGGCCAAATGGTCAGTGCAGACAACTGTTCCCTCTTACTGATCAACCTCTCTGCTTAAAATATACATTGAGCAGTAGGAGAGTTTCATCTGCAGCAGACACAAAACATCAACAGCTGAGAGGGGCTAACTTGACTTTGCAGAAGTCAAACATCTTGACTCTGAGGAAGTCAAACAACTCCTAAGTCTCTTCTGAAGCCCAGAAAATGAAAAAAAAAAAAAATCTTCTTTACTTCTGTGTTGAAGATTAAAATATTACTGGGATCAGCCTTTGGGAGCTGTGGAGGGATAAAAGCACAGCATCGCAGCTCATGAAAGTGATTCTGAAACCTGACTTACTAGTCCAGCCTCTTGTCCTGTCCTAGACACATGTCTTGTCTTGACATCTCCTGGTTAAAATCCTGATTACCACCTTCTTTACCACCAAAAAAAAAAAAGAAATTGAGCTTGTGAGCTTTGTTTTGAAGTTGAAACACTGTCATCATCCCCAGTTCAGGAAAAAACATGTGTGGGAAAAATGGTGTGTAGGTGCGTTCAACTGTCTGAAGCCAAGGCTAGAGGCAAATCAGATCAGATCAGCATGGCTAGAAATGTGAC
>JANHGO010000053.1:46633997-46648760 GCA_024606505.1 Aquila spilogaster | reverse complement strand
AAGAAAAGAAAAGAAAAGAAAAGAAAAGAAAAGAAAAGAAAAGAAAAGAAAAGAAAAGAAAAGAAAAAAGAAAAGAAGTGTGAGAGCAACCATGAAGAGATATTGGAATAGATAACTGCAGCAAAAAAAGGGACATGAAAGAAAGGAAGGGAGAAGGCAGAAGAAAAATGAAGAAAAAAAGACTAAGGAGGAGGAAGAATGGTAGAAAAGAAATAGATAACATTAGGGAAGATACTTCCTGACCCTTCAGCTGTTTTATCAGTGAGCCACTAAACAAAGGAGAATTTCTCTTCCTACTCGAACCTTCTTGAAACTTCTTTATGGTAGTGGTGATCTCATTATGCCCGTCCTTCACCTGCTTTCCTAATTCTGAAGGATACATGGGACGTCTGTTTCATGGACGACAAGCCTCACGTCTTATCTGCCAGTAGCAGCAGTTACCAAAGACAGGGAGCTTGAATTTCAGTTCTGCTCCCAAGTATGCAGGCTTCAATGCTACCTATGCTCATCACTTGATCATTGCTACCAGAGCACCTTCTAGGAGTGGGGTCAACAAATGTGACTGATTAATCTGCCACATGTTGTCCTTTCCTTCTCTCTCTCTGCAGGGAGAAAAAGCAAAAGGCAGGAACCTGAGGTGCTCACCTTGGCAGGACATACTGGCAGCCAGCACATATGTAATGCAACACCATGGAACTGAGCTGAGCTGAGCTACCTAGAAGGGTATTTACACAGCTTCACCCAGCGTGGAACCACTGATGCCTGTGACACTTAAACTCACATCAAACTGATTAAATGCTCCTCAATCTTCATCTTCTATGCAGAAGGAAATGCAAGAAGGAAATAACAGCAGAAATGCTGAGAAGTAAATGAAGTTTTCCTTAAGTACTTCGATTACTCTGGGATTAGAGTTTTGCTTTGAGGCATGGGCCAATGGATGCACACAAACTAAGCTGGGCACTCATAGTGCTTTGCTGGCTTGCACATGTGTCCAAAAAAGAGAGAAAGAAGGAAAAGTAACCGTGAATATATAAGTGGCCATGGATGTTCCTTGTTGTGCCCCTCCTTCATAGAGATTTACTACACTCTCAGCCTGAGCCTCTGTGGAAATTAAGAACTGAGATAATGTTTAAATGCTCTGCAGGTCCTATGGGAGAAAGCAGGGCTTTTTCTCATAAACAAATCCAGAGCCCACTCAGTGTTGCTTCTAAGAAAAAGCTATGGGTTAAAAACTATAACCGAAATCAAGTTAACAGGACAGAGCCCCTTCAAAAGGAGCAAACATCTGTCATTTCTTTATCCTACAGCAGGAACTATATGACAACTCGGAGGACAGCTGTCCTATTCCTTTGTGTTCAAGAGGAGTTGTCCCTCACTCTGCCATCAGACCTTGCTGTGTATGGGTGTCAGGTTTACACAGTGGCTCAGCTGTAAACAAAGCCTGTCCTAGTTGAGCTGCATAACCTACAGAGGTCATGCCCAATGACGCCTTGACTTCTTCATCCATGCTTCCTGCCCAGCTCTGACACAAGTGGGCCCACAGTAGCCAGGAGGGGTAGGAGATGTCAGATGGGCACTGCAGTCTGTGTGTGACTAGCAAAGCTTTCTAAATTAAAAAGACTACCTTGGTATGTCACTGCAACTTCCCACCAACAAATGCCAAATCAGAGGAGACAGATTCCCTCAGACACTGAATGCTGGAGGCGCCTCTTGATCTATGGACACATTCCTTGTATTTTAAAATCTTCATGCTTGGCCACTATTTCATGCTTTCTTGGCTGATAAAGCCAATGCTGAGGTTAGCCAGGGAGAGCTATTTACACTATGCCAGCTATTGATATTTACCTCTTCTTGTTCTGTAGGTGCCAAAGGACATAAATAGCTCTCCTTGACTGACCTTCAAGAAAAGCTGCCAGCCACAGAGGAGTAAAATTCTATGGCTGCCTTAAACTTCCTTCCTGACTGATGTTATTAGGAGGAAACACTGTTGCTGAGTTAGGAAGCCCAATGAACTCATTGACCGTGGTCCCTCCCATTTTGATTGTCATTCACTTGGCATTTCACCAGCAGAGTCAAGTGTTGCTCTGCAGTGTGGGTGAGCAGGCAGGCATCCTTCCATGGCTGGATTGGGGATATTTCCATGTTAAAACTCCCATGGTTGTGGATCCTAAGGGACTCACAAGACTTAAAATTATTAAAATTATTAAGATTATTAAGACTGAAATATTATTTCAGGCTGCAGTTCTGATAACATTTTTTAAGTTAGGAAAAAAAAATCATCATCCATTGCATCTGGTCCTTCAATAAAAATGATATCTTGGTGTAAATGAGATCAGCCTAGGGCTTCTCTATTCCCAATCTGCAACCAAGTCTATCTGAGCCCATTTACTGTGTATTTTACATGTCAGTATCTACCTGGAATGACAATCCTTTATTTTTACAGACTCCTTTATGCACAACCTCCCCGTTCAGGAAAAGCATGCCTAGGGAACACAATAAGGCAAGTGTCATTCCTGGATAGGGATGCTTTCCTGAATTTGAAGAACTTGTTACTGCATAGACCCAACTCCACAATACTGTACCTGCAAGGAGCCAGAAAGCACAGAGGGAACTGTGTGCTGGAAGATCTGATTAAACGTATCAAAGATGCTTCTAGACAGTCTCTTTTTGTTCATTTGCTTTGCTCAAGGCCACCTCTAAAGACACATTCGAGTCCCTAATGAACCATGATGACTTCTAGATGAACAAAATCAGGATTTCAGTAATCACAAGAAAAAGAAAACTCGTAAGAATCCAGATGATTCTAGTCCTATCTGTTTTGAGTCTCTCTATTTTTTCTGATTTTAAACGTAGTGAATTTTTCAGTTCCATGCCAGGAGTATTTTGAATAGTTTTTAACAACAGGCATATAAATGAGGAGCGCAAGGAAGTCTTCTTACCTCACAAAACATAGGCAACTTTTTGGCAAAATCCACCACTCTTGTAATCGCTGGTGTGATAATTTTTGTAAACTGGCTGAAGGCTTCTAAATCGACTTTCCCACCTTCTGGGGCATTAACTATTGGTGCCTGCCCGATATCTTCTGGCTAAGGATATAAAAAAAAATATTTAAAGGAACAATCTATCTTAGAGCAAGTATTTTATACTTAAAAAGGCCTGCTTGGTGACAGAAGACATGCTAAAATAAAAAATAACACTATTCACTTTCTAAGTAATGCCCATTACGCCACAAAACGTGAATTTGTTTGTAAGACATTTGTGAAAGAGGTGAGTGCACAGAGAAATGGGCAACTGGCATGCCGATACCCATCCTGTGTGGGCAGCTACATTTCTGTGCACATGCAGTTTCTTCTTTGTGCCTCTATCTGAGTATCTTGTGGGTGTAGTGTATGCATTTTTTGCTTAAAAATACAAGCATGTTCTTGTTTCTTACAAGTGCTGAGAAGTCCCAAGTTTCTCTAAAAGCAAAGGGAGCTGAGCTGACTTGTTACCCCCAAGAAGATGCTGAGAGCCTTGCAGAATTAGGCTCTCTCACCTACTTGAAGTTCTGAAATCCTCCCCAGAACAGATTGCTTGGTATCACAGAGCTCCAGGCAACTGCCAAGGCCTGTTTCCAAAACCAGGCTAAAACAACTGATGACTAAGAATGGGCTAACACAAAGCTAGTCTGGATAAAGTGACTAGAATTTGAACTCATCTGGGTAAAATTTTGGTTGAAAATCACATTCTGCATGACTTCAGCCCAAGGCTTCTCCAAAAGAGAAAAAAAAATCATATTTTGAGAATTTCAACAGGGATATACAATGCAATAGTTTCAAGCAGAATCTGCGATGAGTTTTTTTTTTATTCCAGCTGTACTTGACCCTGATTTTATGACAGCTTGTCAATGTTACCGTGTATTTTAAAAGCAGGCACATCAAAGCTGTTCTGTTCGCTAAGTGTGGCTTTGTGGTTGTAAAAGACCTGCTTACCACCATGCAGAGGTTCCATTTTGTTCACATTAGAGAGTCAAAAAATGGATAAAACCCAGAGAAGGCGGCCTTTAAGACTGATGGACTTCATGAAAATCATATAAGGGCGCTTGAACAAGGGAGGTGCTGAAAGTGCTGTCTGTAATAAAAACTTGTGCTAGGCAGTTTTTTAAAGCAACACATCATAAAGATGAAGATCCTTCCACAGCTCTGTCACCAATCTGAATCCAAATCTAATTTCTTTCAAGAAAAAACTCAGCAATGTGTTAATAAAGCAAGCACCAATTGTAAAGGAACAATGAAGAGGACTGGGCTCAATTATCCGATGGTTCCTACTAAAAAACTCAAATAATCCCAGTTCTAGGCTCTCTGCCTCCCTGAATCTTGGGAAACTAAACCACATTGTCTGTGTGCTCATGATAAACAACCTTCATCACTTCCAAGCAAGAAGACCAAACGCTTAAAACCACGCATAACATTGTTAGGGAGAAAAAGAAAGAACACAGCATTTTCTTGGGAAAGGCAAAAGCTAACACACTCCAGAAGGGCATGCAACTGGAGAGCCCTTGCCACCTAACTCACCTCAACAGGAAAAGAGGTCCAGACCTCAAAGGAGCTCCTGCTGTTGAAGAACCAGCCTCAGCTGCCTAAGGACCGACCCACAGCTCCTGGGGTGTGTGGTCAGCTCCTCTTGCTCTTCAGCAGCTTGTGGCAGGGGCTTTCAAAGCCCTGCACCCGGGGCTGGCGTGCCGTCCCAGACTTTCCCTTCTGTGCTCACTGCAAGGTGTCAGTGAGCTTCCTACGCTTGCCTTGAAACCCTTGGGCTTCAGCATATGAGCACCTCAAAGAACCAGGAGGCCCTGCAGAAAGGGCTGCATCGAGAGCAGTTTCGTCTGACCTGGGAACCAGCTGTGGAAGTCACAGCTGGTTTCTGAACTGCTCATTACAGTTGCCACCCCTGCCTCTGCCCCACCAGTCCCCTCTCCCAGTAGCCCTGTCGTTACATCACCTCATGCTCTGCCTCTGGGCACCCTTTGCTGGAGGCTCCCCCTCCGCGGTGACTGTCTCCAGAGCCTGAAGTCCCTCAACGACCATATTTTACGTGGCCCAGCGTACTCATTCCCAGCCTCAGCCTCAAGCTCCCCGTGCTTTATCCCGAACCAGGCGATACCCAAAGAACAGCACTCCTGTCTAAGCAACCAAATGCACTACTGCAGCTGCTTCTTGGTCTGCTAAAACCAGCATCGCAAACCTTGCTGTCCAGCAGCACTGCAAAGTGCTCCGTTGCTTCTTGCCAGTGATCACTGGCTGTGGTTTCCCGACTGCAAGCTGTTACAAACATGCAGCCATTCATATAGAAATTTAGACAGTGCCACTGGAATTAGCAAAACATTATAAAAGGGATCTGCTGGTTTGAATATATGATTTCTCTTAGCAATTTAACAGTGGGGTTTGATTCACATGGTGAATTAGGCAGCAGGAGCCTAGGCTTGCAAAAAATGAGTATTCTCTATCTGATTGGGTACACACAGACTGTTAAAGACCCCTGTGTATTCCTGAAACACAGTCTATAATCCCTCTTTTGTGCTGTATAGGTATTTTGCATTCTGCACTTATTTCCTTTAAAAATCAATTTAGAAAAATCAAATAAATCCTCCTCTTAGGCTGAGCATCACAAATAATTTATTTTCTGATCCTTAGTTATAGGCTGAAAACTTAAGTTGTCTTGTAGTCTGCAATCCCAATGCTATAGTGTATGTATCATCCAGCTTTCATTGAAATTCATTTTTCTTTGCCAAATTTATTTTAATTAATATGTTCACTTTGGAACAAGGAAGCAAAAAAAATGAGTTATTAATAAAAAATATCAGCTTTCACCTAAAACTTTACATTGTTTTAACACTTACAATATGTCATATGCTAGACCCTAACACAGACAACTATCCCTAGATATAATATATTAAAAAAAGATAAGGTATGCATTATAGACTGCTACTGTTGTTAATCAGGAGTGAAACAATTTTCCTACTTTTTCTTATCATAGCACATTAAAAGTATCCAGCTGGGTAAGCCTTAACTTAGCAACATGCTCTTTATCATTTGAAATACATGGTCTGATCAAACACTGAGCTTCAGGCAAGAATAAGCAAGAAATCACCTGGTTTTCATAAATGTCAATACACTGGCAGATATACCCTCTTCAGGGCTGCAGTGTTGGGAAGGGACTTCAGAAGAAAGAAAGGCACCTGGCACCAAGAGCAGTGTAAAAGGCTACAGTCCTTACCAGAAATTTCCTTTTCTGCTTCCAGTGGCTTCCTTGCGCATTGGTGGCCACATGTGCTTCAGTAACAATTTTGATGAGCTCCCATTCCTCATCCGTTGGCTCCGGTTTGTGTCCAATGGTTTTCTGCAGCTCTTCCCGACGTCTCTTCTCTCGATTTTCTTCTATCAGCTTCCTCTTTGCCAACCGCTTGCTGTCATCCAACACCACTAGCAGGGGAAAAAGCATTGAAAAATGGCAGGAAGCTCTTAAGGATGTCTGAACTTTGGTCTTTTCTATGCCTGAGGTACTAATTGATCACAAACACCTTAACTAATCAGCAAAGAAGTAGTTTGGTAAGACCCACAGTTGACACAGTTCTCTTATTTCTCCCTCTGAACTTCATTTCCTCAGAAGCCTGGATTGCAAAGAACGACTTACCCTTCTGGTAACATTTTGTATACCGCCATTGCCTTCAGAGGCTAAGTCGACCAATAAAACTAGTATGTAAAAGCTTTGTGAGGACTCAAAGTGCTCCTATAATGGACTTGGAGCAATCCATGTAGGGAAAGATGCACTTTTGTTTCCTTTAAAGTAGTACCAGCACTGCTCTGAATTGTGTAGAATGTGCTCTTGTCAGCCAGCAGAAGGCAACATGGATTTAAGAAAGTGGGAGTACTTATTCACAGGAGGCTCAACTACCCGTTGCACGACATGATCAGAAACAATCTGCCTTCGGCTCTTTCCGTAAGACCTACAAACGGTGCTGTTCTGTAGCATTGCCCTAGAGCCCTGCTACTTCCAGTGATGCCAGACACACAGGCCCCAGGGCTGCGCATCTCTGACCACCACTGAAGGTTTTATCCCATTTTCCATGCAAACATGAATAGGCCATTTAAACTGACCGGCCCGCTTTAGCAGAGGAGGACCACTCTGATCCACAACTGGCGGCAGGCAGGCAGGAGCAAGGAAAGCCCCGCTTACATGCTTCTGTTCACGCATTTTAACTCAAAGGTGGAAGAAACCCTTCTGGAGCTGGGCGATCACTGGCTGGTCTGCCCTGCTCAGTGACAGCTCCTTTGGGGCGTACGTAGGTGCAGCCCACAGAGGCTGTGGCAGCTTTATGGCAATGGCACCTTCTGGTCAGAACCAGGCTGAGAGAGACGTCTCGCTCTGCACAGCCGCTGCCTGGCTGAGGCTCACCGCTGCCTGCGGCGTCAGACGGGGCTGGGCGCGAACCAGTGACCCAGGATGATCCAGCCCCCTCTCCCGAAAGTCTACCCAGCTAAAATGAAATTGTGTCATTTCTTCTATTTCTCTCTAGACATAAGGCACTGTTATACGTTACAATAACAATGGAAAATACTAAGTTAGAATATTTTTCTGGTGTTTATTGGGCCTGTTTTCCTGCCAGCTCCTCTGCAGAGGATTATGCCGGCAACAACCATTAACATTAATGTACAGGGGGATTTACATGACTTCCTCCCATTTGCACTAATTGAAGTTATCGGTGTAAATCCCTGCGCAATGGCAGGGAAAGAAGATCCCCAAGGGTTAATCGTGTAGCCATATTTTCTAGTTCTTTAGAATGAGAGTCGAATTCTTTGTAGTGCATAACTTCTTCAGGGCTAAAAATAAAACAAACAACTGCAGGATGACTCATACAACGACATTCAATTTCACATCCTCCAGAATTTTCTAAACAAGATGTTTTTTTCTCAAGTAAAGTATCCATCCAGATGCACTTCTCCCTCCTCTCCTCCAAAGAGTGAACATTCCTACTGTTACTCAGACTGGGAAGGCCAGGAGAAGGTGCAGTCTGATGAAGGATAAACAAAAAATTACAGGCCTATGAAAGTGGTTTGATGCAATGAGCATAATTCCCCAGTACAAGTTATTAAAAACAAAAAAGTGCTGACAGTTCTGCTCTGCTTTAACAATCTTCACCAATCAACATACTTTAAGCAAACACACACATTAAAAAAAAAGAGGAAAGAAAGAAAACCAGAAAAATGTACTTACAATCTGTTGCCATGCCAACAAAGATACATTTTTTGAAGCGACATTCCTGGCACTGATTTCTTGTTACTTTGTCTATCACGCATTTTCCTTCATATTTACAGGAATAGGTTGGATGGAGGTTTTTCTGAATGGTTCTTCTAAAAAAACCCTAAGTGCAATAAATAAATACATTGGAAAGCATTAGCATTGTGCAATTTTTTCAATTTGGGAGCCACTTTGGTTTGGTAGGAATTTACCTAAGTAGGCAAGATAACATACTTCATTCCATGAAACTCTCAAAGAGGAAAAGAACAAACCAGTTTTATAGTGTATGGCATTTCTTTTCTGAGTTTCGCAAAACACTTCCTGCCTAAAAATTAAAAACATAGAGACATCTTAGGTAAGTAAAGGCATAAATAATGTTGTCTTGAGGGACAAATACTGTCTACATGTCTTCTTCAAGTCTTACATTTCTGTGTGTTAATTTTTTTTTAATTTGAACTACAGAGTTTATTTTGAGCCCCTTTCTAAATTACACAATCATTTTGAGGGATATTAAGATGCATATACATACTTTTAATTAAAGAGCAGCTTCTGCAAATAGTAACAATGGTGGTGTGTATCTGCTACTAAAGGATTGAGAACAAACAGTTCTACTCCTTTCTTTCTATCAAAGCCAAATAACCAACCAACCAACCAAATCTGGGCAAGACTAAGAGTCTTGCAAACACAATTTACACAATCTTTGAATTTGGTTCTAAATAATGGACTCATAATTTAAAATTATTTGTGTTTCTGAGAAGAGGATTTGATTTGTATTTACCACAGTCCTCTGTAATCAAAACAAAGATCACCAATAAAGATCCCTCTCTATATAAATCCAGTCTTTCTTTCTATCTATCTATCTATCTATCTGCCTATCAATCGTAATATAGATCTGTATTGCCAGTTGCAACATGGATATGAGATCAGATCCTAAGCTCATGCGAACTTATGTAGCTCCACTGAATTTACTGATTTATACACCCATAGACCCTGGCCTTAGGTAAAGAAATCAGGTACAACTTATCTCTGAACATTACGGATCTAATTCTTGTACTAACTTCAACATGACTCTTCTCATTGACTTTAATTTCAAGTTTAAGACCATCTACATTCAGCAATGTGGCTTGGGACCACCTTGACATAGAGAATACACTGGGACCCTGGTCCTGCTTGACTGAGGCCGCTGAGAATGGCTTTAGTTTCAGTGAAAACAATGGCAAAATTCGAGAGAGATTTTACCTAATAAATAGCCTCTTCAGCTGGGATTTTATCTAATGAATAGTCTCTTCACTTCACTAGGTGAAAGGTCTGTTTTTAATCATGTTAAATAACACCTGGTAAAATCTTATAGCAGTGTGCAATTTCTTTTAACACAGAATGTTGAATTAAGACGTACGGATAAGTCTGTATTTCAGCTTGAGCTCTAACTCCAGTGAAGACAATAAAGAGCCTTGTCTTCATTAGAGTTTTATCTTACAAGATCCAGCTCGAGCTAAGAGTACAACTCTTTCTTCCTTAATAACGATAAGACCTGAAATCTCAATTAAACTGAGTTGCATAAAGCACTTTGCAAGACTGGGACCTGTCAGGTTGAACCAAAATCCAGGAAATCACAGGCAAGATGTCCTTTATGTAGGGTTTGGATCAGATCTCAAACTCTCATCTACCCAACAACTGGATTTGGATCCACTCTCCACCCTGTGATGAATTCCTAGAGACAGGATCTGCCCCTCTCCTCCCTAAAGATCAAAGATGGCTCTGGACAACCAGGGACATGGGGTAATCTCTAGTTACAGCAACAGATGGAAAAATCTCTGATGAATCTCAGGAAGTGGTACTGACTTCTGTTTTCCAAACCTTGCATGGGACTAACGTAGCTCTAGCTTTACAATGGCAAGGCTCTTCACCACCTCTGTTGGGACCAGCACCTTTCATCTTCCCATTTCTTTGCATTTCTCAGAAACTTTTTGCAAAAAACCTCTTTGATGATCTCTAGATACAATGTAATAAAGAAGCTGCTCTCTATTTGTCCAAACACTTAATCACAAAAGTATTATTTTTGTCAATAAAAGAAACCACATTTTATTGTAAGGCAACCACCCTTTTCCTGAATTCCTTTACTACGCACCTATATAGCAATAGATGCAATGGATACAGTCTGGAGAAACATTTCAGTGACATCAGAACTCACTGTTGGTTTATTTGTGTTTAAATTCCTTACAATCTACTCTTCAGAAATCATGCGTGAGGATGCTTTGTTCATGAAAGCACACTTGCCAAAGCAAGTTTTTGGCTGTCAACCCTGATTAATGCTGTTACACAATTAAAGTGATTTTGAGTGGAAGCAACTAGTAAATGTCAAATTCATTGAGAACTGATTACATGTAACTTTGCTGATATATCATACAACTTGACATGTGTATGCAGATCCTCCAAAGCATGGGTTGAAATTGTCCACACAAAAAAACCCATCTTGTACAATGAATACATTTGCAAGAAGAGCAACAAATCAAAACAAAGCAAAACAAAACAGTCTGTAAGCCAACTGTAAGTAGGAGAAAGAAATTAATTACTTTTTGCAAATTGTTAGCTCAGTTTCTCATGCACATTAGCATTATTTTAAATTGTACATCAGACAGAAGAACTGTATCTGAAGATAAAAGTAGATTTTGTATGCTGTATCTTTAAAATAGCTGGTAGGCATAAAAAGAAATACTTCAGTTGGAGTAACAAAAAACTTAGCAGGAAAGTTGGCAAGAGATATAGCTGTTCAGCTGGGAGCAAAAGATATTTCATAATGCCACAGGGTTGCTTACTTCTCATTATATCTGAATTAAGTCATATTCATACATTTTATGTATTGTTATCATCTGGTATATGGGATGCAAATTTGTAAGAATCACTTGTTCAGTTTCACTTTTTTTTCAAATAATAAATATTTTTCAAATATTCAAATATTTCAAATAAATATTTTTCATACGTATTATGTATGTATTATTCATTATATTGTGAATATTGTGAATATATTATATTATGAATATTACCACAAATCTGCTATACATAGGATATTTAGGTCTTTGTGCATTTCATAAATGTAACTTAGGGGAATGCTGTACAACTGAAGGAACTACTTCAACACAAGCTACTGTGATGTGGGGCTCTAAGGCCACTCCAAACCCAAAATCTCAGATCCAAATATTCCAGACTTTGGGGGTGAACAGAATATGACTTTTGTGGCTTAGTCCCATGACACTAGTCCATGACATGTGTGGTCCCATTTGTTTAGAAAAACAATCATTTTTTATTTTCTGCAGGAAAGAATAGCTTTCTTACAGGATCTCGAGCTATTCAGGCAAATTTATGGCAGTAAAATCATCTAAGATGTGCCTGATTGTGTTACTCAATTTTTTAAATTTACTTGCCCAAAGCAATCTCTTTTTAATTTTGCATGTAGCTTTGGAGATGCAATTTAGGGCTGAAAGCACATTTCGATATGCTTAAGTTAAAGAAGTAAAAATCTTTTTGAAACTGTTTTAACTGAGTGTCAATGCTTCCCAAAGTGATGGATGTTACTGTTGCATGAGCATGTGGAAGGATTTTGATTTTTGCTTCTTCACAGCAATGATGAGAGGCACTGGAACACTGTTAATCGCTACAGACTCTTCATGGCCATAGGCAGAATCTCAGCTATTGCGTAAACAGCTTCACTGGAGTTGCTGGCAGCATGCTGATGTACACTGGCTGAGAACATGGCCAAAGAAACATTAAAAAATGGAAATGTAAAAGCTAACAGTTAAACAGCAACAACAAAAATCTAAATTTCTCCTTTTCTTTTCAGAAGCAAACACGGCAAAAATCAACTAAATTCCTTATGCATATGAAGAGCAGTGGCATAGCCAGATACGGCTTATCATCAGTACTGGATGTTCTTACTCGCTTCTAATCTGTCTTTGTTTTATTTGACAGCACAGTTCAGGAAGTCTGTATAATGGAGGAGCTGGAGAGCTATTTCTGATTCCCACTTTCCCACTGTGCCATTTACCTTGCAACCTTCGCAAGTGATGCAGCGATAATGATATCCGGTGGCTTTGTCCCCACATACTACACATAGCTCATCCTTGTCTAAGTAACTGGGTATATACCCTGTAAAGAAAAAGAGGATGTGGCATGTAAACTTGATATATATAAAATGATATACATTCGATATAAAAATATTATATTAAAATCCACTGCAGATCTTGTCTACCAGCCCCATACTTCTGAACTCACCGAATTTCCTGAATAAAAAGCTCATACTATGTTACAGACTTATTTAAACACAGTCTATAGTATCTTCTACTTTTCAGACTGTTTCAGTGTCTACTGGTCAAGAGGGAGAAGTCAGAACATGACTGCACTCTCCTGAGTGAAATACTACCTCAGAAAAATAAATATATTTATTTTTACCTCAAAGGCTTTGATGTGAAAAAATACAGTAACAGTGAGCCATACAATGTATTTCCCTTTTCTGTTTCACAAAAAAAATTATATACTTGTATAGTGAAGATGAGATCCTGGGTTGCAGGGCGACTCAGGGACCTGGTAGTAAGAAATATTTACTGAGAGATCGTTTGTTTCAAAACAGCTCCACAGGTGTGGTTAGAGAAGTACTAGCAACAGATAGCCCAAGCTGTATTGATCATACCTGACCTGGGCGTGTTCCGCAGGAACATTTTGTATAGCCTGAATTTAGGGCAAAATACGTGGGCATTCAAATATGCGTGTGTGTGTACATGCATGTGTTAGAATGACATTTTCTCTTCTGAAGTGGTTTACCACACACGCAAGAAGTGAAATCAAATATTACTGCTATGAAAAACATTGGCAATGCTTGGTTCTTTTCCCACAATGACATTTGTTTTGATAACATAAACATATTCTCAATTTGAGCAAAAACCCAAAACAATTCTGATGGCAATCAAAATGTAATTCTAAACTAAAGAGAACTTTTAAACAGGGTAAAATACAAACTTTTCAAAATAAGTGTTCCCATGACTCATAATTAATGGAGTTATGGTACATAACTTTTCCTTCTGAAAAATCTCTCTGTAAAAATGTAAAACAGAGATCTCGGATTCACTTTGAGGGGAGAGAGGAAAGCTATTTGTGTAACTGTAAGATTATTAAAGTGCAGCATTTCACAGAATCCCACAATGGCTCAGGCTGGCAGGGACCTCTGGAGGTCATCTGGTCCAACCCCCCCGCTCAAGCAGGGCCACCTACAGCCAGTTGCCCAGGACCGTGTCCAGATGGCTTCTGAGTATCTCCAAGGATGGAGGCTCCACAACCTCCCTAAGCCATCTCTGCAAGAGCTCGGTCACCCTCATAGTGAAAAGAAAAGATTATTTTATTGTCTTCAGAAGGAATTCCCTCTATCTCTATTTGTGTTCATTGCTTCTTGTCCTGTCACTGAGCACCACTGAGAAGATCTGGCTCTGCCTTCTACCTGATGGGGGATGAGGTGTTTATATGCATTGATAAGACCCCCGCCTTGAGCCTTCTCTGCTCCAGGCTGAACAGTCCCAGCTCTCTCAGTCTCTCTTCGTACAACAGATGCTCCAGTCCCTTCATCATCTTTGCTGGACTCGCTCCAGTATGTCCATGTCTTTCTTGTATAGGGGAGCCCAAATCTGGACCCAAGACTGCAGATGTGTTTCACAACAGAGCCGAGTAGAGGGGACGGATCACCTTCCTCAGCCTGCTGGAGATGGTCTTCCTAATGCAGACCAGGTTGTCATTGATCTTCCTTGCCTCAAGGACACACTGCTGGCTCGTGTTCAACTTGCTGCCCACCAGGAACCCCCAAGTATTTCAATGCAAAGTGCTTTCTAGCCGGTCAGGACCCAGCCTGTACTGCTGCATTTATTAATCTTCCCCCAGTGCAGAATTTGGCATTTCCCTTTGATGAACTTCAAGAGATTCCTCTCATCCCATTTCTCCAGCCTGCCTAGGTCACTCTGAGTGGCAGCACACCCAGCTGGTGTACCAGCCACTCCTCCCAGTTTTGCGTCATCTGCCAACTGGCTGAGTACAACTTCTGAGTGCAACGAGGGAGAGACCTTTGGATGCGGCTGCCTGTAACGTTATCCCTTGCCACTGGCTTGCTGAACCCATCTGTAGCACTACGTGTCAGACTGGACTCCACGCTTGCTGTCTATGCAGCCCTCACACCAGTATGGCTCGGTACAGCCCAGGGACTCGGCACACCACGGTCACATGGAGGGCAACCAGCAACAAGACTCAGGGCAGCAGAAAGCTGTTGGAGGACGCTGCGAGAGGGGTGGCCGTCATCTTCCTGTAACTAACATGCCAGAGGGTCAGCTCAGTAACAGACAAGCTTAAATGAAAGTGCCTTCCTAAGGCTACACTTGCCAGAGGTTCTCCAGAAAGAAAAGCCCAAATCAGAGAGAAAATACTTGAAATTAACTGAGCTTAAAATACTTGAAC